>JAMPIV010016605.1:17500-471890 GCA_024509875.1 Oreohelix idahoensis | reverse complement strand
TATAAACTAATTAAGTAAGTGGTCTATGGCAACTCAAAACAGAGTCTAGAGATTGATCCAGCATATGAAAAGAATATCAGAGAGGGTAGACCAACTAAATTCTATAGGTTTATATAAGGAGCAATTATACCTATCCTATTGTATGGACAACTGTTTATTGCTGGATTGCAGAGGCGTTGTAACTATTAGGGGAGAGGAATACTGGTATACCTGGTCACTCAAAAGAAACTGGTGAATGGGATTGTCGTAAAGAAGCTGTTCTTACATGTTTTTTTTAATGTGGCCTGTACTGGTTGTTGAGTATTAGGGTTGGCTTGGTTGATTACGAAGGGAGGCTTATCCTTCTGGAATTTCAGAGGGTTTTGTTGCTGTAATAAAACTGGTGCCTGGGACTTCAGTGGGCCGATTTATTTTCATGCCACAGTCTTGCTTTTTTCGGAGACAACTGTAAACCCTCCATCATTCTTGAAGAAGTGGGAGCTGAAGGTTGTCGTTCAAGCGATGTGCAGGAAGAGTCACTACATTCTTATTACAAAGATAGGTGGCATGTTTCGGCACCTGATCCGCTCATCTAACATCTATAGTATAAAAATAAAGAGACTGGGAATAGTGATATAAACATTCCATCAGTGTCCATAAAAACTTACTAACATCATTGCAGAGTTGATGATAATATATAATACTCAACCAGTGTATACTTGAAGTCCACCTCAGTTTAGACAATACCAACTACACTACTTATATAATAATCATGTGTATTATGGGCAGAAGACCCAATGTGTAAATTGATTGATGTTAATTTATTTCTATGATTTCACTTGTGATTGTCAGTCCCTGATTCCAAATAAATCTCAGATTCCAGGACAATAAAATGTAAAACATTAACTTTCAACCACTGAACTTACTATAGATAGTCTTTTTAAAGTGTAGTTCGTATGTGATTGTCGTGGGTACTGTTGTGTTTGTATTAGATAATAAAATAATTTGTGTAATTGTTTATATGTTTAGTTGGTTAATGCAACCTTACACTAACATTTCATAACCCTAGACACCAAACGTAGTCATCTTTACATTCTATCTAGAATATAGTCTGGGGGGGGGAATGAGATCATAGTGGTGGTAGTAGAAAGGTACCCTGGAAATTATTACTCTAATATTTATTATATTCGTGACCTTCACAGCTGACCCTCATTCAGTACACTAAGATTTTCTTAACAACAAACTGTATTAACATCAAACCCAACCACAATAGTTACAAACAGACGGCTATAGAAGGTAATGGAAATCCACCGTCACTATGTTTCTCACGGAAATGGTAAACAATTCAAGCTAATCATCTTTTTTACCAAAGACCGAAAGTGGCATGAGTGTGCTGGAGGTTCACCTAATGGGACAAATGGATGATGATGTATCCTTGGTGTGAACGTGTAGTAATGACAAAATCCTCAGTGTAACTGTAAGTGTGACTTAAATGTGAGCGACATGCTTTCTAGCATTTACATGAAAATCCACATTGCGGGGTTTCTTGTATTCTGCTAGGCAATCTGTAGACTAACGTGATTACCTTATACCAGTTAATTAGTTTGAGACAAACATTCTTATATGCCAGAGGAAATGACCACACCTCCAAAAAGCAAACAAAGAGACAGAAGAAGATATTATAAGATCACCTCTTGCTGAGGGAGAGATCGAAGATTCAGTCCGGACTGACCAGCGTTTTCAAAAGCCTGAAAAGACTAAATATGAGTGGAGCGGCCATTTAGGTACAGAACTGGGTGACCTTGTAGATAACAATGAATTAACAGGACATGACAAAGATGAGAACAGAAGAAAGAATTTCTTGTTAATAATTTGGACTGTTTAGAAAAGCACATCAGAGCAAAGTAAGAAATGAGTTTAAGGCCTTGCCTTCAACTGTAGTCTTGTCATCAGTTCAACAGTAGTCTTGTCATTCAGTTCAACAGTAGTCTTGTCATACCACTTCAGTCTTTCTATTCTACGCTGTAGCTTTTTGACGGTTGTTGGTTTTGTTGTTCTCCGTGTTTCAGAGCACATACAATAGGACTGACTTGAATTTGAATGTTGAAAAATTTCTGATTTTTGTGATCGACCATGATGTCATGTGATCTTCATATGTCTCCCGTATGCAATGAAAGTTCCTTTATCCTGTTGTGTCTATATCGCTAACCTAATAACCGTTGAACTGATGACAAGACTACTGTTGAATGATGACAAGAACCAGACCAAGTGCCAGTGGAAAACAGAAATGGGAAGACGCTGGCGATTGATGGGACACACGTCGAGAAAAACTGTTGATAGCATTACAGGACAATCATTGTTCTATTAAATTCCAAGGTAAGAGAGATAGATGAAGACCAAAGAACACATAGAGAAGAGAACTGGAGACAGACTATGACGCGGGACTGACGAAGACATGGACAGACTTGAGTTGATTTGGGCACAGGACAGGAAGACTGTGGCATACGTTTGTTAAAGGCCCAATAATACCTTTACTGGAGTTGAAAGGTGAAGAAAAAAAAATTAAAAGTGGTTTAGGTTTAACAACCGATGGAACCAGAGTGGGGCACAGTAAGTAGGATAGTAATGGATCGAGCGAAATGGCGAGTATGCTGCTGCCTGCAAGAAGCCACAAGGCGTGATCACTAACTGACTGCTATATCAGCCAGCTGCTAGAATCAAAGAAGATTAAACTCGCACATTCCAGATTACAAAACATAAAAATAAATACGAGCGCAACACACCTCACAAATTTACAGCTTTCGTTAAAAAAAAAAATAAATTCCTAACCATTCTTTCACTATCCCTGCAAACTTTTGTTACGGTTGTTCTACTTCTGTGTACATCACCCCACTCTATCGATCAAACTGTTATTGGTTTCCTCGGTCCTTTGTCCAGCTTAAAAAGCTGTCGATATTGAACAGTACACGGAATTCCCGAACAAAAAAACAAAAAAAAAAAAAAAAAAAAATTTAAAAGAAAAACAGTCACAGTTTTCAAGGGAAAAAAAATGTTTCGAAAACAAAACCGTGGACATCCTTATTCAGAGATGTCATTTGCTTCTTGAGAAATAAGTTTTAACATTTTATTTTCCTTATATACACACAACACAAATAAGGAGAAAAATGAGCATCGCCAATGATCTGGTATTCTTATTAATGCCTCAGTCCGTGCTGATGTTTCTCAGGTTTTATTTTAAAACACGAGGAAAGTCTATTTGTTATTGGGGTAGAAGTAAAGCGAACGTCTTAACCTGTCACTAAACACAGGACCATTTTAGAACAGTCTTTCTTAAACCTTTTACAAGTTTCTACACTCCTTTTGTTTCATCTTAAGAAACCACCCGCAACCCCTTTACAGCATCTTAAGAAGCCTCACCCCCCTTCAAAGAATTTTTAAGAAGCCTCACATCCCTTTACTGCATCTTAAGAATGCCTCACACCCCTTCAAAGAATTTTAAGAAGCCTCACACCACTTCAAAGCTTTTTAAGAAAGCCTCACATCCCTTTACAGCATCTTAAGAAGTCTTGCACCCCTTTACAGCATCTTAACCAGCCACACACCCCTTTACAGCATCTTAAGAAGCCACGGCACCCTTTTACTTCATCTTAAGAAGCCTCACACCCCTTCAAAGTATTTTAAGAAGCCTCACATCCTTCCAAGTATTTTTAAGAAGCCTCACAAACCTTTGCATCATCTTAAGAAGCTTCGCACGCCATTATCTTCTAGCTCACAAAATATGCCAAAAATGAGAAAAAGAGATACAAGTATGTTTTGGGAAAATGTTATTTACAAAATGTGACTAAGATTTGTTTTCTAATTCACGTTGTCAATATTCTATTTTGTACAAACACATTTTAATTCTGTTTATTATATATAAAGTTAATGATGATTCGACATCTAAAATAACTGGCATGTCTTGCACCCACTGAAGGTAGGTCTCGCATCCCCAGGGGTTGCATGCACCCCTGTTTAAGAAGCGCTGATTTAGAGGAATGAAGACCTGCCTTGAATCAAATTGTGAGTTGATCCTGAACAAAGTTACTTTAAATATTTGTTACGTTTTGAATTAAGATTTTTCGTATTTCTTTTCACGTGACGTCTTAGAAAACTCATGAACATCAGTTGGAAAGAATTCAAGACTAATCGACAAATAAGAGAAGACTCTAGGCAGAAATATGTCTCCGACTATATAAGGAAAAGACGATGGTCATATATCGGTCATGTCCTACGAATGCAAAACAACAGAATACCACTACAGGCGCTCACTTGGGTTCCTGAGCGTAAGAGGAAAAAAGGAAGACCAAAAGAAACACTCAGAAGAACAATAATAAGAGAAGGAAGAACGTTGGGCCTAAATAATGTGCAAGAGCTAAGAGGAGTGGCGTCACAACGAACAACCTGGAGAGCACTGGTTTCTGCCTTATGCGCCGTGTTTGGTGCTTAAAGAATTTATTATTATTATTATTATTTCACGTGACACAGTTTTCCCTTGCAACTGCACAAATATATGTCAACTTTATATTCATTAGCGCTCCTTACGATGCACAAAGTCGCCACTGTGGCTGGTCCGCGTGCAAGAAGTCTGCACTAAGCATTCATATACTCTTGTAGAGGTGGTTTCTGTGCATGACGCCAACAACATCATCATGTTAAACAACTTGCTACATAAAGTTCCAGCACAAAAGCACAGGGAATTTGACTCTTAACTTCCAACTATATCGGTGCTTCCATGCTCCGTAAGGAACAAACAAGGAAATGAATGAGTGAATGACCAGTACGGTAGTTTACACGGTTATTGAAAAAGTCACTCCATATTTTTGACTTGTTATTTAATCACTCTATGTCAATAATTTCACCCGTGTGTTACCGGGGCCCGAAAGGGGAGAAAAGAATAGTAACACTGTACCCTACCAGGCATGTCGTAAAAAGCGACTAAGGAGGGTTGGGCATGGGGCTGGTTACCCCATCCCGTAAAAACCTTTTTAACACAAAAACTTCAACAAATATGGACCCAAGACAGAAGAAGGTCCTCTGGAAAGGAGGCGTATGAAGCACCTAGAGAACGCCGAAAGGAGTCTGGGTTGCCGACTAACCTTTTTTTCGTCTAGGAAAATCTCCAGGATTGGCACCTGGAATAGGCAGAGGTAGACCAAAAAACACATGGATAAGAGAACTGGAAACAGAGGTGAAAATGATGAGGAAAACATGGAAAGAACTTGAGCGGATGGCACAGGACAGGAAGACTTGGCATGTGTTTGTTAAAGGCCTATGCTCCTTGGCGAGCTAAAGGGTATTGATTGATGTAAATAATTTATATTTTAAAAATTCATAAGAAAGAAAATATTAACTGCCATTTTATCACACACTATGCTATGTTACATTAACATTACAGATACATGTTTAATACTCGCTGTTGAACACATGGCCTTCAGGCGGACTGCAATGTTTGCTATCTCGTGTACCGTCAGTCTATTAGTCTTTTTTTTAGATGTATTTCTATAAACTATTTCTATTTATTTTTATAAACAATTATAAAACCTATACAACTTGTTACTCAAACGACAATTATTGCTCTTTATTTAGACAATTATTTCATGTATATTCAATAGATACAAGTGTGGATACAACCTTTAAAAATCAAACGGGACTCTCCAATTCCCCCATGGACAACTATCAGATACGACATTTAATAATAGGACGTTACTCCCCAATCCCCCATTGTGACGACTATTAGATACAACATTTAAAAAAGGGAGTGACCCTCCAGTCCCCCAGGGACGACTATCAGATAAAACATTCAAATATAGGGAGTGACTCTCCAATCCCCCATGGACAACTTTCAGATACAGCATTAAACAAAAGGAAGCGATTCTCCAAGCCCCCAAGTAAAACTACCCGATACAACATCTCAACAAGAACAGCACAATTCTTCATCCCAGCCAACCCATAATGACAAAGCGGGAAACAATGCTAATGCTGAGGGTGTGAGACAAATCCGTTTCTAAATCTTCAGACCACTAAATGCCAAATTATGTCCGTCTATGATGCAGGTTTCTGCTGGAAGCCTAAGGCACCGAAATAATAACGGAGGAGTCGAATTTCTTTTCATGTGTGAGCAGGTCCTACACGCGGGGGAACCTGCAGGGTTATTTGGTCCAACCCCTTTTCTCACAGAGGGATCTCATTCTACTAATACAGTGTTTACCAAGTCGCGTACCCCCTTTGATAGCTTACCCTTACCGCCGTACCCCTCTATGACGAAGATAATTTAGGAGTAGTTTTAAAAATACTTTTGTATCAATGCTATCGCATATACAATCTATATTATTGATTTGTTATTACATATAAAACGCTTTACAACATACAATGGGGCACTTCTCTTGGAAAGAGAAAATAACAAATAAAGAGATCTTATAAAACCTAGGAAAAAAAAGAGAATTAATGAAGGACGGGAATGCACTGTCACAGAGTGTCTGTACCAAGGTAACGCGGGTCCTAACACGAAAGTGAAAGTCCGATTGGGAGAATGAAAGGCTTGCCTGTCGCTGCAAAGTTAGCAACGTTCGAAATGTTTGCTGATAGATTCACGTTTGAATCAACGCATCTGTAAATGGGTTCTTGATCTTGAGTTAGGGAAGGCAAAAGCAACGACTTAACTATTCACGTCACCTAATAAAACTGGACCTAGTGCAGTAACGTCTCAAATACTTTCCTCTCTCAGAAGAGACCCCGATGCTATCACAAGAACAGCTATGCTATGGACCCATTGTCACGGATTGCATCCCCTGCTTTGCAGTAGTGGTCCAACAGTGACCAAAACTCAAGAGTATCTAATATTGGCTTCCAAAACCGTCTCTATCAAATGTGGCCACACGAATGAAGCGAAAATATATCAGTCGCTGATCGGTCAAATTACATGGCGTTATTACAGTTCTGTCTGTGATCGGCTCAAAGCAAACATGTGAAAATTAAAGATTGTCCCGTGGCCGATACTTCCGTAGGGGTGTGGCGTGTTAGAGACTTCACCATACTGATTCAGCCTAGAGAGTAAAATAATGGTGCATAAAATATGCCACATAATAATGACAGATAATAAGAAAATATCACTCGCGCGGGAATGTAATGCAATCCAGATGGAGTGGACTTGAGATCGCACAACCGTATCGTCACACCCATGCTGGAAAGCGAAAGAAAGGCCGACCAAACAAACAATTTGCCGGAGAAATCTGGAGGCCGAGATGCAAAGAATGAACCAGAGCTGGGGCACTGCACGAAGGATGGCTGCCGAACAAGCAAAGTGGAAGCAGTTTGCTGTTACCCTACAAGACGTCACCAGACGTGATGGTCCCTGACTGCTTAGACAGTCGGTGGCTAAGGATCGAAGAAGAAGAAGTACAATGACGTATCTAAAACTTCCCTTCCCTGTGACATTATCTGCTACGAAACTATCTTTACCCTTATTTTTAGACGAAAATCGTAATTTCAATTTTGAAATTAACTGAAAAGTCTGGGATCAACTGCATTAAATCAAACTACCAGGATGAAATAAATAGCTCAAATGAAAATTAGCCACAGCCTTCTCAATGTTTCCGCTCCCTATCCCTCTAGTTCAGTTTTCGTCCTCAGATCAACTAAATCAAGAGTGGAAAAGATAGTTATCGTAGTTTCGAGCAATTTCTTCCACAGCCAAATTGAATTGCAGCTTCCCCATTATTTTAGCTCGGGAGGGCGAACGTAAAGCTTTTATTTTAATGTCGTGGGTTTCTGAGAGTGAGTTCTGTTTCTTCAGTAGTTACGGATACCTTTACAGTAAGTTAGGATGAAAACCAGTTGTCTCTGGCATCCCTTTCTGGCTCCTACGTATGTACTTTCTAGCCCCCTCTGGACAACTGTTGGTCTAAAATGGCTCTTTCTGTATATTGTCTATACACACTCACTCACACACACACACACATATATATATATATATATATATATATATATATATATATATATATATATATATATATATATATATATATATATATATATATTATATATATATATATATATATATATATAAACATGTATATATATAATATTCTGGCTCATACGTTTGCTTTCATACATGTAATAACTGAATAAACAACTATTGTTTAGTTTTAAAAACAACAGGTAATAAATTTAATAATCAATTAGAATTAACAGTTTAAAATAAATGAAATGCTGGTGAATTTTATATTGGAATCAAATTTTCTCTTCACGGAGATTTAGGGTGAGTATATAGTTCAGAAAATTATGTCCAGTTGCTGGTGCCTTTTTCTAAGCACTTAGCTGATATAAGGGGGTCCTGCAGCTGTGGTTTTCGTCACTTCGTGGTGATGAGGGCACTTCTTCCCACAACTTATCCTATTTAGGCGGTTGGGAAAGATGATTAAAAGTCACCAATATTCTTTCGGGTATTAAACTGGGAAAATATGTCTGGACGGCGCGAATAATTAGTTGCCTGAGTTACAATTAACAAAGTGTATATATCTCACAAACTATTATACACTTTAGGCACATGTGATGTAATCATCAGTCATCACTGCTCCATTCGGAGTTTGGAGTCACCTCTGCTGTCGGTTTTCCGCACGACTAGCCAAAAGAAATCACCAGCGCTTGCTGTAGTGGTTCATGAATATACTATTTTCATATGTTGAGGTTGCCAGCCTCATATATAACCACTTAACAAGACACAAGTCACATTCAAATTTGTAAAATAATTGTTATCCCAAAGTTTTGGGAATACACAATCTCCTCGCACAGGTTAGAATGCACTCGAGCAATTTAGGTTAAATGCTCTCGAATCACTTGGTCTGGAAATTATGAATCCCTTTTATGACGGGTGAATCTGCGAAACACTTGGCCTGGGAAATTATGAATTCCTCTTATGACGTGTGAATCTGCGAAACACTTGGCCTGGGAAAGTTTTCTTATAACGGGTGATCCAATTCCTTAGGTTTCCATTCTTGTATTTAAATATGCAGGTTTATTTGTTAAGGTGTTAAGTTTCCCAAATACTTCGATCTGTCACTTATAGGTATGGAATTCTAGGTCCGATCCTTTTTGCTCTGGCTTTTGGGAGTTGTTCGCTTGATTATTGCGATGCAGTCTCGGAGTTCTGTGTCTCTGATTTCGGTAGATTATATGTCCCACTACGACCTCACACTCAATTTTTTTTTTCTTAATGAATGTAGCTATGTAAAATGTCTAGGGTAATGATATGTAATGTGGTGTGATAGTTATAGATACACCCACAGATATTTAAGCAGACTAATAATATTTAACAAATATTATAATACACTGAACTAACTCAAGAGTGTAAAATTTTTGATAGAATTATATTACATTTATTTGTTCTGGATCAAGTTTTATGTTGACCAGAACTTTTTTAAAAAAAAAAAGGATTTAAAAATTATGAAAGAAATGCATGGAATGTTACATAATAAATGCAAGAGTGTACATATATAAGTACTAGACTAGTTAGTTTTATTAAAATGTTCTAGTAGTCATCTACTTGGGAGGATAGTTTAATGCTTGTGCTGTTGGGGTGGCCTCATCACACCTGTCTATATTGACTACACAGTGTCCAGTAAATTGCAGGAATTTTATGGGGTATTAGTAACTAAAAGGCGTTGGTGAACTTCCAGCAGACCAGAGGCTCACTCAACTTGCATATGTAGCTCTGGTGCTGAAATCTGGTGGTCCCACCTCTCCGTGCTGGCGGGCAATAATAGTGGTCTCTGTCACAACGTACTGCACAGATACACTCGAGTAAAATCACCAACTGAATGGACACCGCCTTGTTGACAACTGAAACTCACAGCTCTGCAATCAAAGTATTGGCTATGTGTCAAAATTCTATTCTCTACCCACGTCTGGACACAACACGGACACAACAACCACATCATACAGACAGGTCAGATCTCTCTGACCAAACAGCACATTTACCATGGTGGTTTTACATCAGATAGGTCCTCCCAGACTATAGATTCTGAAAAATATTTATTAGTTTCCTTCCCTAAAAGTGGATAGGTAATATGTTTCATTATTCTCAACACTTGATCTGTCTTTCCTAACCCTTGCTGGAGTTTATGTATATTGTTGGTCCCTAGACCCTGACTTGGGCGGGGGGTCTAGAGCAAATCCCTACTTGTTTGTAAGGCTAGATTATGATATGGCAGTATCAAATCACTCGAACATTAAACAATATTCAAAATATACAAAGAAATAATTTCAATCTTACCAGATTATGAATAAAGAACACAGAAATGCTAGCAAAACTCAGCTGAGCTGCTGGCTATAGTATGGCGTCCCTGAACTTATTTCACTTTCTTTCATTTGGAAATCACCACACTTTAAAATACTGTGTCTATCATCGAACAACTATTGAGGAATGGCCCCACTTGCGCGTCTGAGCGCCGATAAAATGATTGTCTGTGGCCAATCACTGCCTAGGTTTATTTCAAATTCAAATTTCCTACCCTAAAGTCATTTCAGTCATGCTTCAGTCAAGTATGGATGTTTATCTGTTAGTCTGTCCGTCTCTACTTGTTTTTTTTTTCAAAAACGTACTTGATTTTTGAACCAACCTTTCTCTCCCCTCCAAAATTTTGTCGTTAAAAGTTATATTTAGACACAGCTCCCACCAATGTCCCTTCGCTTCCCTACTAAGTAGATTTGAACACCTGCGTCTCAAGGTCGTGTTTTTTTGTGCAAATAGCGACACTTTTTATTCCATACAGTCTGTCGCTGATGTGAACAACACTGTCTTTTGTCATTATCTTCAATATTATCTATCCGTCTGTAAAATTAAGAACATATTAGTTCACTGCTCAGAATGGGCCATCCGGCCAGCTAATTTTTATATTCCTAACATTAATATTACGAAAAAGTTACTTTTTTAATTTTTGTAATATTCCAAACATCTGCGTTCTGCCGCTGAATTCAAATCAAAGGCTTGGTATCGCAAAAGCGACCAATAAATGACTGTGGCGTAACATATCCAAGGTCCCTTCTGTCGAGTTCCTTACTTTATGTCAACTTGGGAAACGTGACTTTTCTCCGTTTCCCCCCCAATTGCGTCTCCTTAGCCTTTCTAGTCTCACGCAATCTTTCCAGTCATATTTTTTCCTTTTTATCCGCCGTTCCCCTCCTGTCTAGCAAGTCAATTTTTATGGAGGGTGATGACCCGCGGTCTGGGCGATCATGTACTATCAGCAGCCTACGCATTATGTTTTTTATCCTTACATGTTATCTTTGGAGGTATTTTACCGTTGTATCTCTGTCAATTTCACTACACATCTCCCCACTTGAAAACATGCCTATGGCAAGTTCCAAAACCAGCGATACACATAGGTAAAATTACTCCTCACGTCTGCCACTACTCTAATTTTGATCACAGGGGTGCCGACTGAGGAAATCTGCACCGACATTCAATTTGCCTGGGATATATTGGATACTGAACTGATAAGGTTGAAGCAATAAAGACCACCTCAGCAATCTTGCGTTTTCATGCTTAGCCTGAGATAAGAATACGAGAGGCTGATGGTCCGTCTCCACCACAAAAGTCCTACCATACAGATAGATTTGAAACTTCTTTATTGCCCAGATTAACGCTAAACATTCTTTTTCGCTTGTGGAGTATCCTTGTTCCGCCTTATTCAATTTACGGCTTGCATAAGCGACTGGTTTCAGTTCCCCATCAGGTGAAGATGATCTTTGCAACAAAGCCCCTCCTAGTCCTACATTACTTGCATCGGTTCTTAAGACAAAGTCCTGTGTCAAATCAGGCAGTTTGAGAATAGGCTTGCTAGTGAGTTTTTCCTTTAACTCTTGGAACGCTAGTTCACATTGTGCAGTCCAAATAATTTTATCTGGAAGTCCCTTGCGAGTCAGATCAGTCAGAGGAGCACAAATAGCGTTAAAATTCTTGATGTATTTCTGATAAAATCCGCATAACGACACAAATGATCGCACGTCCTTTTTTGTTTGCGGCCTAGGTGCTCTCTGCAGTTTTTCCAAGTTCTTAGGATCAGGGGTCATATTACCCTGATATACAGTGTGTCCCAAGAATTCCAACTCTTTGCATCCAATACAACATTTTGTTGGCCTAGCAGTTAAGTTCGCCTCCCGAAGTCTATCAAACAACATCTCCAGAGCTTCAATGTGTTCTTCAAATGTCTCTGTGGCGACGAGAATATCATCCATGAAATTCGTGATACATGGGTTATTCAGGGGATCCAACAATTTGCGCATCATCCTTGAAAACACACTCGGAGCATTTTTCAGTCCGAATGGTAGCATATTGAATTCATAATGTCCATCCGAAGTGCTAAAAGCCAAATAAGGTCTCACTTCAGGCTTCACTGGGATCTGGTAATAGCCTTTACTAAGATCCACCTTTGAAAAGTATTTTGCCTTGTTCAGTCTGGCAAATAACTGTTTTGTGTCTGGTAATGGATCCACTTGTCCTTCTGTGACAGCATTCAGTTTCCTGTAATCTATGCACAGTCTGTGTTCCCCAGACGGTTTTCTCAACAAAACGACACTAGAACTAAAAGATGATTCACTGTGCGAAATAATCCCCTCCTTCAACAAATACTCTATTTCTTCCTTCAATGCCTTCTCCTTCGCGAACGGAATAGAATAGGCTCTCATACAGATTGGGTTTGAGTCTACCAGTTTCATGTCATACTGTAGCAAATTTGTATGGCCTGGTTTATCTGTTAATACATCTGTATGTTCCTCCAGAACCTGTTGAACTCTCTCCCTCTGGTTTTTAGTCAGGTGCTTACTGACTTTTACCTGTGCTGCGGTTTCACAAGGATGTAATGGGTATTCATGTGAGGTGAGTGGTTCTTTTTGCATCTGGGTTGCAATAGCCAAGGTCAATAAGGGGGTGCTTTCCTGGAGTGGTCTGTCCAGATACTTCTTTAACAGGTTTACATGATAAACTTTCTCCTTCCCCTTTTTGTCAATTTTATAGTTTGTTCTAGACACCTTCTCTAGAACCGTATATGGACCTTGCCAACCAATTTGTAATTTATTCTGGCTTCCGGGTAGTAGAAGCAGCACCTTCTCTCCGACTGCCAGTTCCCTGTCCTTTGCCTTCCTATTAAAATATGCTGCATGTTTCTTCCTGGCTTGCTTCAAATTATCATTTGCCAGTTTCCATCCAGCTTTCAAACGAGTGGTCAGTTCGTTCACGTATTGATACGATGAGGTAACAGTCTCTTCCGCCTTCTCATCTGTCCAGGTCCTTAATAGAGCTTCTAATGGACCTTTTATTGGCCTCCCAAATAGCAGAGTTGCGGGAGCCATCCCGGTTGAACTATGTGGTACCTCCCGGTACGCAAACAATGCGGCGGGCAGGAATTGATCCCACAGATCCGGTTTTTCGTGTGCCAGCTTTCTCAGGATAGAAATGAGAGTCCCGTTGAACCTCTCTACCTGGCCGTTCCCTTGTGGATGGTACGGACTACAATGAAAGTGTCTGGCTTGAAATAGCTTAAAAACTTCTTCCGTTAGTTTCCCCTTGAACTGAGAACCATTATCCGTCAAGATTTGATGCGGGAATCCTAATCGGGTAAATATTGTAAGTAGTGCCTCTGCTACATGTTTTGAATCAATTGATGGCAGGGCTACCGCCTCTCCCCACATAGAACAAGTGTCCACCAGAGTAAGGATGTAACTGTTCCTCCTCTTGGTCCGAGTGAGAGGTCCTACAATATCCACTGCAACCCTCTCAAAAGGTGTTCCCACTATGGGCATTTCCCCTAGAGTTGCAGGAGCAGTCCAGTGCTTTGGAGCTACCCTTTGACATCTGGGCAGGATTTGACATATCTTTTTATATCCTCCGTTATCCCTGGCCAGAAGTAATGACAAGCTATACGCTGTCCTGTGGCGCTGATCCCCATGTGACCACTGAAGGGAATCGCATGCCCGAGTTCCATCACTTTATCTCTATATGAAGTGGGAAGAACCAGCTGGTTGTGACCATTTGTTCCAGTTCCGGCCTTCCTGTATAAGAGTTTGTTCTTCATGAAATATTCCCCCTTGCTCGGAGGTGTGTGGCATTTGGGCAATTTTTTTAAAACAGGGCTTGAGTGTCCTATCCTCAGCCTGCGCCTTCCTCATCTCCTCTGGATGAGCATTTATAGGTTCACCTTCTTCCTCCTTCTTCTGTGACCTGGTCTGCACTGTCGCCATGATCACAGGTTTCTCGGGATTCCCCAAGAAGACGTATCTACACCCCAATATCAGAGGGTAGATTGGTTCATCTATCACTGCTGCTCTGATTTCTCCCTCCACATAGCGAGTTTTCACCGTTATCCTTGCGATGGGAAGTGTCATGAGTGGTATGTCCTTAGTCGCCCCTTGTATTTCCACTGTTTCTGTGGTATACTGACTTGGGTCCACTAGGCTAGACTTCACAACTGAATCATAATCCAAACCTGTATCATAAAGGCACCTTATGGTGACCCCATTACAAATAACATCCTCACAAACTGGGGGGTGATAAGGTTCCTGTTGTCCATTAGGATTAACCTTTAATCTTCGCGTCCCCGACTTCATTGCAGCAATGTTTGAAGGTTTCCTTCTACAAAATTCGGTGTTATGGTTATCCTTCTTGCACCATTTACACCATCTTTTTCCTTGGTTCAACGGTTTTCTTTCATTGAACTTTTGGTCATTGAACTGTGAGTTTCTGTCGCGATAGTCATTTCTTGGCCGCTCAAAGTTTGTCCTACCTTTATTTCCCTGCTCTCTATTATCAAATTTATTAAATTGCTGTGGAGCTTTAAAATTGTCTATGTGCTTCTTTTTAGCACCACTTACCTCTGCCTGAGCTGCCTGATACCTCTCAGCAACATTTAAAATTTCCCCCAACTTCTCTGCACCTTGTTCCATGAGAAATTTTCTCATGTCTGGAGCCATGGACTCTCTCAATTGCTCAATCATGATCATTTCTTTAAGATCTTGGGTCTTCCCCAGAGCCGTCCATTTCTCCAAATAGGTTTCTAGTCTAGCAGAGAATTGGTGGTATGTCTCCCCAGACAACAGTTTGGCATTTCTAAATTTCTTACGATAAAATTCACCATTCTTCTCGTACCTTAATAACAAAGCCTGCTTTAACATGTCATAATTGTCTTGGTCTTCCCTGTTCATTTTGGCAAATACTTCATAAGAAGTACCTCTCAATCCCTGTGATAGCTTTAAACTCCACCTCTCTCTCTCTAACCCATATGTAGTAGCTAATAACTCAAAACGTCCTAGGTACCCCTCTATGTCATCGTCTTTTTCAACAAAATGGTCTAAATGAAACCCCATAGCTGAGTTTGAGGCTCCCAGACTGGGCGTAGCATCTGAGGCAAAAGGGCTGGCACCATTTTCAGGAGCCGGGCCTTGTAATTCCAGCTCCCTTAGTCGTAATTCGTGCTCCCTTTGCAACCTTCTATCTTCTGCCTCCCTTTCGGCAGTCAACCTTTTTTCTTCTGCCTCCCTTTTGGCAGTCAACCTTTTTTCTTCTGCCTCCCTTTGCTGTCGTTTTTCTTCTGCCTCAATCTGCAGCCTCTTAATTTCTCTATCAGCCTCAATTTGTAACCTCTTCTCTTCAGCTACCTTTCTATCTTCCCTTTCAATATATTTATCACATTCAGCCGTTACATATTGAATTAAAATTTGACCATCCATTCCCATCTCCTTTGCGGTCAGCACAGCAGCTGATCGGAATTTTGCTAGCTCCGCCATACTTTTCAGACAATATAATAATATACAAGCTAAATCTCTAACCAGTAAATACACTAAGTACTTCTTATGACTATAGTCTAACTAATTCTAACTAACCAGTTAACTAATTAATTATCACTGGCTGTGAAGATTCACCAACTTTTATCTGCAGGGACACTTTTAATTTTAAAGGGAATTTCACAATTTTTTTTTCCCCTAATTTTATTTCTCCAACCAGGAGATCCTAATATTACTGTTGGGCTAATTATCCCTGGACAAGACCCCAATGTATGTAGTGGGTTTGATGGTATTGTATGATGGTGATATTACTAAATGTAATGTATGAGGCCAGCTGTGAAGGCTCCTGAGATAAAATGTAGTTGTGAATTGTCAGAAGGCCTTTCTTGCTACCACTACGACCTCACACTCAATTTTTTTTTTTTCTTAATGAATGTAGCTATGTAAAATGTCTAGGGTAATGATATGTAATGTGGTGTGATAGTTATAGATACACCCACAGATATTTAAGCAGACTAATAATATTTAACAAATATTATAATACACTGAACTAACTCAAGAGTGTAAAATTTTTGATAGAATTATATTACATTTATTTGTTCTGGATCAAGTTTTATGTTGACCAGAACTTTTTTTAAAAAAAAGATTTAAAAATTATGAAAGAAATGCATGGAATGTTACATAATAAATGCAAGAGTGTACATATATAAGTACTAGACTAGTTAGTTTTATTAAAATGTTTTAGTAGTCATCTACTTGGGAGGATAGTTAATGCTTGTGCTGTTGGGGTGGCCTCATCACACCTGTCTATATTGACTACACAGTGTCCAGTAAATTGCAGGAATTTTATGGGGTATTAGTAACTAAAAGGCGTTGGTGAACTTCCAGCAGACCAGAGGCTCACTCAACTTGCATATGTAGCTCTGGTGCTGAAATCTGGTGGTCCCACCTCTTCGTGCTGGCGGGCAATACTAGTGGTCTCTGTCACAACGTACTGCACAGATACACTCGAGTAAAATCACCAACTGAATGGACACCGCCTTGTTGACAACTGAAACTCACAGCTCTGCAATCAAAGTATTGGCTATGTGTCAAAATTCTATTCTCTACCCACGTCTGGACACAACACGGACACAACAACCACATCATACAGACAGGTCAGATCTCTCTGACCAAACAGCACATTTACCATGGTGGTTTTACATCAGATAGGTCCTCCCAGACTATAGATTCTGAAAAATATTTATTAGTTCCTTCCCTAAAAGTGGATAGGTAATATGTTTCATTATTCTCAACACTTGATCTGTCTTTCCTAACCCTTGCTGGAGTTTATGTATATTGTTGGTCCCTAGACCCTGACTTGGGCGGGGGGTCTAGAGCAAATCCCTACTTGTTTGTAAGGCTAGATTATGATATGGCAGTATCAAATCACTCGAACATTAAACAATATTCAAAATATACAAAGAAATAATTTCAATCTTACCAGATTATGAATAAAGAACACAGAAATGCTAGCAAAACTCAGCTGAGCTGCTGGCTATAGTATGGCGTCCCTGAACTTATTTCACTTTCTTTCATTTGGAAATCACCACACTTTAAAATACTGTGTCTATCATCGAACAACTATTGAGGAATGGCCCCACTTGCGCGTCTGAGCGCCGATAAAATGATTGTCTGTGGCCAATCACTGCCTAGGTTTATTTCAAATTCAAATTTCCTACCCTAAAGTCATTTCAGTCATGCTTCAGTCAAGTATGGATGTTTATCTGTTAGTCTGTCCGTCTCTACTTGTTTTTTTTTCAAAAACGTACTTGATTTTTGAACCAACCTTTCTCTCCCCTCCAAAATTTTGTCGTTAAAAGTTATATTTAGACACAGCTCCCACCAATGTCCCTTCGCTTCCCTACTAAGTAGATTTGAACACCTGCGTCTCAAGGTCGTGTTTTTTTGTGCAAATAGCGACACTTTTTATTCCATACAGTCTGTCGCTGATGTGAACAACACTGTCTTTTGTCATTATCTTCAATATTATCTATCCGTCTGTAAAATTAAGAACATATTAGTTCACTGCTCAGAATGGGCCATCCGGCCAGCTAATTTTTATATTCCTAACATTAATATTACGAAAAAGTTACTTTTTAATTTTTGTAATATTCCAAACATCTGCGTTCTGCCGCTGAATTCAAATCAAAGGCTTGGTATCGCAAAAGCGACCAATAAATGACTGTGGCGTAACATATCCAAGGTCCCTTCTGTCGAGTTCCTTACTTTATGTCAACTTGGGAAACGTGACTTTTCTCCGTTTCCCCCCCAATTGCGTCTCCTTAGCCTTTCTAGTCTCACGCAATCTTTCCAGTCATATTTTTTCCTTTTTATCCGCCGTTCCCCTCCTGTCTAACAAGTCAATTTTTATGGAGGGTGATGACCCGCGGTCTGGGCGATCATGTACTATCAGCAGCCTACGCATTATGTTTTTATCCTTACATGTTATCTTTGGAGGTATTTTACCGTTGTATCTCTGTCAATTTCACTACAGGTTGGGGTGTCTAATTTCAAAATATCCCCTACGTGTTTTAAAATATTACATTTAATATTCCAACGAGATCTCTTTCAAATCATGCGGTAATATTTCCACGAGGGGCGCTTAAGCGCTTATCATATATTTTATCCATAAGTGTTAATGAGGTATAAAGCAGAAGTTAATTTCATGTAGAATCAGCACCCCAGGCTTTTTGTCAATTTGATGTTACATTTTTTGACTGCAAGCTATAAACTCCGTGAAAAATTATTTGTGGCTTTTTAGTGCATTAAAAGCCTGTGTTTAAAATATATATGTTTATTTTTATATTTCTTCTTTTTAGTGTTATTTTTTTGCTTTTTGTACATTTAAGTAAAATGCAATCGATCCGCTAATGACATTATCAGTTTGCGATAAACGAGTCCAGAGCACAGGAGGCGGATTTCATTATTCAGTAAATTACACGGAAAGTTAATATTTTTTGTTTTTGTTTTATTTATTTTTTTCTAAATTTTGATAAGAGTTCTAAATTACATTTTTTAAATGTAGTTGTCAGTTGCGTGTATGTCTGTGGACGCGCGTGCGATAGTGTGTGTGTGTGCGTGCGTGCGTGCGGGGTGGGGTGGGGTGTGTGTGTGTGTGTGTGTGTGTGTGTGTGTGTGTGTGTGTGTGTGTGTGTGTGTGTGTGTGTGTGTGTGTGTGTGTGTGTGTGTGTGTGTGTGTGTGTGTGTGTGTGTGTGTGTGGAGGGAGGGAGGGAGGGAGGGAGGGGAAGTTTCAATATTTCTCTCAAGAAAGACAATCTTTTTGGAAAGAATACACCTCGATTATTTGCAGTTTTCGCCCATTTCACTGATGAAACAATACAAACAAACAAAATTAATATTAATTTTATTGTTATTCATTTTATTATTTTTACGACTGACTATTGTATTATCATCGGGACTACACAAATGTGCTAAGTTTCAGAGCTATTGCTCATCTGGAAGTGATCGAAAAATCTATAGCAAGATTTGAAGGTGACATTCGTTGCAAGTGAAAGAAAAGCCTGTAACAAAGAAATAAAGTTACGGAAAAGGCAACACATGAACACATTTTTCTACGGGATGGACATCCGGAGTCTGACAGCTCGTAGCTGGCGCAAGGCACGAAGGATGGCTACCGACTGAGCAAAATTGGGACAGTTTGTTGCTGTCCTACAAGATGCCACTAGGCGTGATGGCCATTGACTTCTTTGTCAGTCAGGGGCTAAGGATACAAGAAGATATAGTCTAATGTTTCTCAAACCCTGGTTGATGTGCCCCACGGCATCGGTAACGTGTTCAGAAGTCAGAGTACGGTCATGACATGATTGCTCCTCGTGCAGCTGCCAGGGATAAAGACAAATTAGAACTGCTGCTCTCACAGACGTGTCAAAATAAGCGACCATTATGAGGTTGTGAATTGGTCTGGCAGAGTCATTACGTAAACAAAGCTACAAAAAAACACAACTAAAAGAGCACTTGCTTTGGTGTGGACTTCCTGCAAAGGAGTTTGCTGCAGACGAGGTTTCGTGCTCCAATGGGAGTAAAAGAAAAGTTAATGTATACTATTTATGTTGAACATAGTTTGACGATGTGAATTATGTAACCACGGCGGCAAAACGATTCGGAGAGCTATTATGACATCAGTCAACCAATCAATAACCTTTAGCTTAACATGGAGTATAGGCCTTCAACAAACACGTGCTAAGTTCTCCTGTCACGTGACATCCGCTCAAGTTCTTTCATTGTCTTCCTCGTCATGTTTACTTCTGTCTTAACTTCTCCTCTCCATGTTTTTTTTTCTTTGTCTACCTCTGCCTCTCTTTCCTTTGGGGTTCTAGAACAAGAACGACCTTGTAATGCTATCAATATGTATCCTCAATATGTATCCTCAATGTGTGTCCCATGTACTGTTTAGATCTTATTATTACATGTCAGGAGAAAATATACAAGAATGTGAAGCGATGAAACATGACGATAAAAAGTTTTGTCTCATTAAATTTAACATGCTTAGCCCCACTGGAAAGGTCACAAACAACTTCCAAGCTAAGACAGAAGATTTAAGAACGACTGGAGTGGAGATCACAGATTATTTGTGAAACAAGACAGTTCACCTCACAGATTTCGTATCAGACATAACTGCCTCAATGAACCATAAAAACAACGAATTAGATAGCCTATCAGAAGCAGTAACTAGAACCAGATGTATACTGCACAAAGTGGCAGAGCATTCAATTCCTGCTCACTGCAAGATATATAGAAATAAAAAGGCATATACTTACTTACTTTTACTGTGTCGTTATACAGATGTCATGTAGCGTAGAAGGGGTGAATGAAGTTTGCGTACATGAGTTAAGTGTGTTGCATATGCTACTGTGAGCCTGTGTTGAAGTAGGATGCCTGTGATGTTGTCTATCCGTCCGACTCTTGGTCTTCCTTGTGCCATGAAACCAGATCCTCGAGCTGTTGTAAGCGCATAGTGCTCATTTATCGGGTTCCATTGTCATGAGATGGCCAAAACAATTAATTTTCTGTCTCAATAGAAGGCATACAGACTTTCCAAAGGACAAGAAGCACCGAATAATTCCCGGGGGTTTCTGAAGAGACCAAGAACAAATAGTACTACTGCATGGTTCGTCTGGCATGTTATACAAGGCAACTAGTGAGGTTTGTAACCTCATCTTGTCATACAAGGAAACTAGTGAGGTTTGTAACCTCATCATGTAAAACAAATTGCCTCAAAAATCAGCACTACAAGAGCACATCAATGTTTTAGTGCAGGCTTCCTGTAAAGAGATCAGCTACACTGGTGGCTCCATGCTCTATCAGAAGCTTACTTACTTAGTCGTTCTTCTTCTAGCGTGAGGTGTAGAGGTTTGCAAGAGAGAGAGAGAGCCATACTATGCTATCGGCAGTCTTCCTCCTGGCCTGGTTCCATTCTAGTCCTCTGTCCTTCAAAGATTGTCTAAGGTTGTCTCTATCAGATGCGCAAAGTAAAATTATGATGGTGTAGCGAGATTTTGTACCACTTGCTTTGTTTGTGGAAAAATGTGTAACACGACACACATACACAGCACAGGGAGAACGCGGCGGGTCTTGCTTTGAAGTTTGAATGTGGCTGAGAAATTTTGCGCTTCGTCTAGCCGACAGCATTGAAGAAGGTAGGAAATAGCGAATATATGAAACATGGCCGACCTTAAAAATTTGCATTCACAGGAAAGAGAATCTAAAGCTACAAGAGCAAGCCTGGTTGTAAGACATTTAAATAATAATAATTCACCAAAGGAGATAGAGTATGAATGATATCCAATAGGATATTATTCAAATATAAATAGTTTTAAAAATAATTAACATTTTTCATCGTCATCACATCTGCTAAAAGTTAGCTAATAATCTTTAAAAATTTATTGTAACTACATACCTCAACGGATTTCAATAAAACTTAAATAAATTGAAAGCTTCATATGGTGTCATAAGATCAGAGATTACACCGATCAAATAGATAATATTCTTGTTTATAGAGATAAAATAAGATAGGGATAAAATAGTGGAGTTGTGTGAAACATCATCGCCCCGCCTGCAGGTCAGTATTAACTTTTTATACCTCGTCCTTGAGACACTAACGGTAACAATTTTGAAAATGCAAGGCTTAGTCGTTCTAAGAAAGATGGACAGAAGAAAACACGAGGAAGGGGAAGGGAGAGACGGAAGAATGCTATCATTTGACACGCGTTTGGTTCTTTTGGTCGAGCAAGCCGAAAACGATAGTGCGTGGAAATACCGTAGCATGTTTCTAAAAGACGACACAAAACCATACAGTCCCCTTTCGCTCGACACGCAGTTCAAAATGTATAACCTCTTAGATCTGCAGATTGAAATGAAAAACACACACACAGTTCGTACATCCGGCCTAAAAGTCGCATTTTTTGTGACGTATTGGCAGATGCGTTGGTTCAATTCTGAATGAGAACGGTAGTTACAGACAAATAATACGATTAACGTGGAATATTTGAAAATACAGTACGAGAAGGGGAGATAAGGAGCATAGGTGGTAGTGTCACGAGTTCGTTGTTTACAGAAATTTAAAATTTGAACCCAAGCGGGGCATAGAAGGATACAGAAGAAAAACTTAGATAATTTTCTTACACACTAAAAGAAAGGACAGTTGACAAATACAATTACATTAATGGTTAAATAGAAGATTAAGGTGTTAATGTATCTTACCGTAGATAGAAAAATATGTTATTTGAATAAATAAAGGGGAAAAACAATAATAGTAAATATAATAAAGGAAAGAATAAAAATATAACTACTGTGTGACAGACAGCAGCCTGATCACTAATTACTTTTCAGAATTTGAAACACTTAGTAAATAACCGAGATATTGGTAGAAGACAGATAGACGAACAGACGTATATCTCTCTCAGCTTGCCACATATTGGGAGAGGGGGAGGTAATCCCAAAGTTTGAAAGTTGAAGTTTCAATTTGAAAAAGGACGCAAGAGGCATAATAGTCCCTGATTGGCTGGAGTCTAATAGACTAACAGTAGTGATAAAAACAATTTGAAATCGGCGTTAGGTGCCACTTGTAAAATATATTTCCTACATTACTGTTGTCTTAAAGGCAAGAATTTCAGTACGATGTTGCCTTTGCTGATCTGCACCAGCAAGCGATCTGGAAGTGACCATATTATCGCTAATTAAACTAATTAGTAAGAATATTTCATTGATGCGGGTTTCATCTCTGAATCAAAGTGCCATTGGTCAACATATACCTGTATGTACATCTGCACTTGAAGAATTGAGGCAGTATTGTCTGTTTGCCTCACTGTTGAAAATTCAAGGGCAGTATCCTGACTTGGCAGTTTGAAGCTGTTAGCTTGGATTGAAATCATCTTGTATTCCAGCAACTACAAAGATAAGAATTCGTCCACGGGCACATGATACCTCAGATTAACCACTCTCTTTTCCAAATGTGTATTTCCTAGTTCAGAACATGATGAACACAGACGTTCTTCCCATTATTACCCGTTCATGTCATAAAATTAACCATGATACAACGTTAAAATATCTCCAATGATAGAATGTAGGGATAAAAACTAATGCGTAAGCTGCTAGAATACATGATCGCCCACGCCGTGGGTCATCACCCGCCATGGAAATTAAATTGTTAGACGTGAAGGCAAAACGGAACGGGATGAGAACGGAGATCAAAAGGATAAATCTGACTGAACGCGTGCTTGAAACTAGCAAGGTTAAAAGACGCAAGTGGTGGGGAAAGGAGGAAAAAGTCACGTCCCCAAGTTGACACAAAGTTAAAGAAATCGACAAAAGGGACCTTGGCTATTATATGCAACAGTCATTTCTTGGACGCTTTTGCGATAACTTAGTCCGTTTATTTGAATTCAGCGGCAAACGTTTCACAGAAGATGCTAGAAAAATATTTCGAAAAACCAACTAACCTTGAAAAGTAACTTTTTCTTAATAATGATGTTAGGAATATAAAACCTAGCTGGCCGGATGGCCCATCTTGAGCAGTGAAATAATATGCTTTCATTTATACAGACGGATAGATAATAAGAAAGATATTGACAAAAGACTGTGTTGTTCATATCAACGAGCGACTGCATTGAAATAAAACATGTCACTAATTTTCAAAAATTGTGGCCTTGAAGACGCAAGTGCTAAAATCTAGTTGGAATGAAGAGACGGGATGGGGTGGATATTTGTGGCTAAAAATAACTTTAAAGGCAAAATTGTGTAGGGGAAGGCGGAGTTGGTTCAAAAAACAAGTGTGTTTTTTTGTGAAACGCTAGTAGAGACAGACGGACCAACAGACAATAAGGCATACTTGACTGAGGTATGACTGAAATGACTTTTTGGTAGGATATTTGAATTTGAAAAAAAAGGCGGTGATTGGCCATAGATGAATATATTATCGGCGCTCAGACGAGCATTTGTGCCATTCGTTATAAGTTGTCCTAGTAGACACAGTGAATTATTAAGTGGTGTAATTCCCAGAAGCTATTGAAATATTTAGAGGGACGCCATCCTAAAGCCAGCAGCTCAGCTGAGTTTTGCTAGCAATTAACTGTGTTCTATATTCATAATTCTGGTAAGACTGAAATTATTTCTTTGTACATTTTAATATTTGTTTAATGTTTCGAGTGATTTGATACTGCCATATCAAAATCTATCCCTTACAACAAGTAAGGATTCGCTCTAGACCCCCCGCCCCAGTTCAGGGTCTAGAGACAAATAAAATACATAAACTCCAGCACGGATTATGGAGGACAGATCAAGTGTTGAGATCAGTGAAACATATCACCTATCCTATTCTATGGCAGGAAGCTAATGAACATATTTCAGAATATGTAGTCTGGGAGAACGTATCCTATGTGAAACCAACTTGGTAAGATGTGTTGTATGGTCAAAGAGATCTGACCCGTCTATGTGGTGTTGTTGTTGTGTAGTGTTGTGTCCAGAAATGGTTAGAGGATGGAATTCTGACACATGACTAATACTTTGATTGCAGAACTGTGAGTTTTTATTTGGCACCAATGGGGTGTCAAATGAGGTGTTGAATATTACAAGAGTGGACCCGTGCAGTAACATTTTGTCAGAGCAGCCTGTTATAGCCCCAAGCACGGAGAGGTGGGGCCACAAGACTTCTGATATTGCCCCCAAGCACGGAGAGGTGGGGCCACCAAACTTCTGATATTGCCCCCAAGCACGGAGAGGTGGGGCCACCTGATTCCAGCACCAGATTACTCGTTCAAGTTACGTGAGCGTCTGGCCTGCTGAATACTCACCAACTTAATTGCCAACACACCCATTATAATATCATCAATAAAGGGACAATGTGTAGTCGCCATAGACAGGGAGTGATGAGGTCACCCCAACAGCACATCCATTAAATGTTCTCCCAGATAACTTACAACTATAAACAGTAGTAATATTAACTAGTCTTGTAAAATACACATGTACACACCTTTCATTTATTATGCCATATATTTATGCATTTCTTTCATAATTGCCAAACCTTTCATATGTTCTGACCAAAATAAAACCTTGGTTCAGAACAAATAAACTTAAAGAAAATTTATTATCAAAAATTTTACACAGCTTGAGTTAGTTCAGTGTATTGTAACATTTTATTAATATTATTAGACTTATTAAATATCTGTGTGTGTGTATGTAAACTACCACAACACATTACATATCATTACCCTAGACATTTAACGTAGCCACATTCATTAGTAAAAAAAGATAGGTGTGAGGTCGTAGTGGTAGCAAGAAGGGCCTTCTGAAAATTCACAGCTACAATTATCTCAGGAGCCTTCACAGCTGACCTCACACATCACACTAAGTAATATCACCATCATACAATACCATCAAAACCACTACATATATTGGGGGCTCGTCCGGGATAATTAGCCTATCAATAATATTAGGATCTCCTGGGGGGAGAAATAAATTAGGGGAACACAGTATAAAAATTAAAAGTGTCCCTGAAAATAAAAGTTGGTGAATCTTCACAGCCAGTGGTAGTTAATTGATTAATTAATTAATTAGAATTAATTTAGACTAGAGTAATTAGAATTACTTTAGTGGTTGGAAATTTTATCTTGTTCATTGCTAAATTGTTTAAAAAGTATGGCGGAGCTAGCCAAATTCAGATCAGCTGCTGTGCTGACGGCAAAGGATATGGGAATGGATGGTCAGGTTTTAATTCAATATGTAACGGCTGAATGTGATAAGTACATTGAACGGGAAGAAAGAAGATTAGAAAAAGAGGCTGAAAGAAAATTAGAGTCTGAAAGGTTGGCTGAAGAGAAGACGTTACAAATTGAGGCTGAGACTAAGAGGTTACAAATTGAGGCTGACAAAGAGGCTAAAGCATTGGAAGCAGAAGAAAAAAGATTGACTGCCGAAAGGGAGGCAGCAGATAAAAAGGTTGACTGCCAGAAAGGGAAAGGGAGCAGATAAAAGGTTGACTGCCGAAAGGGAGGCAGAAGATAGAAGGTTGCAAAGGGAGCACGAATTACGACTAAGGGAGCTGGAATTACAGGGTCAGGCTCCTGAAAATGGTGCCAGCCCTTTAGCCTCAGATGTTACGCCCAGTCTGGGAGCCTCAACATCAGCTATGGGGTTTCATTTAGACCATTTTGTTGAGAAAGACGATGACATAGAGGGGTACCTAGGACGTTTTGAGTTATTAGCTACTACATATGGGTTAGAGAGAGAGAGGTGGAGTTTAAAGCTATCACAGGGACTGAGAGGTACTTCTTATGAAGTCTTCGCAAAAATGAACAGAGAAGACCAAGACAATTATGACATGTTAAAGCAGGCTTTGTTATTGAGGTACGAAAAAAAATGGGGAATTTTATCGTAAGAAATTTAGAAATGCCAAACTGTTGTCTGGGGAGACATACCACCAATTCTCTGCCAGACTGGAAACCTATTTGGAGAAATGGACTGCTCTGGGGAAGACCCAAGATCTTAGAGACAATCTTGAAGAGCTCTGTTCAAGAAGACTCACTTTGGCACACTCACCCTGTGGTCTCGGTACACGATTGTAACACTGTTGCAAGTATGTCATATCAACCCAGAGAGAAATGATCATGATTGAGCAATTGAGAGAGTCCATGGCTCCAGACATGAGAAAATTTCTCATGGAACAAGGTGCAGAGAAGTTGGGGGAGGTTTTAAATGTCGCTGAGAGGTATCAGGCAGCCCAGGCAGAGGTAAGTGGTGCTAAAAAGAAGCACATAGACAATTTTAAAGCTCCACAGCAATTTAATAAATTTGATAATAGAGAACAGGGAAATAAAGGTAGGACAAACTTTGAACGGCCAAGAAATGACTACCGAGACAGAAACTCACAGTTCAATGACCAAAAATCCAATGAAAGAAAACCGTTTAACCAAGGAAAAAGATGGTGTAAATGGTGCAAGAAAGAAAACCATAACACCGAATTTTGTAGAAGGAAACCTTCAAACATTGCTGCAATGAAGTCGGGGACGCAAAGATTAAAGGTTAATCCTAAGGGACAGCAGGAACCTTATCACCCCCCAGTTTGTGAGGATGTTATTTGTAATGGGGTCACCATAAGGTGCCTTTATGATACAGGTTTGGATTATGATTCAGTTGTGAAGTCTAGCCTAGTGGACCCAAGTCAGTATACCACAGAAACAGTGGAAATACAAGGGGCAACTAAGGACATACCACTCATGACACTTCCCATCGCAAGGATAACGGTGAAAACTCGCTATGTGGAAGGAGAAATCAGAGCAGCAGTGATAGATGAACCAATCTACCCTCTGATATTGGGGTGTAGATACGTCTTCTTGGGGAATCCCGAGAGACCTGTGATCATGGCGACAGTGCAGACCAGGTCACAGAAGAAGGAGGAAGAAGGTGAACCTATAAATGCTCATCCAGAGGAGATGAGGAAGGCGCAGGCTGAGGATAGGACACTCAAAGCCATGTTTTAAAAAATTGCCCAAATGCCACACACCTCCGAGCAAGGGGGAATATTTTATGAAGAACAAACTATTATACAGGAAGGCCGGAACTGGAACAAATGGTCACAACCAGCTGGTTCTTCCCACTTCATATAGGGATAAAGTGATGGAACTCGGGCATGCGATTCCCTTCAGTGGTCACATGGGGATCAGCGCCACAGGACAGCGTATAGCTTGTCATTACTTCTGGCCAGGGATAACGGAGGATATAAAAAGATATGTCAAATCCTGCCCAGAATGTCAAAGGGTAGCTCCAAAGCACTGGACTGCTCCTGCAACTCTAGGGGAAATGCCCATAGTGGGAACACCTTTTGAGAGGGTTGCAGTGGATATTGTAGGACCTCTCACTCGGACCAAGAGGAGGAACAGTTACATCCTTACTCTGGTGGACACTTGTTCTATGTGGGGAGAGGCGGTAGCCCTGCCATCAATTGATTCAAAACATGTAGCAGAGGCACTACTTACAATATTTACCCGATTAGGATCCCGCATCAAATCTTGACGGATAATGGTTCTCAGTTCAAGGGGAAACTAACGGAAGAAGTTTTTAAGCTATTTCAAGCCAGACACTTTCATTGTAGTCCGTACCATCCGCAAGGGAACGGCCAGGTAGAAAGGTTCAACGGGACTCTCATTTCTATCCTGAGAAAGCTGGCACACGAAAAACCGGATCTGTGGGATCAATTCCTGCCCGCCGCATTGTTTGCGTATCGGGAGGTACCACATAGTTCAACCGGGATGGCTCCCGCAACTCTGCTATTTGGGAGGCCAATAAAAGGTCCATTAGAAGCACTATTAAGGACCTGGACAGATGAGAAGGCGGAAGAGACTGTTACCTCATCTTATCAATACGTGAACGAACTGACCACTCGTTTGAAAGCTGGATGGAAACTGGCAAATGATAATTTGAAACAAGCCAGGAAGAAACATGCAGCATATTTTAATAGGAAGGCAAAGGACAGAGAACTGGCTGTGGGAGAGAAGGTGCTGCTTCTACTACCCGGTAGCCAGAATAAATTACAAATTGGATGGCAAGGTCCATATACGGTTCTAGAGAAGGTGTCTAGAACAAACTATAAAATTGACAAAAAGGGGAAGGAGAAAGTTTATCATGTAAACCTGTTAAAGAAGTATCTGGACAGACCACTCCAGGAAAGCACCCCCTTACTGACCTTAGCTATCGCAACTCAAATGCAAAAGGAACCACTCACCTCACATGAATACCCATTACATCCTTGTGAAACAGCAGCACAGGTAAAAGTCAGTAAGCACCTGACTAAAAACCAGAGGGAGAGAGTTCAACAGGTTCTGGAGGAACATACAGATGTATTAACAGATAAACCAGGACATACAAATTTGCTACAGTATGACATGAAACTGGTAGACTCAAACCCAATCTGTATGAGAGCCTATTCTATTCCGTTCGCGAAGGAGAAGGCATTGAAGGAAGAAATAGATTATTTGTTGAAGGAGGGGATTATTTCACACAGTGAATCATCTTTTAGTTCTAGTGTCGTTTTGTTGAGAAAACCGTCTGGGGAACACAGACTGTGCATAGATTACAGGAAACTGAATGCTGTCACAGAAGGACAAGTGCATCCATTACCAGACACAAAACAGTTATTTGCCAGACTGAACAAGGCAAAATACTTTTCAAAGGTGGATCTTAGTAAAGGCTATTACCAGATCCCAGTGAAGCCTGAAGTGAGACCTTATTTGGCTTTTAGCACTTCGGATGGACATTATGAATTCAACATGCTACCATTCGGACTGAAAAATGCTCCGAGTGTATTTTCAAGGATGATGCGCAAATTGTTGGATCCCCTGAATAACCCATGTATCACGAATTTCATGGATGATATTCTCGTCGCCACAGAGACATTTGAAGAACACATTGACGCTCTAGAAATGTTATTTAATAGGCTTAGGGAGGCGAACTTAACTGCTAGGCCAACAAAATGTTGCATTGGATGCAAAGAGTTGGAATTCTTGGGACACACTGTATATCAGGGTAGCATGACCCCTGATCCCAAGAACTTGGAAAAACTGCAGAGAGCACCTAGACCACAAACAAAAAAGGACGTGCGATCATTCGTGTCGTTATGCGGATTTTATCAAAAATATATCAAAGATTTTAACTCTATTTGTGCTCCTCTGACTGATCTGACTCGCAAGGGACTTCCAGATAAAATTATTTGGACTGCGCAAAGTGAATTAGCGTTCCAAGACTTAAAGGAAAAACTCACTAGCAAGCCTATTCTCAAACTGCCTGATTTGACACAGGACTTTGTCTTAAGAACCGATGCAAGTAATGTAGGACTCGGAGCAGCTTTGTTGCAAAGATCATCTTCACCTGATGGGGAACTGAAACCAGTCGCTTATGCAAGCCGCAAATTGAATAAGGCGGAACAAGGATACTCCACAAGCGAAAAAGAATGTTTAGCGTTAATCTGGGCAATAAAGAAGTTTCAAATCTATCTGTATGGTAGGACTTTTGTGGTCGAGACGGATCATCAGCCTCTCGTATTCTTATCTCAGGCTAAGCATGAAAACGCAAGATTGCTGAGGTGGTCTTTATTGCTTCAACCTTATCAGTTTAGTATCCAATATATCCCAGGCAAATTGAATGTCGGTGCAGATTTCCTCAGTCGGCACCCCTGTGATCAAAATTAGAGTAATGGCAGGCGTGAGGAGAGATTTTATCTATGTGTATCACTGGTTTTAGAACTTGCCGTAGGCATGTTTTCAAGTGGGGAGATGTGTCATAAAATTAACCATGATACAACGTTAAAATATCTCCAATGATACAACGTAGGGATAAAAACTAATGCGTAAGCTGCTAGAATACATGATCGCCCACGCCGCGGGTCATCACCCGCCATGGAAATTAAATTGTTAGACGTGAAGGCAAAACGGAACGGGATGAGAACGGAGATCAAAAGGAAAAATCTGACTGAACGCGTGCTTGAAACTAGCAAGGTTAAAAGACGCAAGTGGTGGGGAAAGGAGGAAAAAGTCACGTCCCCAAGTTGACACAAAGTTAAAGAAATCGACAAAAGGGACCTTGGCTATTATATGCAACAGTCATTTCTTGGACGCTTTTGCGATAACTTAGTCCGTTTATTTGAATTCAGCGGCAAACGTTTCACAGAAGATGCTAGAAAAATATTTCGAAAAACCAACTAACCTTGAAAAGTAACTTTTTCTTAATAATGATGTTAGGAATATAAAACCTAGCTGGCCGGATGGCCCATCTTGAGCAGTGAAATAATATGCTTTCATTTATACAGACGGATAGATAATAAGAAAGATATTGACAAAAGACTGTGTTGTTCATATCAGCGAGCGTCTGCATTGAAATAAAACATGTCACTAATTTTCAAAAAATTGTGGCCTTGAAGACGCAAGTGCTAAAATCTAGTTGGAATGAAGAGACGGGATGGGGTGGATAATTGTGGCTAAAAATAACTTTAAAGGCAAAATTGTGTAGGGGAAGGCAGAGTTGGTTCAAAAAAAACAAGTGTGTTTTTTTGTGAAACGCTAGTAGAGACAGACGGACCAACAGACAATAAGGCATACTTGACTGAGGTATGACTGAAATGACTTTTTGGTAGTAGGTTTGAATTTTAAAGAAAAAAAGGCGGTGATTGGCCATAGATGAATATATTATCGGCGCTCAGACGCGCATTTTGTGCCATTCGTTATAAGTTGTCCTAGTAGACACAGTGAATTATTAAGTGGTGTAATTCCCAGAAGCTATTGAAATATTTAGAGGGACGCCATCCTAAAGCCAGCAGCTCAGCTGAGTTTTGCTAGCATTTAACTGTGTTCTATATTCATAATTCTGGTAAGACTGAAATTATTTCTTTGTACATTTTAATATTTGTTTAATGTTTCGAGTGATTTGATACTGCCATATCAAAATCTATCCCTTACAACAAGTAAGGATTCGCTCTAGACCCCCCGCCCCAGTTCAGGGTCTAGAGACAAATAAAATACATAAACTCCAGCAAGGATTATGGAGGACAGATCAAGTGTTGAGATCAGTGGAACATATCACCTATCCTATTCTATGGCAGGAAGCTAATGAACATATTTCAGAATATGTAGTCTGGGAGAACTTATCCTATGTGAAACCAACTTGGTAAGATGTGTTGTATGGTCAAAGAGATCTGACCCGTCTATGTGGTGTTGTTGTTGTGTAGTGTTGTGTCCAGAAATGGTTAGAGGATGGAATTCTGACACATGACTAATACTTTGATTGCAGAACTGTGAGTTTTTATTTGGCACCAATGTGGTGTCAAATGAGGTGTTGAATATTACAAGAGTGGACCCGTGCAGTAACATTTTGTCAGAGCAGCCTGTTATAGCCCCCAAGCACGGAGAGGTGGGGCCACCAGACTTCTGATATTGCCCCCAAGCACGGAGAGGTGGGGCCACCAGACTTCTGATATTGCCCCCAAGCACGGAGAGGTGGGGCCACCTGATTCCAGCACCAGATTACTCATTCAAGTTACGTGAGCGTCTGGCCTGCTGAATACTCACCAACTTAATTGCTAACACACCCATTATAATATCATCAATAAAGGGACAATGTGTAGTCGCCATAGACAGGGAGTGATGAGGTCACCCCAACAGCACATCCATTAAATGTTCTCCCAGATAACTTACAACTATAAACAGTAGTAATATTAACTAGTCTTGTAAAATACACATGTACACACCTTTCATTTATTATGCCATATATTTATGCATTTCTTTCATAATTGCCAAACCTTTCATATGTTCTGACCAAAATAAAACCTTGGTTCAGAACAAATAAACTTAAAGAAAATTTATTATCAAAAATTTTACACAGCTTGAGTTAGTTCAGTGTATTATAACATTTTATTAATATTATTAGACTTATTAAATATCTGTGTGTGTGTATGTAAACTACCACAACACATTACATATCATTACCCTAAACATTTAACGTAGCCACATTCATTAGTAAAAAAAGATAGGTGTGAGGTCGTAGTGGTAGCAAGAAGGGCCTTCTTAAAATTCACAGCTACAATTATCTCAGGAGCCTTCACAGCTGACCTCACACATCACACTAAGTAATATCACCATCATACAATACCATCAAAACCACTACAGTTCATAGGATCAAGATTTAATTGACACTTTTCAAGAGTGACATTTTTAGAGTTGTGAATAATAACAAACTCATTTATAGTTTGAATTAATTGTTGTAAATACATTTCATTATCACCTTGAGTTTTCAGTACTCCCGTATCAAAAAAAAAAAAAAAAAGAACTGAGATACCGGAAAATAAATTGTACAAAAAAAAAGATTTAACGTTTAAACTTTAACAATGACTTGTTTCATTATTGTTCATTAATTTATAAGTGTAGTGTTGTCGTTTCATTACATTACATCGCATATACCCTAGACATGTAGCTAGACAACACTCACACACCTTTACACTTAACTAGGAGAAAATATATGACAGGTTGAGGTCATAAGGTGGTAGCAGACAGGTTCCCTGAGAACATATTTATAAATAACTAACCTAAGGGGCTTGCACATCTGACCTCACATCTGTTACAAATAATATCTATTTCTTTAACATCAAAACCCACCACATTTGGGGAAAATGAAAGGATACCTAGGAAGGAAGGAAAGATATAAGTGTGTAGTGACAAGAAGAGAAAACAAGTACAGAAAAAGCACAGATCGCCTCAAACCCAGAGATTAAACGTAAATCTTATCGAACTTCAGACGGTGCTTTCTCGTACGGGAGAGTCGCCCAAATATAAGGACACAGTGGCGCGTTTAAAATCACACACACCAAATCCAGAAGCCAGAGTGAGAAACTGGAAGACAGTATCTGCAAGTAAAGTTCTTTTTTTCACGCTGCTTGCAGGGCAGATAGACTTCAACCAATACAGCCTCACCGTGCGCTTATTAATCCTAAGAGGGTATGTAAGTTTATTAAAGATATGTGTGACTAATATCAATGTATTTCAGATGTTGTTTAAGATTTGATTGTATCAGACATAAATAAAAGGGTTTACAGGAAGCCAATGACGCTAACTAGAGATAACCTCCACCGGCATTGTCAGGAAGCATAACAATTAATTGATTAGCCAAATATATCATGGCTAGTTCTTGCCTGGAACTTACGACATACCAGCAAGTACATAAGTGACTTGGCATCCATAAGTGGAAGGCAAAAGTTATATCTTACCCACGTATCATAACATATGATTTATTCATGTATTTTGTTATTTCTGCATAGCAAACATTATCTTATCATGCTATCTCTTTAACATACTACCATGAATCATTCATTTATATACAAACACTGAAGTCATGGTCGCATCATGAACAGCAATAGGTGGTGAGATTGTTGGAACACCATGGCCACCTATTACCTTTTGTTCCAGGTTTTATGATCGAGTTTTATGATCGAGTTCATGATCGAGTTTAAACTAAAGATTTGAGGACCTTTGATCATGCTAACTGGAGCCTATTGGTCAAACCATCTTCAACACCTTAGTCCCCCGTAGTTATAGGGCGGGCTGAAGGAAAGTCTTCCTGACCATCAGTGTGTCTCAGGAACCTCGAACAAACACAAGGGTTTCTATGTATTCAGTCCAACAAACACTGTGAGCAGTTTCTAAAGCTAATGTCAATGATGATAACAGCTAGAGACTAGATAGCAAGATATATCAAAAATATACTGTGACAGACTTTTATAATTTCATTGGAAGATTCATCCAAGATTTTTTACTATTATTTATTTTAATTTTTAACTATAAATAATCATACATTTTACCATCTTCCAACACCCATTTCTTATTACAAGGATATATAGATGTTCATAATAAATTATGAAACTGTAATTTTTAACTGTTAAACTTTGAGTTACTTTTTCTAATTTAATTATATTATCACATAGGGTTACTATAGCGAATGTGGCACAGTATACCTCTGAATCCTACATCTATTGTCCAGCTCAGAGTATTCACAGCCGTAACTCAACTGTGATACCAGTGCACTTCTCTTGCACTGGGACTTCATACTTTCTGGAGAGAGATTCTACTTCTTCTCTACCACTATCATCACACCAGAAAAACCTTTCGCTACAGATGGGACCCAAAGATGCAGCAATAGAGAATGCAGTCAGCGACCCATAGCTTGACTGCTTGCGTCATTGTCAGCGAACCAGAGCTGATCAAGACCCTACTCCACCTCCACGTGGTGGTCCTGGAAACAGGCTGCATCACTGCAGTCTGGCTGAGAGAGTATGGATCGAAGAGGGAAGGCAAACCCGGTCCCAAAAAATGCCGTGCTGAAGTCGGATGTGTCGGCCGAAAGGCGCAAATATCGCAGCTCCTGTGTAAATAGACACAACGCAACCAACGTCTTTTTCAGGACGAACGAGGAAGAAAAAGAAGAAGAAGAAATTATGATGATGATGACAGAAGAAGCAAGCACAATTCAAGCTCTAAAGACAGAGCAACAAATAAAGTGGTTAAAAAATTAATTATCACAGAAATTTTTTTTTTTAAACTACTTAGAAAACATCAGGAATAGATGCCGAAGACTTATACTACTATTTACCAAGAAGTGATCATGTATAATTTTCACTTTGAGAACCACTCGCTGAAGGCTCAAATACCATACGTTCAACATATTAAGAAAATGACAGACAGATATTTGTCCACGTGGAAGAGACAAAGAAATAAAAGGCCATGCCCTCTAAAACGGCGGTTCTAAAAGAGGAACAGATTGGCACTCAACAACCCATGAGGAAGAAACTGTGTTGGGTGTTGGCTACTTTTCCACTTGGCGTGTCCCTTTCAACCAATAACACGGATCTGCTGCTTATATCAGGACGATTTTTTAAAAATAGTGTAAAATATATTTAATGATTGTGTATGCTGTATGCATTTTTTCCTTCGGATAATGCTTTTTCACTTTACTTTATTATTGGGCTTATTGCGCCTTTGCGCAGGTCCACAGTTGTTCTGAGAGCGAACTAAGGAGAAGGAAAACGAATGAATTTAAAATGCGTAAAACGGATTTTAAAACTACTAAGTCATTTTCCCATCATTCCTGACGGGCGATAAATATTGAGTTCACTTTGTAAACACTGAAATTCATTGGCTAAATCTCGCCAGCGTCAAACATCGTGGCTGCCAGACTTGTCGTCTGTTTCTCATCCGCAGTATTGTCTAGTTTGTTGGGAATAGATCACAGCCAGAGATAATGTAGAGACTTGCGATCAAGTTTATAAATACATCAGGTAAAGTGCCAACTTCATTTAACACCAGTGAGAAAATTGTACGTGCAGCCGAACACAATAGAAAAATAAGAAGAAATAAAGACAAATGTATTAACTAAAAAAGTTTGTGGAGAGCTAGATAGCAAGATGATGGAGAAGTAAGGACAAAGTGTGTCTGTATTTCTAAATTAATTGAAGCTTACAGAGCACAGGGGCATTAGTAGTAGATGTACAAGCAGTGGTAGGAGCAGCAGAAGCAGTAGTAGTAATAGCAGCAGTAGTAGTTATAGCAGTAGTAGTGGTAGTAGCAGTACTAGTGGTAGCAGCAGCAGCAACAGAAGTTTGGTTTGGTTTTTTTTTAAGGACTATCGTCATTGTACACGGACAACGCCATGAATGCTCCGATCTCCTCCCTTAGATCACACAAGGAGGATCTCAGCGCAGTGCACGAACTCCGTAGCACCGGCGAGAATCCCACTGTGTGTATATAATGTATAGGAATCACACATTCTATAAATATTTTTTTGTGGTAGGTAGGTTTCCTAATTTTTAAATTTTGCCAGGGCAGCGGCCTTATAAGCCTACTCTTTACGATTTCCAACTGCCGTGGGATTTTTAACGTGCGCAACTTGCACATGGGACCTCCTATTTTTTCGCCCTTGTCCGAGAAGGCTAGTCATCCGATCTCACTACCCACGAGATCAGGGGGGGGGGGGGGGGGGGGGGGGGGGAGTATTTCGTAATTAGGAACACTGGTTCTGAAAAAAATATTTCAATAAATTATAATCCCTCAACTGGGATTTGAACACGGTACCTCTTGAATACGAGGCGGACGCCATACATCTGAGCCATTCCGACCCCATGGCAGCAGGTTAAGTAGTTTGCAGTAAGTAGAATTAATAGCAGTGGTAGCAGTATTGATAGTATCAATAGTAGTTACAGTGGTAGATGTTGTTGTTTTTGTTGTTGTTATTTCGATCCGCAGGAATTCGAGTTATTCACTATTTTACCTTTGCGGCTATTGGGAGTGTAATTCTGGGCTTTCTTGCAACCCCAGAGAACTTCCCCCGACTCAGCGGGGGCAGCTGGTGGAGGTCACACCGGACCCACTAATTAGCGTGTGTGCTGTGCCACGAGAAGGATGGGCCTCTACCCTGCAAAAAAAAAAGGGGGGGGGGGGGGGGCGCCAATGGTAAGGGGGGGGGGGGGGGGGGGGGGTGGGGGGGGGGGGGGGGGGGGGGTGGGGCGGGGGGGGGTGGGTGGGGTGGGGGGGGGGGGGGGGGAGGGGGGGGGGGGGGAGGGGGGGGGGGGGGGGGTGGGGGGGGGGGGGAGGGGTGGGGGGGGGGGGGGGGGGGCGGGGGGGGGGGGGGGGGGGGGGGGGGGGGGGGGTGGGGGGGGGGAGGGGGGGGGGGGGGGGGGGGGGGGGGGGGGGGGGGGGGGGGGGGGGGGGGGGGGGGGGGGGGGTGGGGGGGGGGGGGGGGGGGGGGGGGGGGGGGGGGGGGGGGGGGGGGGGGGGGGGGGGGGGGGGGGGGGGGGGGGGGGGGGGGGGGGGGGGGGTGGGGGGGGGGGGGGGGGGGGGGGGGGGTGGGGGCGCCAATGGTAGTTGTAGAAGTAGTAGTCATAGGCAGAGTTGGCTTCAAGTCTTTCTTAACAAATCGAGTCTCAAGTCTCTCAGTGCAAGTATCAAGTCGAGTCGCAAGTCCATAACAATGACTTTGTAATCGAGTCTCGAATCGTGTCTCATTTTTTAACTATAACTTTTTATAGTCACAGTCTGATTTATTACAAAAGTCTTATCAATGACTGTAAAACATAATTTTAAAAATAATCTATTTTAAGTATATATTTTTTCCTGACTGCTTTTATTTGAGTAATAAATATTTGAAACACTTTTACACAAAATTACCCAAAAACAGATGTTTTTTTTTTTCACTATTAACATTTTCAAAATACTATCTTAATACGACCCAGTGATTCGCTAAAATTGCCAAGTCCCGGATCGAGTCGAGTTGATAATATAAAACTTGCATAGCGAGTCTCGGGTCGAGCAATGTGGCGACTAAAGTCCGACTCTGAGGTCGAGTCGATTGACTCGAGTTGACAACACTGGTGCTAGGTGTAGAAGTAGTAGTAGCAGTAGCAGCAGTTGCAGTGGTAGAAGTAAATGTAGAAAGACATATCAACTGAAATAATAATACCAAGCGTAGTAATGCTGGTTTCAGTAGTTTTACTTCAGTAGTAGTAGTAGTAGTAGTAGTAGTAGTAGTAGTAGTAGTAGTAGTAGTAGCAGCAGCAGCAGCAGTAGTAGTAGTAGTAGTAGTAGTAGTAGTAGTAGTAATAATAGCAACAGGGTCGGATTATCCATTAGGCTAAGTAGGCTGAAACCTAGGGGCCCGGAGCTGTTGGTGGTCCGTGCATAAGTTAAAAAAACAAAACAAATGTAAAGATTTATGTACAAAAAGAAAATGCTTGAACTTTATAATCGCATTCATGACGTTATAAAAAGACAAAAATAACTTAAAAGACATAATGCACCCCGGCAAAATTATAATGGTGCATGAACTATTTGCTATACTAATAAACATTCATAAACAATACTAACAACCTAACACTCCAGTCTATTAATAATACTAGTATATACTATATAACTAAGCTAAGGGGTTTGAACAAAAATATTAAAATTTTTGCCTATTAGGTAAAGGGGGACCCAAACACCACCAAAAAGACAGAGGCCCTTCTTGGCTTAATTTGGCCCTGAGTAGTAGTAGTAGTAGTATTAGTAGTAGTAATAGGTGTAGAAGTGGTGACACCGGAAGTAGCAGTTGTAGTGGGTGTAGAAGTAGTAGCGGTAGTAATATTGTAGAAGTAGTAATGGTGCTAGTAGTAGTGGTAGTAGTGATAGTGGTTGTAACAGTAGCAGTAGTGGTGGTAGTAGGTGTAGACGTAGTAGTAGTGGTGGTGGTAGTAGCAGGTGTAGACGTAGTAGTAGCAGTGGTGGTTGTAGAAGCAGTCAGAGAGTAGTGAAAGGAGAATGATCGCGGAAGCGTGAATGAATTAACGTCAATTTTGTTTCCTCCCTAAGGAGTATTGGGGCGGCGCTATAGTAACATTCATGCATGAGGCATGCGCCAGATCATTTCAAGTGCTATAGTACTGACGACTGCTGTAACAATTTGTTCAACACCAAGAGCGTACTACGATGCGTACATATACCTGAATTTAGTGGGGGGGGGGGGGGGGGTTGTATAACACGTCTAGTCGTAAATGTGGTAATTTTTTTCCCCCTCTATTTCAGAAACTTCGGAAATTAAATGTGCTAGGAAAAACAATATAATAATTTTGACACTAGCTACGAATAGTTTACCCATTATCTGTTGTGTCCCCCATGGAGAATAGGTCCTCAACTAATGTATGCCACGCTACCTTGCTCTGTGTCATCCGGGCATCGTTTTCCTTATCCTCTTTATCCTTTTCATACCTGTCTCCAGTTCTTTTCTCCTTGTGTTTTTTGGTCTCCTTACTAAAAACTCTCTTACCATGGGGGTTCCAGAACAAAGACTGCCTTGTCATGCTATCGGCAGGTTGCTTCGGTGTGTTTCCTAACCATCGCCAACGTCACTTGTTCCACGGGTTCTTATCATCGGTTCCACAGGGGTTATATTGTCATACCCCTTCAGTCCTTCTGTTCTCCACAAGCACCCACCCGTTTATGAAAGGGGCTTTTTACAAATTACATAACGCATTTTTCGTCATTTTCAGCCCTGTCACGGATTGTCTCCCCTTTGCTCTGCAATGATGGTCCAACAATGGCCAAAACCTAGAGTATATATTGTGGATCTTCAAAGGAATCTACCTTCGCACACTACTCTTGGCAGAGATACAGATAGAAGGATGATGATGCTTCTACCTCGAGGGTGTTTTATACGATAATTCAGACAACAAGAACAATGCTGAACTGGGCTGAGCAATTGTTAACTTTGTATCTGCCCGACACTTTTATGAAGAATTATTATGTATTTTAGCTCTTTCAAGCCCACAACTGATTTAATTCAGTGAAATATTAATTTAGAAGCTATGTTTTCAATGACTGAGACATACGGGTGCAGTACACTCAAAAGGGTTAAATCAAATATATATATATATATATATATATATATATATATATATATATATATATATATATATATATATATATATATATATATATATATATATATATATATATATATATATATGACAGGGGCGCTAGGGGTACCTCACACCCAAGACCCGTGCACTAAGAAAATTTATAAAGGATCGTTTGACAGGGGTTGCAATTATTGGTTGCTTGCAACCCTCTCAGCAGCAGACTTAACAATTCAAGCAACCCAAAGCCTTATGCAGATCAACATTTAATTCTACCGAACAGAACCGAACACCAAACAAACAATCCAACAAACACCCAGTCAGTGTTCATAGACTGTCTGAAAAATAATAAATAAAACAACGTCTAAGTGAACATCAATAGCATGGATAATAACACTTACCATACAGAAAACATGCGCCCACCTGATATCATCAACTATCTCACACACTCATGCGTGTCGTCCAATGCGACTAGTATGGTGTTGTGCATGAGGCTGGCAATCGCACCGGGTAACATAGGTTGCTACCGAAACCACTACTGCAAGAGCATCTGAATGCTTCATGCTGAGGCAAACCACACCGGTGGCCCCATGCTCCCTCAGGAGCGGAGAAGAGAAATATACATCTGGTACGCCCACGTGCTCTCACAAACCATTGTTCACACAACAATAGTAATCAACTGGACATAAAATAATATTCTTCAATACATGTACAACAAATAATCTCAATAATGAGAATTAACCACCACCACCTCACAAACTGGTCTATCTCAATATTCGTTACTGCATTCTGAAGCATGTCGTATGTGACGACTCGTGCGGCTGGGAATCTCATCGCATGAAACACATTATTACAGGAACAACCACTGTAATAGCATAAAAATGCTTCTGTTGGCTTGTGGTGGACTCCAGTCACATTGGTGTTCCCATGCTCCGCCGGGAGCAACCAGAGAAACACATGTCTCAACAAAGGAGTGGCCTCGCGCTCTCCAGAAATCTAAATACATATTCTCACCTCACAGTAACCCATTAAATATACAGTAGAATTATCAATAAACGTGAAATACACTAAAATTACTCTTACATAAAGAATACAATATAATTATTCTCGACTTAAGCCAAACTGGGACTAAAGACACCGCGTGTCGCTCGGCATAACATATTATAGGTTTACCACGCGGAGCGTGTTTAATCAGACTCGCTATCGCCGCCTTTTATCACCACGAGGCTACTATCTTGCGATCGTTAATCTTATCTAAATTTCCAGTGGAATAGCCTTTCTGAAGAATGAAATAATCGCTCTTAAACTCTCACATCTATCTACCTATCTGTCCCATTAAACATTAAAATAGCCACATCGATATAATTTCAGAATCCTAGAAATCTAATGCTAATTTAAATTAACTCACGTGCTCAAGGCATTTACAGCTTGGCTCTTGTGTGTCTTCTTAGTCTGTTCTCACTGGGCGGCTCTCTCAAACATAGACCGGTTTCGCCGCTTGCTACCCCTTTTTATAAGCCCTGGCCTAACCACTCAATTTACTGCGCGCTACGCGGATTAATCTGCGCCACACAGATAACACACGCGATTATTGCTCCAGAATGCATGAAAACACAGATTTACACAACTAGAGCAAAAACACAACTAATTCGTAGGCTTATTATGGCCTTGTAATAAATCTGCTTGAAGATAACGTGATCAAAAGGCACTAAACCACAGAGACAATATGACTGACCAGATGGGGCCAGCGCCTAGAACGACATACCTCAAGATGGCGCTGTCATATATATATATATATATATATATATATATATATATATATATATATATATATATATATATATATATATATATATATATATATATATATATATATATATATATATAACTAATTTCATAATCAATTATATTTAACAGTGTAAATGAATAGTTCTCTTTAAAAAAATGGTTATCATCACAGGTTTATGTTATGGTTATTGGGGGAATTTGTTTAAAGTTCACTTGGCAGCTTTTAAGTTTGTACTTAGCTGCCAGTTAGTTATTTCTGCTCCAGCCGATGGTTGGTTATTTGCAGGTTATGGACTGCTGCACTCTCGTCACTGGTCAAGTCTGGAGGTTGTGACACGTTCCAAGAAATATCAGGGAGTAATCACGAAGCTGGTCCAGCGTTTTCAAGACATGTCTGATGATGGTGTCTAGCGTTGACAGCAGGCCACTTATACCATACACTTTGTTCCAGAGATAGTACCCTCAACTGGTACCACTAACTGGTATAATGAAAGAAGAGAATGAAATACCCTCTTTAGTATTGGGTTTCCTGACACATAATCATGTGCCCACCTCCCTTTCGTTCCACCATTCCATCTACATCAGAACTTTACCCTCTCTGGGCATTAATATTAATCCCAGTGAGCGGAAAACATTAATTACATTTATATTGAATATCTTTACATTTGCACTGGTTGAAAAGGTGAATAATATAATAAGTGTGTACATCACTTCTATCATCATTCACTCCATGTTCCATATGGATCTTGGGATTACTTCTGCTTTTGGTTCTCTTATGAGACACCCGCATACAGCAGTCACCAGCCATTGCAGTGGTCGTTCATGAAACCATCATTATATATGCTGAGGTTGCCAGTCTCGAATGACTTAGACATCCATTGTCGATTTTCACATGTTAATAAATGCAAAATATAGAATTTTAAACTGTACAACTCACCATAAAATCTCTTTAGGAATACTGGCTCCTGGCTCAGAGCAATAGTTAAGGCAACTTGTTTAAGATGCCTCTTAAACGCGGTCTGGTGTTTACACTAGGCTCCCACTCTGTGTTTTCAGATTCCCGTGTTAATGTAGGTAGCGTTATATATATATATATATATATATATATATATATATATATATATATATATATATATATATATATATATATATATATATATATATATATATATATATATATAAACATTCTTTCTTACCCTCAAGTACATACAGTCGAGCTGTTAATGGATATTTATGGTCTGCTTTCAGATACAGAAGGCAAAGGCAATCTTCATTAACACTCTGGCGCTCGCTGTATTGAATGGCCTCGTTTCGCAAGAAGCAGGGTCTTATATAGGTCATATCCGGCGACAGAGAAAACAATACTGCTGAACTGTGTTTGCGTGTCCAAAATGTATGCATAATTTGTCTAGATGAGCAAATAATGAAATCTAAGATTTCAATTATCTTCCTTATTCCTGGAGGGATTTCCTACATCGTAGGCTTAAAATTCGCCTTGGATTAGTCTTTAACTTTCTTCTAATTGTCTTTTAATTACATAGTCCAATCTTTTCCTATGCGTAACCTAAACAGCAAAATATTCGACTTTCCCAATGTCTCGATGCATTCCACTCGAGATTTCTCCATTCGTATAATACTATTCGTGGAAGTCTTTACACCTACTTATAAAGTAACATTCCTATTGTTAAATTACTAACCTCTTCCAGGTGGTACTTCGCTCATAATGCTGTAGTTTGATGCCATCCCCAATCGGTTTGCACAGATTTGGGATCGCTATGATAGGCTAGTATGTTTTTGTAAACAAACGAATAAGGACGCCTTTTTATTGGTTCTACTGGCAAACGCTGTCATAAAGTATGGCGTACCGTTGGGTCAGAATGACGTGTTGTGAATCAGACTTCACGACACACACGGACAACTCCACCAGTGATCCGATCTCCTCCCTTAGATCATTCAAGGAAGATCTCAGCGCAGTACACTAACCCCGTAGCGCCGGCGAGAATCCCAATGTGTGTACATAAGAATCACACATTCTATAAATATTTTTGTGGTGGGTAGGTTTCCCAATTTTTAAACTTTGCTAGGGCAGTGGCCTTGTAGCTTACTCTTTTTACGATTTCCAACTGCTGAGGGATTTTTAACGTGCGCAACTTACACACGGGACCTCCTATTGTTTTCTCCCTTAGAAGGCTAAGCATTCGATCTCATTACCCAGGAGACCAGGGAGGAGTATGATAGCATTAAGACGACTGGTTCTGAAAATACATTTCCATAAATTATATTCCCTTTACTGGGAATAGACCCCGGTACCTTTATAATTCGAGGCAGACGCCATACCTCTTAGCCACTCCGAGCCCCAGGAAGCTTATAACCAATATTGAAAGAAATCAATAATGAAGTAACCTGAGCCCTGGTAGTGGTAGATAATTAAATAAAGGTAATAAACAAGCACTCGTTGGACAGAAATAAGAACGACACTAGACAACAGAAGAGAAATATACGTGATAGGCTTGCCGGTAATTGGATCAAGGACCATCCAAACTACGCCATTGCCTTGCTGGAAATGTCAATCGTGAAAGGACTCACAGCCAATTTACCACCCAAAACAAAGTTTTCTTTTGTCTTGACTATTTTCATGACACCTACACAACTACGGAATATAGGACCCGTGAATGACCTAGACATTTAAAGACCGCGGCCAGTACCTGTATTTATTTATATATTAAAATAAAGAAGCTCAGTACATTTAGACATGCTGTGAGACGAGGAAAGTGATTAAAATGACAACAGGACAAATTTAAGGCAAAAGAATTGCGACAACAGGAAACCAAAACAAAAATCCATGGTGATCGGGAAGAAGGCATCAGATTATGCTGGGAGAACAGGTCCTGGAGCAGGTCAACCACTTTAAATACCCTGCCGCTGTCATAGACTTACAGGGAGGCATCAAAGAAGAATTAGCCACCCAAAGATCAGCAGCTGGGAGATTATTTTTTGAGGCCATAAATTGGAGGATTCCCTAGTAAAAGAGAAGTTGGCAAGAAGATCAAAATGGCTTTATAACGCGCCACCTATGTTCCAGTCTTGACTTATGGATGTGAGTCATGGGCAATGACTACAACCCACAAAAGCCCGATCCAAACCTCAGAAATAAGGTATCTGAGGAAGGTGGTTGAAGTATCAAGAACAGAAATGGTCCGTAACCATACGATACGTCTGACACATGCTGGGAGATGCATGCTGTCACATTAATTAATCCTCAAAGATGCTTCCTATCTTCTTACACCAAAATTGGCACATCCATTCCTGAGTCAACACCGAAATTTAGTCCCAAAAATGTATTACGGAAAAGTTATGAAACACAAACATTATATGAAATACAAGTATCCAAGGTAATAATTCCTAATTCTTCCTTCAGAATTAAACAACAAGATTCAGCCATAACACCTAGCCATCTTCTCCGCTCTACACGCAACCTTCCAGTTCACCTCTCAGTCCCAAATCTAACCACTTCGCACCTTAAACTATTCTCCCGTGTTTTGACCCACAATCCGCACGAGGCAAACTCACGTACAAACTAGACTGACCACTTTTCATTCGCACTTAACATACACACAGGCCTACGCAATTTACTGTTATCTCAAACAACCTCTCCTACTTTATCATTTGCCATTAGTTCGACACATAGTTCGCTGGGAGGACATTAGACAATGTCTGAAGGACCGAGGACTAGATTGGAACCAGGCCAGGAGGGCGACCGCCGCCGATAGGATAGTATAGTGCTCTCTCTGGCAAACCTCTACACGCCAGGGTAGAAGAGAAACGACTACGTAAGTAAGTAAGACAACAGGAAAGATTAAACTATAAATAATTGTGACAATAAAAAAGTTTGAAGGTAAATGAGACGGCGGAGGACATGGAGAGAAAATAATGGCAAGTTTAACATCGTGACATAGACAGAATTCAACAACAGAAGTGATTAACTGCACTGAAGATGGGAAGCTGTGGAGAGACGTGATCACCTATGTCACTTGGTGTGGTAATTCAAGAAGAACAAGAAGAAGAAATAGAGAAAACCATTTTCTTGGTGCGTGTGACTTTAACACAAGGACTTTTCTGTAGTGTTTGAACGTCTTCGTTGTCATCATCACCACCATCCCCCTCCTGCTTCCCAAGGAGCATAGGCCTTCAACAAACTTTTGCCAAGTCGTCCTACCCGTGTCAAGTGATCCAGGTCTGTGCAAGTCTTCCTTCCCGTGTCAACTGATCCAGGTCTGTCCATGTCTTCCTACCCGTGTCAACTGATCCAAGTCTGTCCATGTCTTCCTACCCGTGTCAACTGATCCAGGTCTGTCCATGCCTTCCTCCCCGTGTCAACTGATCCAGGTCTGACCATGTCTTCCTTCCCGTGTCACCTGATCCAGGTCTGTCCATGCCTTCCTTCCCGTGTCAACTAATCCAGTTCTATCCATGTCTTCCTCCCCGTGTCAACTGATCCAGGTCTGTCCATGCCTTCATTCCCGTGTCAACTGATCCAGGTCTGTCCATGCCTTCCTTCCCGTGTCAACTGATCCAGGTCTGTCCATGCCTTCCTTCACGTGTCAACTAATCCAGTTCTGTCCATGTCTTCCTGCCCGTGTCAACTGATCCAGGTCTGTCCATGCCTTCCTTCCCGTGTCAACTTATCCAGGTCTGTCCATGCCTTCCTCCACGTGTCAACTGATCCAGGTCTGTCCATGTCTTCCTTCCCGTGTCAACTGATCCAGGTCTGTGCATGCCTACATTCCCGTGTCAACTGATCCAGGTCTGTCCATGTCTTCCTTCCCGTGTCAACTGATCCAGGTCTGTCCAAGCCTTCCTCCCCGTGTCAACTAATCCAGGACTGTCCATGCCTTCCTTCCCGTGTCAACTGATCCAGGTCTGTCCATGCCTTCCTTCCCGTGTCAACTGATCCAGGTCTGTCCATACCTTCCTCCCCGTGTCAATTGATCCAGGTCTGACCATGTCTTCCTTCCCGTGTCAACTGATCAGGGTCTCTCCATGCCTTCCTTCCCGTGTTAGCTAATACAGGTCTGTCCATGCCTTCCTTCCCGTGTCAACTGATCCAGGTCTGTCCATGCCTTCCTTCCCGTGTCAACTAATCCAGGTCTGTCCATGCCTTCCCACCCGTGTCAACTGATCCAGGTCTGTCCATGTCTTCCTACCCGTGTCAACTAATCCAGGTCTGTCCATGCTTTCCTTCCCGTGTCAACTAATCCAGGTCTGTCCATGCCTTCCTTACCGTGTCAACTGATCCAGGTCTGTCCATGCCTTCCTTCTTGTGTCAACTAATCCAGGTCTGTCCATGCCTTCCTATCAGTGTCAACTGATCCAGGTCTGTCCATGTCTTCCTACCCCTGTCAACTAATCCAGGTCTGTCCATGCCTTCCTACCCATGTCAACGTATCCAGGTCTGTCAATACCTTCCTTCCCGTGTCAACTGATCCAGGTCTGTCCATGTCTTCCTTCCCGTGTCAACTGATCCAGGTCTGTCCAAGCCTTCCTCCCCGTGTCAACTAATCCAGGACTGTCCATGCCTTCCTTCCCGTGTCAACTGATCCAGGTCTGTCCATGCCTTCCTTCCCGTGTCAACTGATCCAGGTCTGTCCATACCTTCCTCCCCGTGTCAATTGATCCAGGTCTGACCATGTCTTCCTTCCCGTGTCAACTGATCCAGGTCTCTCCATGCCTTCCTTCCCGTGTTAACTAATACAGGTCTGTCCATGCCTTCCTTCCCGTGTCAACTGATCCAGGTCTGTCCATGCCTTCCTTCCCGTGTCAACTAATCCAGGTCTGTCCATGCCTTCCCACCCGTGTCAACTGATCCAGGTCTGTCCATGTCTTCCTACCCGTGTCAACTAATCCAGGTCTGTCCATGCCTTCCTTCCCGTGTCAACTAATCCAGGTCTGTCCATGCCTTCCTTACCGTGTCAACTGATCCAGGTCTGTCCATGCCTTCCTTCTTGTGTCAACTAATCCAGGTCTGTCCATGCCTTCCTATCAGTGTCAACTGATCCAGGTCTGTCCATGTCTTCCTACCCCTGTCAACTAATCCAGGTCTGTCCATGCCTTCCTTCCCGTGTCAACTAATCCAGGTCAGTCCATGCCTTCCTACCCATGTCAACGTATCCAGGTCTGTCAATACCTTCCTTCCCGTGTCAACTGATCCAGGTCTGTCCATGCCTTCCTACCCGTGTCAACTGATCCAGGTCTGTCCATGTCTTTCTACCCGTGTCAACTAATCCAGGTCTGTCCATGCCTTCCTTCCCATGTCAACTAATCCAGGTCTGTCCATGCCTTCCTACCCATGTCAACGTATCCAGGTCTGTCAATGCCTTCCTTCCCGTGTCAACTGATCCAGGTCTGTCCATGCCTTCCTCCCCGTGTCAACTGATCCAGGTCTGTCCATGCCTTCCTACCCGTGTCAACTAATCCAGGTCTGTCCATGCCTTCCTACCCGTGTCAACTGATCCAGGTCTGTCCATGTCTTCCTACCCGTGTCAACTAATCCAGGTCTGTCCATGCCTTCCTTCCCATGTCAACTAATCCAGGTCTGTCCATGCCTTCCTACCCATGTCAACGTATCCAGGTCTGTCAATGCCTTCCTTCCCGTGTCAACTGATCCAGGTCTGTCCATGCCTTCCTACCCGTGTCAACTGATCCAGGTCTGTCCATGTCTTCCTACCCGTGTCAACTAATCCAGGTCTGTCCATGCCTTCCTTCCCGTGTCAACTAATCCAGGTCTGTCCATGCCTTGCTTCCCGTGTCAACTGATCCAGGTCTGTCCATGCCTTCCTTCTTGTGTTAACTAATCCAGGTCTGTCCATGCCTTCCTACCCGTGTCAACTGATCCAGGTCTGTCCATGCCTTTCTTCCCGTGTCCACTGATCCAGGTCTGTCCATGTCTTCCTACCCCTGTCAACTAATCCAGGTCTGTCCATGCCTTCCTTCCCGTGTCAACTAATCCAGGTCTGTCCATGCCTTCCTACCCATGTCAACGTATCCAGGTCTGTCAATACCTTCCTTCCCGTGTCAACTGATCCAGGTCTGTCCATGCCTTCCTACCCGTGTCAACTTATGCAGGTCTGTCCATGTCTTCCTACCCGTGTCAACTAATCCAGGTCTGTCCATGCCTTCCTTCCCATGTCAACTAATCCAAGTCTGTCCATGCCTTCCTACCCATGTCAACGTATCCAGGTATGTCAATGCCTTCCTTCCCGTGTCAACTGATCCAGGTCTGTCCATGCCTTCCCACCCGTGTCAACTGATCCAGGTCTGTCCATGTCTTCCTACCCGTGTCAACTAATCCAGGTCTGTCCATACCTTCCTTCCCGTGTCAACTAATCCAGGTCTGTCCATGCCTTCCTTCCCGTGTCAACTGATCCAGGTCTGTCCATGCCCTCCTTCTTGTTTTAACTAATCCAGGTCTGTCCATGCCTTCCTTCCCGTGTCAACTGATCCAGGTCTGTCCATGCGTTTCTTCCTGTGTCAACTTATCCAGGTCTGTCCATGCCTTCCTCCCCGTGTCCACTGATCCAGGTCAGTCCATGTCTTCCTTTCCGTGTCAACTGATCCAGGTCTGTCCATGTCTTCCTTCCCGTGTCAACTTATCCAGGTCTGTCCATGCCTTCCTACCCGTGTCAACTTATCCAGGTCTGTCAATGCCTTCCTACCCGTGTCAACTTATCTAGGTCTGTCCATGTCTTCCTCCCCGTGTCAACTGATCCAGGTCGGTCCATGTCTTCCTACCCGTGTCAACTTATCCAGATCTGTCCATACCTTCATACCCGTGTCAACTTATGCAGGTCTGTCCATGTCTTCCTACCCGTGTCAAATTATCCAGGTCTGTCAATGCCTTCTTCCCGGTGTCAACTTATCCAGGTCTGTCCATGTCTTCCTACCCGTGTCAACTTATCCAGGTCTGTCTATGTCTTCCTACCTGTCAACTTATCCAGGTCTGTCAATGCCTTCCTCCCCGTGTCAACTTATCCAGGTCTGTCCATGTCTTCCTACCCGTGTCAACTTATCCAGGTCTGTCAATGCCTTCTTCCCCGTGTCAACTTATCCAGGTCTGTCCATGTCTTCCTACCCGTGTCAACTAATCCAGGTCTGTCCATGTCTTCCTCATCATGTGTATTATTTTTTCTGTCTCCAGTTCTTCTACATGTTTTTTTTTCGTTCTCTGCTCCTTTTACCCTAGGGTTTGCAGAACACAGAGACTGTCTTGTAATGCTATCAGCAGGCTTCCTTCATGTGTGCCCTGTCCATCACCAGCATCTTCGTATCTTATTTCACTGGCACTTGTCTGGTTCTTGTCATCGGCCCCACGTTAGTGATCATGTCATCGGCCCCACGTTAGTGATCATGTCATCGGCCCCACGTTAGTGATCTTGTCATCGGCCCCACGTTAGTGATCTTGTCATCGGCCCCACGTTAGTGATCTTGTCATACCACTTCAATCCTTCTATTCTGCGCAAGCACCCATTTATGAAAGTTTGTCACTTGTTGGTTGTTGATTTTGATTGCTTTCCATTTTACAGAGTCATAACGATAGGACTGGCGTGACATGGGTTGTGGTTATTAAATTCAGTGTAAGATTCTATTCCACGGTAGGAAAAGCAGCGGCGCTTCTCTGCGGTTATTCGGAAAGGTTCTGAATTAAACGGCGTTACTCCAGGGAGTCTGGTGACCACATGAAGGTGGTAACCTTGGGAGTTAGCAAAACCAGGATCGTCCTGATGAGATCACAGGTCAAATTGCATATTTGTGCGTCTGAGTGGGCGTGTCGAAGAAAAAGTGTGAGAGGATGGAGTGGAGGTGGAAGGAACTAGGATCGTTCGCTGATTGTGTCAAGGGAGCCGTGATGAAGTTGATTGTGTATTATCAGAGACTGAGTTGCCGGCCCACGGTTAGGTAATAGGCTAAGTTCATCATCATCATTTGCTTAGCATTCCTTACGGAGCAAAGAGCCACGACGGCAACTGGTGCCCGTTCAGGAAGCCCGGTATAAGCATTCACATGCTCTTGTAGCAGCGTTTTTTATTTTGACGTTGCCAGCCCCATGTTCAACCTTATATTAGTTGCCTTGTACGACATGCATTATGGCGCAGTAGGCCGATTCTTTCTTTCTCTTCCGAAACTCCAGGAACTAGCTCAAAAATGTTCCAACTCCTTAAATTCTAGAAGTCAGACTCCCGACTTCAACTACAGTGTTTTACTTGTCATATCGCCAGCCCCGGATTATTCATTGGGCCCACTAGACATGGGCCTAGGGCCCCAGGCTTACAGTGGCCCCGGGAGAAAAGCAACGGTGTCATAACGCACAGAGATCTACAGCAACGGCACGTTCACGATAGTACGCTCGTGCGTGCAGGGTATAGTATCTGTACAACAGTTAGTTTATTAGTTACTTCCACTCCCGCTTTTTTCCTTTCTTGTTATTATATTTTCTTTTCAGGGACCCTACTACATTTAACAAAATCTAGGGGCTGTAAAGAACACTTTTTTTTTTTAAACAAAATATTATATATTAATCATAAAAACATTTATATAAAATCCATTAGTTTATTTTCTTTCTAGTTTTACCTTTTAGAAGTTTGGAGGGGCCCTAAAATATCTTAGTAGCCTGGGGCCCCTGGAGTTCTTAATCCGGCCGTGTATATGTCATAACATTCGGAGCCGCAGTCCGGACATTTTTTTACGACCGACTCCACGACTACGGCTCCCGACTACGTCCGTCTCTACAGCACTGTGTATGAGTTACGTTGGTATATAAAGTTATCTTTCGCATATATTTTGACACATGTTTATGTAGATTTATTGAGAGAATTGATTAATGAAAACAAGTATCTAATGTAACGTTTATGAAAAGGATCCCGTTACAAGCTCATTGAGGCAAATTGAGAATACGGTGTTAGGACCATATTTTCTTTACCATCGGCACACTAGGGGAGATATGGTCAGCATCGCTCTGGCCGCCTTTAACCTTTCCAGAGTTGCTCATGTAACCTTGTGGTGAAGTGGGATGTTATAAATACTTATAGGGAACTTAGTGTACTGACTGAGATCAGCTGTGAAGGTATCTATATCTATTAAGAGTAGTGTATTATAGATAACCTTACTTGCTACCACATATCTCTATATCTCAGTCAGAATTATTCTGGAATAGTGTGATGCTACGTTATGTGTCTAGGGTATGTGTATGATGAAGTGTAAGTCACAACAACAGACAGATAAACAATTTAATTTAATCCACTACTCTTGACAACACTGTGACACTCACATACATATAACACTCTACAAAGATATCTTAAAAGAGTCACTGATAAACTTTCGAAATAACAATATGTATTCATTACTGGCATGAATGAATATGTGTCCTGATTCAACTACAAGGGAACCAGGAATCACAATCAATTTAAATTACAAGTTATGTACAGAATGTATTTAATATGAATATTGTAGTGACATATATTATTACAAATGTTCTATGTGTGTCAGTTGTGTAGTAGTAAAATGAGGTAATACTGGTTTTGTTTTGTTCAAGCTCTGTTGGTATTTGTCATCATGACTTCAATAGTTTGTCTTTAGGGACCAGTATTGGAGATGTTCACAGTTCCTGATTTTAAGACAAGTAAATTCCCCTCTTAATGTTAATTTTAAAAAGTCAGTTCAAGATGAGGGGACATAATGTTGAGCTCAGCTGGCCAATTCGCTTATCTGGCGTGATGGCGGCAGGAAAGGACTCCTCTGCTCGAATTCTCCTCTGGGTTCAGGAGACACCTCACTGATAGCTAAAAAGACCAAGGAGTATGCTGTCCGACACTGGATTCAGCAAAGCTCTGACTAGGTGCTGCTCAGTACCATCAAGACCACTGTCCCTGAAATCAAGAAGGATGTACCTTCTACTTCATAACTAATTTATATTTTCTTTTTACACTGATCACAATACATCACAAACATTGCGTTCAGAGCGTTAGGCCAACAGTCAGCTTCATCTGAAATACTTTATTCCAGTATTACCCTTCCTAATGGTTACTACGCCTCTGCACTTCCAGCATTATTTCTTTCTAGTCAATCATCCAGGTGTCAGTGTACTGTTTGGCCATTCCATGCCGTTTTACTTCTCTCCGACACCCTCTGTTCAGGCTGGAGCATTTTAGGCTTTACCTCACGTTTGCCACTGAACTACACATATATATACAGGCATAAATCAACAATTCACATTCAATTTTCATTAAAAGATATTAAATGGTTCAAGCTTACCACAATTCATACGAATAACACAGATACGTTGATTAGCAATGAATTCTGGCACAAACTGGCACAAATTTCCATCTGCTTATCTTCCAGGCTTTTATTGAGCAAAATTTTAGCTGGCTTCAACGCACTGATGCTTTATCAAGATCATTTAAACAAGTGGTCTCGAACTAACGCTCCCAAGTGTGTATATCAGCGAGACTGGCCAATGAGCCACGTTTCGACAAGTGTTTGAAAAAATGTTATCTTTTCCCGTCTCCCCTAACAACCAAGATAGTATTTATAGCCCGACCAATCGTGGTTAGGCTTTCATTTGTTGCGCTCCAATCAATTTGGAGTTTACATGGTAGGCTATTTCTGTAACGTAAATTTTTTTCAAACACGTTAAAAAAAAATCTTATGAGCAGAAATGATTTTATGCTGTCAGGCACCCCCAATATTTTATTTTGGGTATCATTTATTAATTCCTGGACTATTTGCGTAACGTTTTACATATTATTTGTCAGCAAGCCCTAAGGAACCCAAAAATACTAATTTAAAGGAGCTACGTGGCTGCGTTCAAAATATGCAATTTCTTTTACCTCCTGTTTCGAAGATGTTCTGTCTGGGTACTGTTATGTTTTCAACCGTAAACCCATCTAATGTTATCTTTTCTAATAAGAGTCTGTTATGATTTATAAACCTAACTCTGGGAAAGGGTAGTGTATTTTATCACTGTCCGTCTGAAAAGGTTAGTGCTTGTAGACTTGCACGCGTGATAGTAGTAATTGTGTATCGCGCGACGCGTGTTTAATGTTCGGCTTTCTGCCTCTCCCTTCTCGCTATCCTTTTGTCCATCTGTTCGTTCGTTTTGGTAACGTAATATAATGAATGGAATTTAAAATTTAGGTCATTACGCAGTCTGCCTCTTAATGTTTTTCCAAGAAATACAGCACACGTTTCATTGAAGAAAGCGGGTATAATACAGTAAGCTTTTACTATCAACGTGAAAGCGTTACAATTTGCAGACGAAGCAGAAAACAAGGGGGATTTCGAGTACATTCCTTGTGACAGCACTGTCATTTTACCATTGCTCTTCTCTTTATTAATTTTATTTGTTAGGCTTCATATTTACCTAATAATTTATATATGTGGATTAGAATATTTCATGACACCTCCCCTCTTAAAACAGACATTATATGTCAGTCCTTTATTCTATATACACATATAGAAATTTATTATTATTTCTGGGGTTTACGGTGATTCTCATCACACGGATGGCGGCTTAAAAAATCCGCTCCCAGATTGGTTTTTCCAGATATATATTCAATGCTAAAATTGTATGGAGCCAGAAGCAAAGACCATCGGAGTAACCTAGAGTTCTCATGCTTAGCCTGTGCTAAAAACGATAAAGGTTTGTGGTCAGTTTGCAACTTAAATGCCTTCCCATATAGATAAATATTGAATTTCTTTATTGCCCATATTACTGCAAGACATTCTTTTTCGCTAGTTGAGTAGTTGATTTCAGCTTTATTCAACTTTCTGCTAGCATATGCCACTGGGCTTAATTCCCCATCCAATGCATCTGATTTCTGTAGTAGAGTTGCACCTAACCCACTATTACTTGCATCCGTCCTTACTATGAATTCTTGACTTAAGTCAGGTAATTTCAAAATGGGTTTACTTGTGAGCTTTTCCTTCAATTCTTGGTAAGTCATTTCACATTGTGGTGTCCATGTAATGCGATCTGGAAGTCCTTTACGTGTCAATTCCGTTAAAGGTGCACATATGGAATTAAAGTTTTTGATATACTTCTGGTAGAAACCACATAATGAGACAAAGGATCTCACGTCCTTCTTGGTTTGTGGTCTCGGGGCTTTCTGTAGTTTCTCTAAGTTCTTTGGGTCAGGGGTCATGTTTCCCTGATAAACTGTGTGTCCCAAAAATTCCAATTCTTTACATCCAACGCAACATTTGGTTGGTCGGGCTGTTAAATTTGCCTCCCTAAGTCGATCAAACAGCATGTTCAGAGAGTCAATGTGTTCCTCAAATGTTTCTGTTGCTATAAGGATATCATCCATAAAATTTGTTATACAGGGATTATTCAGAGGATCCAATAATTTTCTCATCATTCTAGAGAAGACACTAGGCGCATTCTTCAATCCAAATGGCAATCTATTAAACTCATAGTGTCCTTCTGAGGTACTAAAAGCTAGGTATGGTCTAACCTCAGGCTTTACTGGAATCTGATAGTATCCTTTACTCAGATCCACTTTTGAGAAATATTTAGCTTTATTTAGCCTGGCAAACAGCTGATTTGTATCCGGCAATGGATCCACCTGTCCTTCTGTAATAGCATTCAGTCTCCTGTAATCTATACAGAGTCTATGTTCTCCAGAGGGCTTCCTTAAGAGTACCACCCCGGAACTATACGAAGACTCACTGTGCGAAATAATTCCTTCCTTCAATAGATAGTCTATCTCTTCCTTCAAAGCTTTTTCCTTAGCAAACGGAATCGAATATGGTTTCATACAGACAGGTGTGGAGTCTATGAGTTTCATATCATATTCCAATAGGTTTGTATGCCCTGGTCGGTCTGTTAACACCTCTGCATGATTATTTAGAACCTGTTGCACTCTCTCTTTCTGAGTTTTCGTTAAATGTGTACTGATTTTCACCTGTGCTGCTGTCTCACAGGGGTGTAATGGATATTCAAATGATGAAAGTGGTTCCTTTTTCATCTCCATGGCGATGGACAAGGTCAACAAGTGTGTCTCTTCCTGATGTTCTCTTTCCAAATATTTCTTCAGGAGATTCACATGATAGATTTTTTCTTTCCCCTTCTTATCTATCTTATAATTTGTTCTAGACACCTTCTCTAGAACTGTATATGGACCCTGCCATCCAATTTGTAACTTATTCTGACTCCCAGGCAAAAGAAGCAGTACTTTCTCTCCCACAGCCAAATTTCTGTCTTTCGCCTTCCTGTTATAATAGGCAGCATGTTTCTTCCTGGCTTGTTTCAAATTTTCATTGGCAAGTTTCCAGCCAGTTTTCAACCGAGTGGTCAGCTCATTCACATATTGGTATGAAGATGTAATGTTTTCCTCTGCCTTTTCATCAGTCCACGTTCTTAACAAAGCTACATATGGACCTTTAATTGTGTGGACCTATTTGTCCATGCACCGGTATGGTCTCTTCCACTTGAAGCTTTATAGTGATGATTTTTCCTCCCAGAATTATCATTCACAAAACGACCGCTACCAATTTTTCTTTTGGGGCTTTCTCCCCCTCTTAAAATTCTTGATGAGAGATTTCCTCTCTACATCTTCTTCCTCCAGTTTGTTTAAGTCCGATTGAGGGATTGTCGGCTTATCCTGGGGTAAGACATCTTTTTGCACTCTCCGCATAGTGGCCATTGTAAAACAGTTAAGTGAAGCTTGTCCGTGAAAAGGGGCTTCCCATTCCATTTGGTCCACTTTATCAAATTTATTTTTTCCTTTTATTGTTAGGCCTGATTTTGCCCCATGGCGTGTCCAGGTCCTGATCCATGTTCCCACTTGTGGGTGTTCCCTCATGTGCTATGCTACACCTTTCTACAAAGTTCTCAATGTCCCATCTTGCTTTGGGCCAATAATAATTGTGAGCCACCTTTTGAATGATGGTACCTATCTTCTCATGGTCCCCATCTGGTTTCACATGTAGGCTCCTTATTAATTCTGTCCTATATCTTTTAGGAAGTACCAGCTGTCCGTGACTATGGGATCTAGTTCAGTCCTTCCTATACATCAACTTGTTTTTCATGTAAAAATCTCCCTTGCCTGGAGTTGTATTACAAGTTTACAATTTTCTGAAACAAGGCTTGATGGTTGTATCCTCAGCCTGTGCCTTCCTCATCTCTTCTGGAGTGGTATCTAACATAATATCCTCCTCCTGTCTTGAGGTCGACCTGACCTGAAGGGTTGCCATATACACAGGTTTCCTTCTGCAACGGTCAGTGTCATGATTGTCCATCTGACAATTCTTACACCACCTTTTTCCTTGGTTGAAAGATTTTCTTTCATCATATTTCCTTTCATCGAATTGTGGGAATTTATTTTTATTGTCATACCGTGGCCTATCAAATTGGTGCTTACCTTTATTTTGATCCCTAGGATCAAATTTATTAAAGTTCTGTGGTGCCCTAAAGTTATCCACCTGTTTCTTTTTATTACCTGTTACCTCTGCTTGAGCTGCTTGATACCTTTCAGCAACATTTAGCAACTCACCCAGCCTCTCTGCACCTTGTTCCATGAGAAACTTTCTCAGGTCTGGAGCCATGGACTCTCTTAGTTGCTCTATAAGGACCATTTCCTTAAGATCTTGGGTTTTCCCCAGAGAAGTCCATTTCTCCAAGTATGTCTCTATGCGTGCAGAGAACTGGTGATAGGTTTCACCTGACAGTAGTTTAGCATTCCTAAATTTTTTCCTGTAAAACTCTGCATTCTTTTCATACCTTAACAAAAGAGCCTGCTTTAGCATGTCATAATTTTCCTGATCACCTCTGCTCATTTTTGCAAAAACTTCATAAGCTGCCCCACGAAGTCCCTGAGATAACTTTAAGCTCCACCTTTCTCTCTCTAACCCATACGTGGTAGCTAATAGTTCGTACCTATTTATATAGCTCTCAATATCATCGTCTTTCTCAACAAAATGATCTAAATGAAAGTTCATAGCTGAGGTCGAGGCTCCCTGAGTAACCGTAGCATCAGAGGCAAAGGGACTGGCACCATTTTCAGGAGCATGGCCTTGAAACTCAAACTCCCTTAGTCGTAACTCATGTTCCCTTTGTAATCTCTTCTCCTCCTTTTCTGCTTCCCTCTCTGCAGCTAATCTCTTCTCTTCTCTTTCTGCAGCTAATTTCTTCTCTTCTCTTTCTGCAGCTAATTTCTTCTCTTCTCTTTCTGCAGCTAATTTCTTCTCTTCTCTTTCTGCAGCTAATCTTTTGTCTTCTCTTTCTGCTTCCAATTTCTTAGCCTCTTTGTCAGCCTCAATCTGCAACCTCTTAGTCTCAGCCTCAGCTTCAAACTGTAACTTCTTAATTTCCCTGTCAGCCTCTAACTTTCTTTCGGCTTCAAACCTTCTTTCTTCACGTTCAATAAATTTGTCACATTCCGTCGTGACATAGGCAACCATAACTTGCCCATCTAATCCTAACTCTTTTGCAGTCTGAACCGCAGCAGATCGAAATTTGGCCAGGTCCGCCATTGTCTATTATGTAAATTTATACAATGTCTAACCAACAATTCAATCTCTAATGGACAACACAGGCACCGTGAGCTCAACCTTATTTAATTCCACCCAAGGATACCTTTTAATTCTTATATTCCCTGAAGTGAATTACCCCCAATATTTTTAATAGTTAAAGATTCAAAATCCCAAGAGCGAGACCCCAATATATGTGGTGAAGTGGGATGTTATAAATACTTATAGGGAACTTAGTGTACTGACTGAGATCAGCTGTGAAGGTATCTATATCTATTAAGAGTAGTGTATTATAGATAACCTTACTTGCTACCACATATCTCTATATATCTCAGTCAGAATTATCCTGGAATAGTGTGATGCTACGTTATGTGTCTAGGGTATGAGTATGGTGAAGTGTAAGTCACAACAACAGACAGATAAACAATTTAATTTAATCCACTACTCTTGACAACACTGTGACACTCACATACATATAACACTCTACAAAGATATCTTAAAAGAGTCACTGATAAACTTTCGAATAACAATATGTATTCATTACTGGCATGAATGAATATGTGTCCTGATTCAACTACAAGGGAACCAGGAATCACAATCAATTTAAATTACAAGTTATGTACAGAATGTATTTAATATGAATATTGTAGTGACATATATTATTACAAATGTTCTATGTGTGTCAGTTGTGTAGTAGTAAAATGAGGTAATACTGGTTTTGTTTTGTTCAAGCTCTGTTGGTATTTGTCATCATGACTTCAATAGTTTGTCTTTAGGGACCAGTATTGGAGATGTTCACAGTTCCTGATTTTAAGACAAGTAAATTCCCCTCTTAATGTTAATTTTAAAAAGTCAGTTCAAGATGAGGGGACATAATGTTGAGCTCAGCTGGCCAATTCGCTTATCTGGCGTGATGGCGGCAGGAAAGGACTCCTCTGCTCGAATTCTCCTCTGGGTTCAGGAGACACCTCACTGATAGCTAAAAAGACCAAGGAGTATGCTGTCCGACACTGGATTCAGCAAAGCTCTGACTAGGTGCTGCTCAGTACCATCAAGACCACTGTCCCTGAAATCAAGAAGGATGTACCTTCTACTTCATAACTAATTTATTTTCTTTTTACACTGATCACAATACATCACAAACATTGCGTTCAGAGCGTTAGGCCAACAGTCAGCTTCATCTGAAATACTTTATTCCAGTATTACCCTTCCTAATGGTTACTACGCCTCTGCACTTCCAGCATTATTTCTTTCTAGTCTATCATCCAGGTGTCAGTGTACTGTTTGGCCATTCCATGCCGTTTTACTTCTCTCCGACACCCTCTGTTCAGGCTGGAGCATTTTAGGCTTTACCTCACGTTTGCCACTGAACTACACATATATATACAGGCATAAATCAACAATTCACATTCAATTTTCATTAAAAGATATTAAATGGTTCAAGCTTACCACAATTCATACGAATAACACAGATACGTTGATTAGCAATGAATTCTGGCACAAACTGGCACAAATTTCCATCTGCTTATCTTCCAGGCTTTTATTGAGCAAAATTTTAGCTGGCTTCAACGCACTGATGCTTTATCAAGATCATTTAAACAAGTGGTCTCGAACTAACGCTCCCAAGTGTGTATATCAGCGAGACTGGCCAATGAGCCACGTTTCGACAAGTGTTTGAAAAAATGTTATCTTTTCCCGTCTCCCCTAACAACCAAGATAGTATTTATAGCCCGACCAATCGTGGTTAGGCTTTCATTTGTTGCGCTCCAATCAATTTGGAGTTTACATGGTAGGCTATTTCTGTAACGTAAATTTTTTTTCAAACACGTTAAAAAAAATCTTATGAGCAGAAATGATTTTATGCTGTCAGGCACCCCCAATATTTTATTTTGGGTATAATTTATTAATTCCTGGACTATTTGCGTAACGTTTTACATATTATTTGTCAGCAAGCCCTAAGGAACCCAAAAATACAAATTTAAAGGAGCTACGTGGCTGCGTTCAAAATATGCAATTTCTTTCGAAGATGTTCTGTCTGGGTACTGTTATGTTCTCAACCGTAAACCCATCTAATGTTATCTTTTCTAATAAGAGTCTGTTATGATTTATAAACCTAACTCTGGGAAAGGGTAGTGTATTTTATCACTGTCCGTCTGAAAAAAAATTAGTGCATGTAGACTTACACGCGTGATAGTAGTAATTGTGTATCGCGCGACGCGTGTTTAATGTTCGGCTTTCTGCCTCTCCCTTCTCGCTATCCTTTTGTCCATCTGTTCGTTCGTTTTGGTAACGTAATGTAGAAAAAGACATGAATGGAATTTAAAATTTAGGTCATTACGCAGTCTGCCTCTTAATGTTTTTCCAAGAAATACAGCACACGTTTCATTGAAGAAAGCGGGTATAATAATACAGTAAGCTTTTACTATCAACGTGAAAGCGTTACAATTTGCAGACGAAGCAGAAAACAAGGGGGATTTCGAGTACATTCCTTGTGACAGCACTGTCATTTTACCATTGCTCTTCTCTTTATTAATTTTATTTGTTAGGCTTCATATTTACCTAATAATTTATATATGTGGATTAGAATATTTCATGACAAACCTCAAAACTACATTTGTAGGCGGGAGCGGGTTCTGACGCCCGGGAGCACCCCTCTTTCTACACAAGCCACTTCAGGAGATGCACACATATATCCACATTTTCCACTACAGAAGCACGCAGCCACATAAATACATATATACTTTACTTATATTTTCTGTCCACTTTTGCCGTACAGCGTTGTTGGGAGCTAAAGTTTTCGTTTTTCCGTGTCGCAATGACTGGTATGAGCCCACTTTAATGTAGGATTTCTGTAGTATTATAAATTATCTATCCATTTGCCTCATGGTCTTCCTCGAGCTATGAAACCAGATCTTCTACTGTTGTACGCACGGAGTGATAATTGATCAGGCTTCATTGTCATTAGATAGCTAAGTCACATTATTTTCTGTCTATGTGTCTAATGCAGGAGATACTGCCAACAATTTTTTGTGCTGTCATATTGTTATGATTTTTACGCAGCAAATAGGAAATTCTGAATGCAAAATATTTGTCGCAATGAAAGGAACCCATACGCACGTACTTTTGTTGAGATTTGGATGCCGTGCCTTTATTTTGTGGGGTTACGAGATCGGTCTGTGTGTGATGTCTCAGTTAGACAACTATGTATGATGTATGCAGGGGACAAATGAATTACTTATTGTAGATAAACATTTATAACACATAAGGAAGGGAAACCCGAGGCCTGTAAACAGTAAATAAATATTAGACAAACATAAAGGTATGTTTTCAGGCACTAGTAAGAAATAAAGCAGTAGAAAACTAGACAACAGAAAAACAACAGACGTGAGTGGCTTACCCAGGACTCGAACCCAGGACAACCCCGCCTAGCTATGCACGGAAGGTCCTATAATAGTGACACAGTGGATCCCTCTGTAATATATAAATGCATTGTGTCTTTGACATTTAATTGAAATTATTGGACGAACCGCTCTGCGTCATATGAAGCAAGTTAGTCTGAGAAAGATATTGCATAGTACGTCTCGTGATGTGCCTACCTAATGGAATAGTGTATAATTATTGAAGAGAATTATTGTATTGCAATGCCATTTATGTCAGACATGTATTGTACCCATGAAAATGGACACAAGTGAAGGTATGATTACTTATTAAAATGATGCCTGGATCAAGCACAGGGAGTTATGAATATTTGAGTTATGTTCAACCCCTGTTGATTTGAGCTGTTTTATTTTAAATTCATGCAATATTGGAAAAATGTACATAGACCAGCATTACGGACAAACACACACCCCAAACAAATATGTATATAGAAATATATAACCGCAGTTACTGCGGCCTTAAGGTGGCTTTCTGAAAATTCATTAACAAGGATAGTTATTGTAGCAGACGCACAATCCATGCTTCGGAAGGTCCAAAGTGGATGACTCCGGCATGAATGAAAAATTTCCACAGAAGCCTCGAATCTTCAGGAACTGGTGTGGATCTACTGTCCTAGTTATGCAGGGGTAAGCCGCAATAAAAGAGCTGAGAGACTAGCTTCAAGAGCCCCCATATAAGGTGCATTGGATATAGATAAAGGGCAGATACTGGGGGCAAGTAATGATCGTCTATTAGAGAATGACACTGCAATCGATGAATCATCAAGGCTAAGATTGCTGGAATTTGGCATCAAAGATAAGACCAGCAGGGATGGACGTATGAGAGGACGCAGCCGGCGTCTATACAACCAGCGCGCAACATGAACAATTAGCATTCATACCCTTCGACATTTGCTATGGGAGAGAGAGCACCTATAGGTTTACCCGGAGTGCAAAGACGCCGATCCTGATCAACAATAACGATAACCTACTTACTCAATCATACTAATATACCTGCAAGCGACCAACATACATATGTATCAACCGCCACAAATTCATACTCACATACATCAGACATACGGACCATGATAATGTCGCAAGTAATGAGAAGACAACTTGAGACAGACATGACGGGGATGCAGAAGACATGGAAAGACCTTGAGCTGATGGAACGAAACAGGAAAACTTACCATAAGCTTGTTAAAAGCCTAAGTTATTGGAAAACTGACAGGTGAACGAAGACGTAAAACCTTCAGATTCTGTCATTCTACAGTGCAACCAGCAGTCACTGTGTTTTTCTGTTTCAATCCACTTTTGTGTTAAGCGTCATAGGGATCGGAGTGGCTAAAAAGTATGGCATCCGCCTCTAATTCTAAAGGTACCGAGTTCGATCCCAGCACAGGTAATATAATTTATGGAATTTGTCAGAACCAGTGAGTCTTAATGATATCATACTCTCCCTAATCTCACGGGGAGTGAAATCATATGCTTAGCCTTCTCGGATACGGGTGAAAAAGGAGGTCCCGCGTGCACGTTAAAAATCCATCGGCAGATGGAAATCGTAAAGAGTAGGCCATAAGGACGCCGCCCTGGTACAATGTAAAAATTAGAAACCTACCCACCACAAACATATTTATAGAATGTGTGATTCCTATATACACACATAGGGACCCTCGCCGATGCTATGGAGTTCGTGCACTGTGCTGAGATCCTGCTTGTGCGATCTAAAGCAGGAGATCGGTGCACTGATTTTGTAGTCCGTGTGCAATAAAACCAAAAAGCAAACAAAACAAAAAACTCTCTTTGATACACCAGTTTATTCGTCTTTTATTTAAAGAAACTAAGAATAAAACTTGACAGTAAAATGTCACATGGTAGCCATTGTTCCTTGTTATGACATCTGTTTCACATATATCCAATAAATATAAAAAATACAATATAAGCGATGATATAAAAATTTAAAAATAGAGTGTGACTTTTCAAATCACAGATATCTAAATGAAAGTGTACTGTATACATGGCGACTCCAATAAGTAGAAATTATTTGCCCTGGTCCAGAGAGAGAGAACAGTTGTACATTACGTGTACTCCGTTTAACGAGCGACGAGAAGCATGACAAACTTGATGTAGCCATGGAAGCACTCCAAAAATTGTTGGTGTATTCCCGATTCTCCGGTAGTTGGCTAACAGGCAGGTAGACAGACAGACAGATTAGTTAGACTAGACAGAACGAACGAATGAAATAATTATTTCGTCAGATACACGAAAAGGCATTGTTGTCCTTTTTATATTTGTGTCCAGCAATAATCAAATTCTCAAAATGTTTTCAAATTAAAATATTCCTAACTTCAATAATATCTAATCAATATTATCATCACACTCAGTAACTTGGCACAAACACGTACATTCGCACACGTATACATATAGATAGATATAGATAGACATAGATAGAAATAGATATATAGATAGAGATAGATATAGATTAGATAGATATAGATTAGATATAGATAGATAGATAGATAGATAGATAGATAGATAGATAGATAGATAGATAGATAGATAGATAGATAGATAGATAGATAGATAGATAGATAGATAGATAGATAGATAGATAGATAGACAGACAGACAGACAGACAGACAGACAGACAGATAGACAGATAGACAGATAGACAGATAGATAGATAGATAGATAGATAGATAGATAGATAGATAGATAGATAGATAGATAGATAGATAGATAGATAGATAGATAGATAGATAGATAGATAGATAGATAGATAGAGATATAGATAGATACAATGAAAGCAAACAAAAAGATATATAGATATAGATAGATATAGATAGATAGATATAGATAGATAAAGATAGATATAGATAGAGGGAGAAAGCGATAGAGATAGAGAAATTGATAGATAGAGATATAGATAGAGAGAGACATAGATAGATAGAGATATATATAGATATAGATATATATATATATATATATATATAGATAGAGGTATAGATAGATAGAGGTATAGATAGATAGAAATATAGATAGATAGAGATATAGATTCTATATCTCTATCTATCTATATCTATCTCTCTATCTATCTATAAAGATATATAGAGATATATAGAGGAGATATATAGAGGATATATATAGAGGAGATAAATGGAGGAGATATAGGGAGGAGATATATGGAGGAGATATATGGAGGAGATATATAGAGGAGATATATAGAGGAGAACGAACGAACGAACGAACTTTATTTTCGAAGGGTTAAGAATTGGGCGCGCAGGCCCGTCTAACATTCTGCCCTTCCACTCTCATTTATCTTGCATACTTTATCCTTTCATTCCCACATGATACTTTAAGCATTAATTTAAAGGCATGCAACATTATAAAGTTAACATAACAGCATTCATTTACAGTATGCAATCATAATAAAAAATGAGTAGGTTTTTTTAAACAAACAAGATAGTAATTGGGGGGAAAAAGTAATAATAAAATAAAATAAACAAAACAATAAATAAAAATAAATAAATTCTGTACACCGACACTCACTCATGCGGTCAAACCGTCTACAATTAATCTGTATTTTTTAATGTGTCATCAATCATCAAAACAAGATAGATATAGATAGATATAGATAGATATAGATATATAGATATATAGAGAGAGATAGAGATAGATAGATAGATAGATAGATAGATAGATAGATAGATAGATAGATAGATAGATAGATAGATAGATAGATAGATAGATAGACAGAAAAACCAAAAACATAAATAGGTAAGTAAAACTTGCCATGCACAAGAAAGAGCATATTCATTATCATCAGTGGTGCACTATTGGCCTTGATACTACCACTACACCTAGTCCTCGTGCAGGAACACTCTACCAAAGCATCCAAGTGCTTTTGTAGCAATGAGTTCTGTAGCAATCTTTATTTACATGGTAGGGTTGCCATCAGCCGTGTACAACATATCATATTCAATCCTCATATCAGTCGCGTCTTGTGATTTGCCTAGCGACGCAGTATGACGCAGTATGACATTTCCTTCTTCGTCTCTTCAGAGACCACCATAATTTACAAGGAGCAGACTGCATAACGGGGTGGAGTACATACTAGACACACAAATGAACTTTGAGCAAATGGGAAACATGTGACAAGTAACGAGTGATCGATGATATATTTGAAAGAAACTGAAAATATCAGAAACATTAGTGAGAACAGATAAAGGACAGAGATATAGGTGACAGAAGACAAATGACAGAGATATAGGTGACAAAAGGCAAATAGCATGAGATATATGTGACAGAAGACAAATGACAGAGATATAGGTGACATAAGACAAATGGCAGACGTATAGGTGACAGAAGACAAATGACAGACATATAAGTGACAGAAGACAAATGACAGAGATATAAGTGACAGAAGACAAATGACAGAAATAAAAGTGACAGAAGACAAATGACAGAGATGTAAGTGACAGAAGACAAATGACAGAGATATAAGTGACAGAAGACAAATGAGAGATATAAGTGACAGAAGACAAATGACAGAGATATAAGTGACAGAAGACAAATGACAGAGATATAAATGACAGAAGACAAATGACAGAGATATAAGTGACAGAAGACAAATGACAGAGATATAAGTGACAACCAGACAAATGACAGAGATACAAGTGACGGAAGACAAATGACAGAGATATAAATGACAGAAGACAAATGACAGAAATATAAGTGACAACCAGACAAATGACAGAGATACAAGTGACAGAAGACAAATGACAGAGATACAAGTGACAGAAGATAAATGACAGAGATATGTGACAGAAGACAAATGACACAGATATAAGTGACAACCAGACAAATGACAGATATACTAGTTACAGAAGACAAATGACAGAGATGTAAGTGACAACCAGACAAATGACAGATATACTAGTGACAGAAGACAAATGACAGAGATATAAGTGACAAAAGACAAATGACAGAGATACAAGTGACAGAAGACAAATGACAGAGATACAAGTGGGAGAAGACAAATGACAGAGATACAAGTGACAGAAGACAAATGACAGAGATACAAGTGACAGAAGACAAATGACAGAGATACAAGTGACAGAAATACTCATCCTATTCGTGGCCCGTCAGCTTCGCCATCATTACAGTCCGTCAACAAAGTCATATCCTTCTGCCCCGTGAAATCAATTCCAGGTCTTGTCATGACTTTCACAGTTAGGCGACCACAGCTGAGGTTCAAAGATGTGTGCAAGACGGGCATGAAGGCACTGGGCATATATGATCCAGCAGATTCGGAGGATGAAGCTGCCGATCGCACCAAGTGGCGATGCTCCCTACGGTACAACCTCAGATTGTGGGGAAAAGAAGCTCTCACAACAAGCAGAAGAGAAAAAGATCACGGCGAAAGGTACACCAGGGATAAAAAAAAAAAGCAAACTGATGGCTTTCACATCAGGGGGAGCATCGCCACAGTTAGTTTTAACTGAAAGGGACTACTAATCAAGTCTTCATTATCCTTTCATTTCTCTTCTCCATGTATTTAACGGTCTCCCTCTTAAGCTGTTTCCAGAAGAAGAACTGACTTGTAATACTATCAACATTGTTTCCCCAGGGTTTGATCTATTCGTCACCAAAGTCTGGACTTTCTCTAGGTTTCGTCATGAGCCTACGTGCCGGAGGAACTTCTTCTGTAATGAATGGCTAAGCTTTAATTTCCGTATTTTCTTTAGTTGGCCTGTCCATTACTGTTGCCATCTAAAGTTTCCACATGATGGTGTCGCCCGCCCCATGCCCGACCTTTATTTTTCGTCTCTTACAACGATGGATGATATGTATTTTATTATTCTTGACTCGTTCCCGGTCAGGTGACACACAGGTGCGATTTTATTCTGTGTGCAATTAAGATAGTCCTTCAAATCCAAGCCACGCCAAGCCAAGCCAAGCCAAACCAAACCAAGACAAGCCAAACCAAACCAAACCAAGCCAAACCAAACCAAGCCAAGCCAAGCCAAACCAAGCCAAGCCAAACCAAGCCAAGCCAAGCCAAGCCAAGCCAAGTGTTGCGCACAGATTCTTTTGTGTGGTAGTCTGTGACGCACAGATTACTGTTGGTAGGCATACAAATGTAAAGTATAACTATTTGTCTGATGAAAAGTATTTATTTGAGAATCAATGATTCTTAGGAAGGGAAATAACCCTGATTGGTAGATGTTGTATTCGGTTATATGGGTTATCTTTTCTTGTGTCGCAATCTGGCGTATGAAAACTAGATTTACGTCATTTTTGCGTCTGGTATGGCCATAAACAGATTGGTCTTGCTTAGAATGTTTATGGCCCGAATTTATATTTATTCCTTGACTATTTAAGGTGATTCGGTCTTATATCTTTGTATCTTTGTATTTCTATGTCGGCCTATATTTTGAGCTGAACTCTGGGGTCAAAGGCATTTCTGCGCATGCGTCGATTTGTGGGTGTCGACAGAGAAGGTGCTGTCATGTCGTCGCTACTATGGGCTGGTCGATTAGAAAGTCTGAAGATTGGTCTCTGTGATTTATTCTAGGAAGGAGATTGTTTCTCTGTATGACTGTAGTATCAGAGATACTCCTAATGTTCATTATTAACGCCAAGGAATGGCGTGCGTGATTCGCTTGTATGTTTTTCTAAAGCAAGGTAAAGTCAAAACCTTTTTGCTGAACTTTTTGTTAAGCCTAGGTGGGCAGACATATTATCGCACATCTAGAATTATTGACTACAGATGAAGATGACGTGTTATCTAGCAGCACTAGATTATTTGATGTAACCAGCCTTATTGATAGCAGAAACGTATAGAAGCCCAATGAGGACATTTACGAATGAATAAAGAATTAATTCTGCTTCATAATTTTTCATCCTGGGTGAGCGAAGCTCACGGAGGAGAGCCATTTTTTGGATCCCGCCATTGTAAGCGGATCATCGTCGGAGAACAGAAAAGGTCCTATTATCTGATGATGGTACAGAGATCTGTATATTATGAAAACCCACTACTGTGGTTTAACATTGTTGCCATAAACATTTGATGAATTTACGGCTTGAGAGACTTAGCCAAAAGAAGGTTCTGACATTGAACCATTGTTGATGATTTTGTATCCACCTTAACTGACGCGATTAGTCAGTTGAAGAATGAGACGATAGACAACCAGAATACTGAGTGCTTGCCTACTACCGTTCTATTGTATTTATATGCTACATGGAATGTACATCTGATGCTGTCACCCATTTTTCAAGTATACAATGATTTTTTGCCAACCTGTTCAAGTGACTATCTGTGATGTCAGAGTGCGTCCATTATTAAATGTATGAAACGTCAGCAGTAGTCTACCCTTTATTGACTTCAAACTATGATTGAGTGAGTGACCTGTCAACTTAACAGAACTGTACACCCATTCGCGTCAATTACATCTACATTCTCACTCCATGTAAACACTGTCCCTTGTCAGCGCTTCAACACTTGACGGACAAGGTGACCTATATACCTAACACTGTGTCGGAACAAGTTGACCATTCACCTGTGTGCCCAGTTCTAACAGTGGCATACAAGCAACACCACAATTCATTCACCTATGTGTCCAATATAACCTTATGAACACACTTAGCAATGGGAGTGGTATGAAAGCAGTACATCATCCCAAAAAGAAGCCACTTTATCAATGTGGTGTAACCAATACAAATCGACGTTATCACCAAGCCAAACCAAACCAAGCCAAGCCAAGCCAAACCAAGCCAAGTCAAGCCAAACCAAACCAAACCAAACCAAACCAAGCCAAGCCAAGCCAAACCAAACCAAACCAAACCAAACCAAGCCAAGCCATACCAAACCAAACCACACCAAGCCAAGCCAAGCCAAACCAAACCAAGCCAAGCCAAGCCCAACCAAACCAAACCAAACCAAGCCAAACCAAGCCAAACCAAACCAAGCCAAACCAAACCAAATCAAGCCAAACCAAACCAAACCAAAACCAAATCTGTATTAATAATGAAAGCTTCCGGTTAGCAGAGTGGTAGAGCGCTGGTCTCTCGCGGCAAAGGTGCCAGGTTTGATTCATGGTTTCGACCCCACTCCAGTCTACTTAGCTGTAAATCGGTACTTGACTGCTCTTCAGTTAGAGAAGGAAAATGCAGCGATGAAGGGAACAGGTTACCCCACCTCTCGATGGTGGACCTAGTAGAGTGAAGTCTCTAACACTTTACTCCATTGCGGCGTTATCTGATACCTTTAGTTTTTTTATTTTAATTAATTAATAATGAACATGCCATAAATAATGGCGGGAAACTGACTGAAAGTTTGGCGCACGAATGAGAAGTGTGCTGAGACAAAACATGCACAAGGTACACACAAACGTTGATGCAATACCTGGCAGGAATCCACAAAAAACACTGATACAATACCTGGCAGGAATCCACAAACAACACGTCAGAAATCCCATACTCTGTCTCTGATAGAGCTAATGATTGTCCTCATTTTAGGGAGTCAATAATTGTTTGTCATTACTAGAGTCATTCGTTATATCAAAGCAAACGACAAGCTGATTGATCGTAATCAAGTTTGTCTTAGCCAATAGAAAGGCAGATTGCATCCGTCGGTATTCTTGTTTATGTGAATAGCTGATTGGGCAAGACTGTATCGCCTGTCTGTATCACATGCATCTTTCCTTATATATAGGCTATGATTGGATGATCATTACAACTTAGAAGAGGTGAGCCTCGGAACGCATAGAGATCGGAACAGAAATTCTTAAAAAGAATTGAGAGACGATAGAAGGAAGAGAGGACACTCGCATAAACAATACGGAGAAACACTGATAAGGAAGGCGGTGGGGTATAAAATGTCAAGTGGTAACAGTTTCAGACAGCAGATTCAGGTCAGACAACAGTTTCAGACAGCAGTTTCAGACAAAATATTCAACCAACAGTTTCAGATATTAGTTTCAGACAACAGTTTCATACAACCTTTGCATACAACATATTCAGACAACAGTTTTAGAGAAAACATTTAAACAACAGTTTCAGACAATATATTTAGACAACACTTCCAGAAAGCAGTTTCAGACAATATACTTAGACAAGAGTTTCATACAAAACAGTTTCAGAGAACATATTCAAACAACAGTTTCAGACAAAAGTTTTAGACACCCGTTTCAGACAACAGTTTCAGACAAAAGTTTCAGACACGGATTTTAGAAAACATATTCAGACAACAGTTTCAGATAACAGTTTCAGACAACAGTTTCAGACAACAGTTTCAGACAACTTATTAAGACAACAGTTTCAGACAACTGTCATGGTTACCTCCCATTTGCTCTGCAGTAGTGGTCCAACAGTGGCCAAAAATTAAGAGTAGCTGATGTGGGTCTTCAAAGGTGTCTACCTTCACTCAAGATTACTCTTGGCAAAGCTGTAGGTAGAAGGATAATGATGCTTCTACCTCAAGGTAGTTTCACAAGATATTTCGCTGGCTTGGCCATGTTCGCCGCATGGATGATGGTCGCATCCCAAAAGATATCTTCTACGGACAATTAGCAGATGGCAAAAGAACAGTTGGGCGACCACAGCTGAGGTTCAAAGATGTGTGCAAGAGAGATATGAGGGCACTGGACATGGATCCAGCAACATGGGAGGATGAAGCTGCCGATCGCACTAAGTGGCGATGCTATTTACGGCGCCACCTCAGATTGGGCGAAGAGAGGCTCACACAAGAAGCAGAGGTGAGGAGAAAACGTCGAAAGGAGCACCAGGAAAATAAGCAGCTGAGGGCTGTCACCTCAGGGGCGCATTCCCATAGTCAGTTATGACTGAAGGGGCTATTATTATTATTATTATTATTATTATTATTATTATATATGAAAAAGTCTGATATATACGTACGCTCTTATAACTATAATAATTGAATCAACTATTAATTTGTAAAATAACACGTAACAAATTTAAGAATCAATTATTCTTTAACAGCTTAAAATAAATATGAATGATGGGGGAAATTTAGATAAAATGTGTCTTTATAGACACGTGATAGGGAAATTATAAAAGTCCGTTCCGTTTGCCTTTTAATAAGCACTTAGCACTTCAAATGACTGAGTACTGCTGCAGGTGTTTCGTCAAGTCTTTTGTGAAGAGGGCACTTTTCTCCACAACTCGCCAAATGTAGGTGGTTAGTGTCGAATCCCAGCTCTTGAATTACAAACTAGTGTCGTAGAAACTCTAACTATCAACTGGATTCGTACCACGAACTTTAGAGAAAATAAAAGAACAAATGTCTCTGCTAAGTACACCGTGGTCGGAAGATTAAACACGTGCCTTTTCACGCTGTCCGCCCACCAGTTTTGCCTCTGAGATTTTATTCTCCCTGAGCATATACAGCATAACTCATGGAATATGATTAGAAATCATCGTTATTCTTCTGCTTAATTTAATGGGGAAAATGTGTCTGGACAGCTCAAGCGGCTTGGGCCTGAGGTTTACGTATAACTCGAAAATGAAAATATAAAAACTATGCACATGTGATGTAATTATCACTCCTTCGGAGTCTGCGGTTCATTCTGTTTTCGGTTTTCTGTATGAACTAGCATGAAGCAATCACCAGCGCTTGCTGTAGTGGTTTATGAATATACTATTATCATATGTTGAGGTTGCCAGCCTCGTATGACTTGTATAACTATTTAGCAAGAAAAACATGTCAAATTTACATTGTAAAAAAATATGTTCTACTCACCCCGACTTGGGATCTACAATCTCCTGGCACAGATGAATGGACACAGCAACTTATATTAGATGCTTCAAATACTTGGTCTGGAGTAAATTTAGAATCCCTCTTATGATGGGTTCTTAGTTCTACAGTCTTGGTATTTAAAAATGCGGGTTTTCTTTTAAGTTTCAAAGATGCCTAAATACTTCGGCCCTGTCCTATTTAATTTGGAATTCTGTCCGATTCTTCCTGGAGTTGCTCTTTTGACGTTGTAATGCAGTCTGTCTTAGTCTCCGAACTTGCTAGGTTATATTCTCATTTCTTCCTCCAAGCTTCCACATGCGGTTTCCGACAAACTTGCCAATTAGAGCTATTGTTATTTTCCTGCTCTCGACATAACCAATCCTGCTCTTAGAACTAGGGGGTCGGGGTATTAATTTTAATTCTTCCCGCGTGTTTAAAGTTATCACGTTAAAATTTAAATCTTTCAAATATGGCATGATTACTTCCGATGCTATTACACATACTTGCCAACACATATGTGATATCATCTCTAATGATTGCCTTGCTCATAATGTCACTGCAGACATGTTTTATCGGAAATAAAGACGCCGATATTGTCTGGACAAAATGATAAAGTGATTATCTCGTTTACTCAGATCTTACTCCCTGTCTTACGCGGACCACAGCCGGCTCCCTCAGACAGACAATATGGCTTCCTTTGTCCCCTCCAACCGAGGTTTCAGGACGAGCAGTAACGAACCGCAAAACACAGGTGGTCACTTGCCTGCTCTGTCTGGGTCGGAAATGAGTTACGTCAAACTCGCATCCATACCCTGGACCTTCCGTGCGACAACACCGCCTAGCTATGCAAGCGAATCACACTGTAGATGGCAGGGAGGACAGTGTGATTCGCTTGCATAGCTAGGCGGTGTTTCGCACGGAAGGTCCAGGGTTCAAATCCTGGGTAAGCCACTCATGTCTGTTGTTTTTCTGTTGTCTATTGTTCTACTTCTTTATTTCCTACGAGTGCCTTATAACATACCTTTATATTTGTTTCATATTAATTCAAATCATGTTATAAGGTATTTACAAAATGATAAATAAGATGGAATGTTATCCATAACATGGCAAAATTATGATGTTATAGTTGTTTATATATATATATATATATATATATATATATATATATATATATATATATATATATATATATATATATATATATATATATATTCTTCTTCTTCTTCGATCCTTAACCACCGACCGTCAAAGCAGTCAGTGGCCATCACGCCTAGTGGCGTCTTGTAGGGCAACAACAAATTGATTCCACTGTGCACGGTCGGTGGCCATCCTTCGTACAGTGCCCCAACTCTGGTTCATTCTTTGCATCTCAGCCTCCACAGTCCTCCGCCAAGTTGTTTTTGGTCGGCCTCTCTTTCGCTTTCCTTCAGGGGTCCAAAGCATAGCTGTTCTTGTGATGGCATCGGGGTCTCTTCTGAGGACATGACCAACCCAGCTCCAGCGTCTGCCAGCTATGATGGTGTGCATGTCCTCTTGCTTGCTACGAGTAAGCAGATCTGTTCATTTGATGTTGTTTCCGTAACTTCATTATTTTTTTTACATAGACAGGGGTGTCAGCCCTATGCTAAAACCCCCAACCTGGAGGACCAGGGTACCAGCTTTTGTCTGACCCCTACCCACACAGACCAGTCCAGCTTGGTTGAACCTACCAGGAGTAAAACTCCCACTGGCATAGCTCTGGGGATTGTCAGGGTACGCAAGCTGCCATACCGCTATATATATATATATATACGGTTCAACTACTCTTCCATTCTCTTAGTATAAACATCTCAGGCTGTTAAAGGAATATAAAGTTATTGTGTTTTGCTGTGTTTCATCATTGGTAGTTCTGTAACAAGCATCTGAGTTTCTATGTCTTCGAGTATGTTTATTTTCAAGTTTTATATAGATATACTCGTATAATATAATATGGTGACTCAATGTTCTTTCAAGTGGACTAATAAGCCCACTTAGCTTGAATGTCGTCTGTGACACGTCCACTCCTGGCTAGGTTCGCAGAACAAATGACCTCCAGGCTGGAATAGGTGGTTGTGGCTCTGTCACACTGATGAACCATACAACTTCACAGCTCCTCTCGTATGTGTCTCAAGACTTTAAAATATTACCAGGACAAAACCTGGAATAAAAAGACATTCACAAAACTTGTAGGGTCGTTTAGTTTTTCACTAAGGACAGACAGCATCACATATAGACGTTACCTCAGTCACAGAACAGTTACCTTAATACCTCACAGCCAGTTCAAGTTGATTACTCATTTCCTTAATACATCGTATGCTAAATCCATTCGTCCATGATTGTCTTTCGTACCATAATCAGGTTAAGTACCAAATAGTATGTAACATCTTGATTACATCATGTGGATATATCCTGTCCTTTTATATTAGGTTCTTGAACAGTGTGTTGTTCCCGAAGGAAATAATCATTCAAATACCCTATTACTTATAGTCGCATTAGTGCCATTCCTTTTTTATTCAAAAAATTATACACTGTTCCCAATTTCTGGCCTGTCGTTTCTAAAACTACACACGTTTGTAAGGAAATCCGTTACACATTTGGCCTAATTTTCCTGTGAACACATCAACGAACCTAAATGGATAATACAGTTAAACAACATGATTATATACAAATATATATATATATATATATATATATATATATATATATATATATATATATATTATATATATATATATATATATATATATATATATATATATATATATATATTGTAGTGAAATTGACAGAGATACAACGGTGAAATACCTCCAAAGATAACATTTAAGGATAAAAACATAATGCGTAGGCTGCTGATGTACATGATCGCCCAGACCGCGGGTCATCACCCTCCATAAAAAATTGACTCGCTAGACAGGAGGGGAACGGCGGATAAAAAGAAAAAAATATGACTGGAAAGATTGCGTGAGACTAGAAAGGCTAAGGAGACGCAATTGGGGGGGAAACGGAGAAAAGTCACGTTTCCCAAGTTGACATAAAAAGTAAGCAACTCGACAGAAGGGACCATAGATATGTTACGCCACAGTCATTTATTGGACGCTTTTGCGATACCAAGCCCTTGATTTGAATTCAGCGGCTAAACGCAGATGTTAGGAATATTACAAAAATTAAAAAGTACTTTTTTCTTAATATTAATGTTAGGAATATAAAAATTAGTTGGCCGGATGGCCTATTCTGAGCAGTGAACTAATATGTTCTTAATTTTACAGACGGATAGATAATATTGAAGATAATGACAAAAGACAGTGTAGTTTACATCATCGACAGACTGTATTGAATCTAAAAGTGTCGCTATTTTGCACAAAAAAACACGACCTCGAGACGCAGGTGTTCAAATCTACTTGGTATGGAGGAGAGGGGATATTGTGGTGGCTGTGTCTAAAAATAACTTTTAACGACAAAATTTTGGAGGGGAGAGAAAGGTTGGTTCAAAAATCAAGTACATTTTGTAGAAACACAAGTAGAGACGGACAGACTAACAGATAACCATCCATACTTGACTGAAGCATGACTGAAATGACTTTAGGGTAGGAAATTTGAATTTAAAATAAACCTAGGCAGTGATTGGCCACAGACAAGCATATTGTCGGCGCTTAGACGCGGATTTGGGGTCATTTCTCAATAGTTGTTCAGTGATAGACACAGATTTTAAAGTGTGGTGATTTCCATATGAAAGAAAGTGTAAAAAGTTTAGGGACGCCATACTATAGCCAGCAGCTCAGCTGAGTTTTGCTAGCAATTCTGTGTTATTTATTCATAATCTGGTAAGATTGAAATTATTTCCTTATATATTTTGAATATTGTTTCATGTTCGAGTGATTTGATACTGCCATATCGAAATCTAGCCTTACAAACAAGTAGGGATTTGCTCTAGACCCCCCGCCCTAGTCAGGGTCTAGGGACCAACAATGTACATAAACTCCAGCAAGGATTATGCAAGACAGATCAAGTGTTGAGAATAATGAAACATATTACCTATCCTCTTTTAGGGCAGAAAACTAATAAATATTTTTTCAGAATCTATAGTCTGGGAGGATCTATCTGATGTAAAACCACCATGGTAAATGTGCTGTTTGGTCAGAGAGATCTGACCTGTCTGTATGATGTGGTTGTTGTGTCAGTGTTGTGTCCAGACGTGGGTAGAGAATAGATTTTGACACATGGCCCATACTTTGATTGCAGAGCTGTGAGTTTCTGTTGTCAACAAAGCAGTGACTATTCAGTTGGTGACTTTACTCGAGTGTATCTGTGCAGTACTTGTGACAGAGACCACCATTATTGCCCGCCAGCACGGAGAGGTGGGACCACCTGATTTCAGCACCAGAGCTACAACTACAAGATGAGTGAGCCTCTGGTCTGCTGGACATTCACCAACGCTGTGTAGTACTAATACCCTCATAAAAATTCCCACCATTTTCTGGACACTGTGTAGTCAATATAGACAGGTGTGATGAGGCCACCCCAACAGCACAAACATTAACTATCCTCCCAAGTAGATGACTACTAGAACATTTTAATAAAACTAACTAGGATAGTACATATATATATACACTATTGCATTTATGATATAATATTCCATGCATTTCTTTCATAATCTCTAAATCCTTTTAAGTTCTGGTCAACCTAAAAAATTGATCCAGAACAAAATAAATGTAATTCTATCAAAAAATTTTACACACGTGAGTTAGTTCAGTGTATTTTAACATTTATTAATATTATTAGTCTTGTTAAATATCTGTGGGTATATCTATAACCTATTACACCACACTACATATCATAACCCTAGACACTTTACGTAGCCACATTCATTAAAAAAAAAATTAAGTGTGAGGTCGTAGTGGTAGCAAGAAAGGCCTTCTGACAATTCTCAACTACATTTTATCTCAGGAGCCTTCACAGCTGGCCTCATACAATTACATTTAGTAATATCATCATCGTACAATACCATCAAACACCACTACATAAATTGGGGGCTCGTCCGGGATAATTAGCCCAACAGTAATATTAGGATCTCCTGGTGGGAGAAATAAAAGTAGGGAAATAAATTGTAAAATTCCCTTTAACATTAAAAGTGTCCCTGCAGATAAAAGTTGGTGAATCTTCACAGCCAGTAATAATTAATTAGTTAACTGGTTAGTTAGAATTAGTTAGACTATAGTCATAAGAAGTACTTAGTGTATTTACTGGTTAGAGATTTAGCTTGTATATTATTATATTGTCTAAAAAGTATGGCGGAGCTGGCAAAATTTAGATCAGCTGCTGTGCTCACCGCGAAGGAGATGGGAATGGATGGTCAAATTTTAATTCAATACGTAACGGCTGAATGTGATAAATATATTGAACGGGAAGAAAGGAGATTAGAAAAAGAGGCTGAAAGAAAATTGGAGTCTGACAGGTTGGTTGAAGAGAAGAAGTTAGAGGCTGAGACTAAGAGGCTGCAGATTGAGGCAGAAGAAAAACGACAGCAAAGGGAGGCAGAAGAAAAACGACAGCAAAGGGAGGCAGAAGAAAGAAGGTTGACTGCCGAAAGGGAGGCAGAAGATAGAAGGTTGCAGAGGGAGCACGAATTACGACTAAGGGAGCTGGAATTACAAGGCCCGGCTCCTGAAAATGGTGCCAGCCCTTTTGCCTCAGATGCTACGCCCAGTATGGGAGCCTCAAACTCAGCTATGGGGTTTCATTTAGACCATTTTGTTGAAAAAGACGATGACATAGAGGGGTACCTAGGACGTTTTGAGTTATTAGCTACTACATATGGGTTAGAGAGAGAGAGGTGGAGCTTAAAGCTATCACAGGGATTGAGGGGTACTTCTTATGAAGTATTTGCTAAAATGAACAGGGAAGACCAAGACAATTATGACATGTTAAAGCAGGCTTTGTTATTAAGGTACGAGAAGAATGGTGAATTTTATCGTAAGAAATTTAGAAATGCCAAACTGTTGTCTGGGGAGACATACCACCAATTCTCTGCTAGACTAGAAACCTATTTGGAGAAATGGACGGCTCTGGGGAAGACCCAAGACCTTAAAGAAATGATCATGATTGAGCAATTGAGAGAGTCCATGGCTCCAGACATGAGAAAATTTCTCATGGAACAAGGTGCAGAGAAGTTGGGGGAAATTTTAAATGTTGCTGAGAGGTATCAGGCAGCCCAGGCAGAGGTAAGTGGTGCTAAAAAGAAGCACATAGACAATTTTAAAGCTCCACAGCAATTTAATAAATTTGATAATAGAGAGCAGGGAAATAAAGGTAGGACAAACTTTGAGCGGCCAAGAAATGACTATCGCGACAGAAACTCACAGTTCAATGACCAAAAGTTCAATGAAAGAAAACCGTTGAACCAAGGAAAAAGATGGTGTAAATGGTGCAAGAAGGATAACCATAACACCGAATTTTGTAGAAGGAAACCTTCAAACATTGCTGCAATGAAGTCGGGGACGCAAAGATTAAAGGTTAATCCTAAGGGACAACAGGAACCTTACCACCCCCCAGTTTGTGAGGATGTTATTTGTAATGGGGTCACCATAAGGTGCCTTTATGATACAGGTTTGGATTATGATTCAGTTGTGAAGTCTAGCCTAGTGGACCCAAGTCAGTATACCACAGAAACAGTGGAAATACAAGGGGCGACTAAGGACATACCACTCATGACACTTCCCATCGCAAGGATAACGGTGAAAACTCGCTATGTGGAAGGAGAAATCAGAGCAGCAGTGATAGATGAACCAATCTACCCTCTGATATTGGGGTGTAGATACGTCTTCTTGGGGAATCCCGAGAAACCTGTGATCATGGCGACAGTGCAGACCAGGTCACAGAAGAAGGAGGAAGAAGGTGAACCTATAAATGCTCATCCAGAGGAGATGAGGAAGGCGCAGGCTGAGGATAGGACACTCAAGCCCTGTTTTAAAAAAATTGCCCAAATGCCACACACCTCCGAGCAAGGGGGAATATTTCATGAAGAACAAACTATTATACAGGAAGACAGGAACTAGATCCACTGGTCACGGACAGTTAGTTCTTCCCAAGATATATAGGGCAAACTTAATAAGGAGCTTACATGTTGGAAAAGATGGTGACCATGAGAAAGTCGGTACCATCTGCCAAAAGATTGCTCGAAAATACTATTGGCCCGACGTAAATGTCGATGTTGAAAACTTTGTAGAAGCATGTGGCGTATTTCATGAGGGAACACCCACAAAGAGAAAATATGTGCAGGACCTAGAAACGCCACGGGGCAACTTTAGGCCTGAAAGGAAAACTAATTATACTCGGGTAGACAAAGTGGAATGGGAGCCCCCTTTTCACACCCAGTCTTCACTTGAATGGATTAACATGGCCACTATGCGAAGAGTACAAAGAAGAAATTTTACCCAGGATAAGATGACAATCCCTCGGTCAGACTTATATAAACTGGAAGAACAGAAAAGAGAGCGAAGATCTCTCATAAGCAATCTTAAGTGGGGAGACAAACCCCAGAGAAAAATTGGTAGTGGTCGATTTGTGAGTGATGATTCTAGGAAGAAAAGTCCTCATTATAAAGCTTCTAAGGGACGGGACCAGACGGGTTCCATGAAAAATACGTATGATAAATTAAAGATCCAGATGTAACTTTATTAAGGACCTGGACAGATGAGAAGGCGGAAGAGACTGTTACCTCATCGTATCAATATGTGAACGAACTGACCACTCGTTTGAAAGCTGGATGGAAACTGGCAAATGATAATTTGAAACAAGCCAGGAAGAAACATGCAGCATATTTTAATAGGAAGGCAAAGGACAGGGAACTGGCAGTCGGAGAGAAGGTGCTGCTTCTACTACCCGGAAGCCAGAATAAATTACAAATTGGTTGGCAAGGTCCATATACGGTTCTAGAGAAGGTGTCTAGAACAAACTATAAAATTGACAAAAAGGGGAAGGAAAAAGTTTATCATGTAAACCTGTTAAAGAAGTATCTGGACAGACCACTCCAGGAAAGCACCCCCTTATTGACCTTAGCTATTGCAACCCAGATGCAAAAAGAACCACTCACCTCACATGAATACCCATTACATCCTTGTGAAACAGCAGCACAGGTAAAAGTCAGTAAGCACCTGACTAAAAAAACCAGAGGGAGAGAGTTCAACAAGTTCTGGAGGAACATACAGATGTATTAACAGATAAACCAGGCCATACAAATTTGCTACAGTATGACATGAAACTGGTAGACTCAAACCCAATCTGTATGAGAGCCTATTCTATTCCGTTCGCGAAGGAGAAGGCATTGAAGGAAGAAATAGAGTATTTTGTTGAAGGAGGGGATTATTTCGCACAGTGAATCATCTTTTAGTTCTAGTGTCGTTTTGTTGAGAAAACCGTCTGGGGAACACAGACTGTGCATAGATTACAGGAAACTGAATGCTGTCACAGAAGGACAAGTGGATCCATTACCAGACACAAAACAGTTATTTGCCAGACTGAACAAGGCAAAATACTTTTCAAAGGTGGATCTTAGTAAAGGCTATTACCAGATCCCAGTGAAGCCTGAAGTGAGACCTTATTTGGCTTTTAGCACTTCGGATGGACATTATGAATTCAATATGCTACCATTCGGACTGAAAAATGCTCCGAGTGTGTTTTCAAGGATGATGCGCAAATTGTTGGATCCCCTGAATAACCCATGTATCACGAATTTCATGGATGATATTCTCGTCGCCACCGAGACATTTGAAGAACACATTGAAGCTCTGGAGATGTTGTTTGATAGACTTCGGGAGGCGAACTTAACTGCTAGGCCAACAAAATGTTGTATTGGATGCAAAGAGTTGGAATTCTTGGGACACACTGTATATCAGGGTAATATGACCCCTGATCCTAAGAACTTGGAAAAAACTGCAGAGAGCACCTAGGCCACAAACAAAAAAGGATGTGCGATCATTCGTGTCGTTATGCGGATTTTATCAGAAATACATCAAAAATTTTAACGCTATTTGTGCTCCTCTGACTGATTTGACTCGCAAGGGACTTCCAGATAAAATTATTTGGACTGCACAATGTGAACTAGCGTTCCAAGAGTTAAAGGAAAAACTCACTAGCAAGCCTATTCTCAAACTGCCTGATTTGACACAGGACTTTGTCTTAAGAACCGATGCAAGTAATGTAGGACTCGGAGGGGCTTTGTTGCAAAGATCATCTTCACCTGATGGGGAACTGAAACCAGTCGCTTATGCAAGCCGCAAATTGAATAAGGCGGAACAAGGATACTCCACAAGCGAAAAAGAATGTTTAGCGTTAATCTGGGCAATAAAGAAGTTTCAAATCTATCTGTATGGTAGGACTTTTGTGGTGGAGACGGACCATCAGCCTCTCGTGTTGTTGTCTCAGGCTAAGCATGAAAACGCAAGATTGCTGAGGTGGTCTTTATTGCTTCAACCTTATCAGTTCAGTATCCAATATATCCCAGGCAAATTGAATGTCGGTGCAGATTTCCTCAGTCGGCACCCCTGTGATCAAAATTAGAGTAGCGGCAGACGTGAGGAGTAATTTTACCTATGTGTATCGCTGGTTTTGGAACTTGCCATAGGCATGTTTTCAAGTGGGGAGATGTGTAGTGAAATTGACAGAGATACAACGGTAAAATACGTCCAAAGATAACATTTAAGGATAAAAACATAATGCGTAGGCTGCTGATGTACATGATCGCCCAGACCGCGGGTCATCACCCTCCATAAAAATTGACTCGCTAGACAGGAGGGGAACGGCGGATAAAAAAAAAAAAAATATGACTGGAAAGATTGCGTGAGACTAGAAAGGCTAAGGAGACGCAATTGGGGGGGGGGGGGGGGGGAACGGAAAAAAGTCACGTTTCCCAAGTTGACATAAAAAGTAAGCAACTCGACAGAAGGGACCATAGATATGTTACGCCACAGTCATTTATTGGACGCTTTTGCGATACCAAGCCCTTGATTTGAATTCAGCGGCTAAACGCAGATGTTAGGAATATTACAAAAATTAAAAAGTACTTTTTTCTTAATATTAATGTTAGGAATATAAAAATTAGTTGGCCGGATGGCCTATTCTGAGCAGTGAACTAATATGTTCTTAATTTTACAGACGGATAGATAATATTGAAGATAATGACAAAAGACAGTGTAGTTTACATCATCGACAGACTGTATTGAATCTAAAAGTGTCGCTATTTTGCACAAAAAAACACGACCTCGAGACGCAGGTGTTCAAATCTACTTGGTATGGAGGAGAGGGGATATTGTGGTGGCTGTGTCTAAAAATAACTTTTAACGACAAAATTTTGGAGGGGAGAGAAAGGTTGGTTCAAAAATCAAGTACATTTTGTAGAAACACAAGTAGAGACGGACAGACTAACAGATAACCATCCATACTTGACTGAAGCATGACTGAAATGACTTTAGGGTAGGAAATTTGAATTTAAAATAAACCTAGGCAGTGATTGGCCACAGACAAGCATATTGTCGGCGCTTAGACGCGGATTTGGGGTCATTTCTCAATAGTTGTTCAGTGATAGACACAGATTTTAAAGTGTGGTGATTTCCATATGAAAGAAAGTGTAAGAAGTTTAGGGACGCCATACTATAGCCAGCAGCTCAGCTGAGTTTTGCTAGCAATTCTGTGTTATTTATTCATAATCTGGTAAGATTGAAATTATTTCCTTATATATTTTGAATATTGTTTCATGTTCGAGTGATTTGATACTGCCATATCGAAATCTAGCCTTACAAACAAGTAGGGATTTGCTCTAGACCCCCCGCCCTAGTCAGGGTCTAGGGACCAACAATGTACATAAACTCCAGCAAGGATTATGCAAGACAGATCAAGTGTTGAGAATAATGAAACATATTACCTATCCTCTTTTAGGGCAGAAAACTAATAAATATTTTTCAGAATCTATAGTCTGGGAGGATCTATCTGATGTAAAACCACCATGGTAAATGTGCTGTTTGGTCAGAGAGATCTGACCTGTCTGTATGATGTGGTTGTTGTGTCAGTGTTGTGTCCAGACGTGGGTAGAGAATAGATTTTGACACATGGCCCATACTTTGATTGCAGAGCTGTGAGTTTCTGTTGTCAACAAAGCAGTGACTATTCAGTTGGTGACTTTACTCGAGTGTATCTGTGCAGTACTTGTGACAGAGACCACCATTATTGCCCGCCAGCACGGAGAGGTGGGACCACCTGATTTCAGCACCAGAGCTACAACTACAAGATGAGTGAGCCTCTGGTCTGCTGGACATTCACCAACGCTGTGTAGTACTAATACCCTCATAAAAATTCCCACCATTTTCTGGACACTGTGTAGTCAATATAGACAGGTGTGATGAGGCCACCCCAACAGCACAAACATTAACTATCCTCCCAAGTAGATGACTACTAGAACATTTTAATAAAACTAACTAGGATAGTACATATATATATACACTATTGCATTTATGATATAATATTCCATGCATTTCTTTCATAATCTCTAAATCCTTTTAAGTTCTGGTCAACCTAAAAAATTGATCCAGAACAAAATAAATGTAATTCTATCAAAAAAATTTTACACACGTGAGTTAGTTCAGTGTATTTTAACATTTATTAATATTATTAGTCTTGTTAAATATCTGTGGGTATATCTATAACCTATTACACCACACTACATATCATAACCCTAGACACTTTACGTAGCCACATTCATTAAAAAAAAAAAATTAAGTGTGAGGTCGTAGTGGTAGCAAGAAAGGCCTTCTGACAATTCTCAACTACATTTATCTCAGGAGCCTTCACAGCTGGCCTCATACAATTACATTTAGTAATATCACCATCATACAACACCATCAAACACCACTATATATATATATATATATATATATATATATATATATATATATATATATATATATATATATATATATATATATATATATATATATATATATATGTATATGTATATATATATATCTTACCCTCAGGCAAAATACACAAGCTGAATAACTTTCAAAGGGCATCGAAGTCTGCTCCAATCTCAGGAAGGCAAAAGACTTTGGCATATCAGTTTTGCGTTCGATCCCCTCAGCTCGGTATTAATTTTTAAAATTTAGTGGCGTACATTCCTAGGTCACTGTGCTATTTATAGCGACGTGTATAGCCAATCAGAACATCGTCAAAAACTGACGTTAAAATTTTGATTCTGCGTGCATTTTCCCCCTACCGTTCAAATTGATAAAGTTTAAATATTTATTATCTCACTTATTTATTGGCCGATTTCAATTATATAAAGTTCTAATACAACTAGGAATTTAGCTCTATCGTTCTAGCTATTCATATTTTAGTTAGCTCAGTGCATTTAGATCTGTGCATACTTTAACTAAATTGGGGTTTTCCCTGAAGTAAAAGTATCATTAAAACTGATTTTTCTACTACAATAAAATTTTATTATGAGGGAATCTTTATGCTTATCTCTTAAGTAATATCCGCGCTATAATTTGAGATATTCCTTTCTGTTTAACTATCTTTAGTTTTTAAGAATTAAAATATCTGCGTTCGGTCAAAAACACAAAATATACCCTATTATCAAGTCGAAAAATTTTCTTTATCACTATTAGAAAAAGAAGCAATTCTATTGGTTATTAAAATTGTACCATACTCTTAGATATTTTCGAGCGGTAAATTTGACTGGGTTCTTACACAGATTCAAATACGAAAGATAATTTCGAGCGGTAAATTTGACCGTGTTTATTCGAATGCGTGATGTGAAACAGACGTCATTTCATGACAGCATCAAACCTGGGACTAGCAGAGATGGACGTGAGAGAGGATGCATCCGTCGTATGTACAACCAGCGCTTCTGATTCTGATTAACAATAACAACAATAATAATAAAAATAATGAGCTGATTGCACGTGACATGAAGACGTGGTATAAGTTTGTTGAAGGCCTATGCTCCTTGGTGAGCTGAAGGGTGGTAATGATGATGATGATGATTAGGATGTGGTCATTTTTTTTTTTTTTTTTTTTTTTTTTTTTTTATTTTTATTTTTTTTTTTTATTTCGTACGCCCGCTAATACTCGAGGCGAAATCTCAGGTTATTATTTATGTCTAACCTGACATTGATTTTACGTGAGTATCCCTTTATTTCTTGTACAGAGACAAGTGTCCCTCGCCATTCAGGCAAATACTCTCCGATTTCGGAGGTACCCATTGCAGCTGGGTCGGCTCAGGAGCCGCCAGTCCCTGGTCGACGACACTCCTTCAAATGTCTTCGCCAGGTCTCGAGTTAATCCAGTCCAAATCCCGGTCGACGAAAAATCCTCAAATGCCGTCGCCCGGGTTTGATCCTGTATCACCCGGTCGCCAGAGCGGTGTTGTAACCACTACGCTAGCGCGGCTCCCTAGGATGTGGTCATGTTAGTTGGCATTGGCAGCGATTGAGTAAAGCAAGACTGGGGAATCATAGCTGGAGTCGGAGTCGAGGGGTGCGTTGCTTTGTGTGGAGTCAAAGAGTTGTAGTCCAAGTCGATTTCAAGCACCCCGACTCAGCCTCCTCTCATAATTTTAACATTTCCGACCGCTGGGATAAAATAAACAACTAATCACGGTATGTTCATTGTATTTCTCCAGAGATCGGGATTTTTTTCTTGATACCCTTTTTCGTCCGAGTTGAAGTCGCACGAATTAAATTACTGGATTCGGAATTAGTCTCGGAGGCAAACAAATTCTTTTCCGGCTTCACAATTCTGGAATAATGAAAAGTGATAAACTTTAGGGGGGAAAAAATGTTAAAGACAACTTCAAACGACTGTTTATGGAATCACAGACGCTAACTTTTTCCAACAGAGTTGACATCAAACAGTCACGCATTTGTTGACAGCAAAGACATCTCGGAAATGAGGATATCATCATTGATGTAGAAACTATTTGCTGAATTTCTGATTGGATGTCTGTCTTCCAGTGTAAAACAGATAGGCGCACAGACGCATTCGCGTCATCGCACACAAAAGCAAAAGCTTTTACATATAATTCACTTTTTTTGTTTGTTTATTTCTATTTTGGTCAATTATTTATGTAAGCAGCTTAGGGAAGTCAGTGCAGACGACAGAAATGTCACAATGACACGTTTCATTCTCTAGCAGTTGTTGTTTCTGTTGAAGGGACCCCAAGATGCAGCAATAGTGAATGCAGTCAGCGACCCATAGCTGTACTGCTTTCATCAGGACCAGCGAACCAGAGCTGGTCAAGACCGCACTCGACCTCCACGTGGTGGTCCTGGAAACAGTCTGCAGCAGTGCAGTCTGGCTGAGCGAGTGCGGATCGCAATGGGAAGGCAAACCCGGTCCCTAAAAAATGCCGTGCTGAAGTCGGATGTGTCGACTTAGGCGTAAACAGACACAACGCAACCACCGTCCTTTTCAGGGCGAACGAGGAAGAAGAAGAAGAAGTTTCTGTTGCAATCTGATTAAAGTGATGTTGTTAGCCCTAAGAATTATACTCCCCGTTTAGGATTTTAAGAGAGGTTCTGTCGTTCGATTGGATGCATATTAAGACAACCACTTAAAATAAATGTGTTACGAGATGATAGGAAACTCTATACAGCGCGATACAATAGGAGGCAATCTGATCATCAGAGATGGTCCCCCCCGTCGATCAAGTGTTTCGGCCCTTTAATCTCCTTTACACTCTAAGGGGGACGGGCCCACCTGTTTCATGACTACCAAATGTCTCCGTCTCCTGTCTTATGTAGAATATGAACCCACTCCACCTTGGTTGCAGCTTTAAAATCCACAATTCTGCAAGCCGTAGGCAATTGTGAAAGTAACTCTTATGTTGAAAACAAATTATTGCGGTCGTTCCACAGCACACCACGACTAGGGCCAGACACTGACCAACCTTCGCAAAGCCAACGAAGCTTGGAGCCACTACGCGTTAGCAACTGAAATCTACTTGCGCCCGACACCTCATAAAATACACAGCGGGTTGCCTGTAAGCCATTGTCCTTTCACCAATACAACGAAAAACTAAATGTATTGCGGACTTAGAAAAGTTTTCACTTTCCGGATGTATCCTAAAAAATTTTCACTTTCCGGATGTTTCCTGTAAATCAGGTGGGGATAGAGTTTACTGTCCCGAGTTCCATAGCCCATTGCGGTTGTTCCACAGCCAGCATCATGCCTTTTCCGCAGTTTCACTAAGCCTCTTCAGTGCCCTTGTTCTCGACTGTCTCAGAACCAACAGTTTCAATAAATCATACACTGACGTAGCCACGAGCCCTCTTGCACCCACCTCAACAGCCATGATCCTTGCAGTGAACCCATCGTGTCTCAGATCCGCAGCAAGATCACTATACTTTGCCGCTTTGAACAAATGCTGCTCTTCCAATCTGGATTCAAATTGCACGGTCAGTTCAATCAATATAACCTGGTGTGATTATGAAGAATGCAGCACTATATCCGGCTGCCTTCGAGATTTTCTGATACTCTCTGGATATGCCCCTCGCCCAGGTAGGTCGACCGCCATCTCCCAGTCATTTGTACAGTCAAGGAGAGATGGTACACTGCTAACTGATTTACTCGGTTTGGAGTGTGCTGACTTTCCTGCTCTCAGAAAGTCTGTATTTGCTACGCTCGGCCTGACATTGCTATTCGCCTTCATCCTTGCCAGATCTATTGTCGCAGTCAATCATTTAGCACTTTGTTGTGGCGCCATGTGTATCGCCCTTGACCTAATGACACATTGCAGGCTGAGAGCACGTGTTCAAGTGTCTGCCTTTCTTGGCACAGGGGGCATTGCTCATCATCTGACTTTCCCCATCTCACAAGCTTTGTGGCCGATGGCAGGAGGTCATACATTGATCTAACAACGAAGCTGAGCCTAAGAGATGCCATATGCCATATATCATTCCATGTCGAGGACCTTTGCAGGGCTCCTTCCCATGTAGTGCATTTGCCTTGTTGGGCCTGCTGCACTGCTTTTTGCAACCTCTTATCATTCTCAGATCCTCGTATCTCCTGAACTACCTTGTCTCTGCGCTCCCTGCTTGATGCCTCGGACCACCAGCGGATGTCTCCATGACTCCCTCAGCGTGAGCGACTCTTGGGCAGCATTAACAGCTTCTTCCACTTTCCACTTCCTTCCCGTTTTCAGTGTGGGCTGAATGGACTTAATCACGTCATCTGCTGACTCGCGCCGCATCATTGTGAGCCTTGCCTTTCCTACTTTGTACTCTTCAACAACTGACTTGAAAGGAAGCACAAGTTTTGACTCTTTGCAGTACAGTGCTACGTTTGACAGACCTGGTGGTACCCCTAGCCATTTCCACATGAACTTGTTGACCTTTGGCTCTATAGCTTCCACTGTACTTGTGCTTATTTCATATATAAGCAGTGGCCACAGCAATTTAGGTATCAACATGAACTGGGGGCACCACAGTTTCGTAAGTAACCCGTTAAAATTGAAGGGTTTTAAATTAGAGTGTGCTTTTTCTGTTACATAACCTAAATACGGCACCATTTCTCCTTTGATCATTTCATACATTTACACTACAAGTCAAAGTCCTTAGATCTTTGAAGTGTAAATTATCAAATTATCTGGATGCACTGGATATGAAGCCATGGAGCATCCTTTAAAAATGAGACGGGAAGAAGTAATATTGAACTAATGGAATGAAATTTGATAAATTTGGCCGTACATTTAGAAGAAGTAAGAACTCATACCGCCGATGTTATCAATCTGTGCACCCACTGAAACGAAAACTCAGTACAGAATTATACGAACGTTCACCTTGAAGTACCGGTAATGTAGATGGTCAGATAGGTGCTAAACAGATCTATTAATAATGAAGGAGACTTGTGTATTTGCTGGTGATCATCTTCTAGTAAAGAAATGCCTATGTGACAAAAATATTTCAAGGTGTTGTCGGCTGAATTTTCGTAAGCAAGGTTTAATGAGTGGCAGAAATGGTGTTCAACGTTCACCCTACCACAGTTATGAGTTTGGATATAATTGTCATTGAATTAGCATGATGTCGAAACTTGTATTTTGAAAATACGTAATAAACCGCTGTCCGGCACTTTACAATGTTTCGCTGCGATTCATGGTAATGTCTTAAAACTTCGGCATCTGTAGTCAGAAGTAAAGCAGCAGCTTCACGCGACCCATTGGCTGGATGTGATACATGACATCTCTGCTATTTATGAAAAGCTGCATCTCGACAATGAAACGTCTTTCGGCGTTTCTGTGGCTCGGTTTCGATTGACGCCCGTCTTGTTCTTTCTGCATCTGCAGTTCGGCGTAATGCAGCGTTTTCCAGCTTATCTATGGTGTTATGAGTTAAATTCATAACATGCTTGTCGATATCAAAACGGTTCGACAAGTAGTCATATTTGTTTATGACCGGTGACCCTGGGTGACAGGAAGTACGTCATTGCCTTTGGGCCGAGTAGCAGACGTTTAGAGTTGCCGTCTGCGGATGTCAGCGATCTGTCGCGGGGGTCTTTTCTGTGTGTTTTTCAAGGCAGGGGGACGCATGTGTCTTGAGCTCCTAACTACTCTACTTCTTCACTACAGATTCCTTGGATGTTTCCACCACTAGTTCATCCATACACCTCCGTGTGATGAAGCTAGTTTATTGTATGAAAGGAATTCTTATTATTGTGAACGTGAGTAAATAAACTTTATGAGAAACCTGTCAAGGACAGCGTTTTAGGGACAGACGACATGGAAGTTTACTGAGGACTGCATTTCCATATTTAGCCAATGTATTGTATGGCTTTACTGAAGAGATTTGAGGAGCATCGTGTCGTATATTAAAATGTATATTTGAATCGTCCAACCTGGCCTTCGTGGTGATATTATTTGTTGGTGGAGATTGGCTGTGTGAGGGGTCTACTTTGCATACCCCTAATTGGACATTGGCCTAAGTAGCTGTAATACTCACTACATAATATAAACACACCGTAACATATGGCTTGCTTCGACTGAAGCCGGCGTCAAGGTCTTTCTGTATCTGCAGCTCGACTTAATGCAGTATCTTCCGACGTTTCAGTGGTTCGCTTCGATTGAGGCCAATCAAGTTGTGGTTGATTTTGATGTTAAATAGCTAAAATGTGAATTTATGCAGATGTGAGGTCAAGCTGTGAAGGCCCCTGAGTGTAATAAATAATAGGGTATGTATTTTCTGAGAACCTTGCTGCTACCACCCTACGACCTCAACCTGCGACGTATTTTCTCCTAAGTATAATAATGGTGTATGTATGTTATCTGGCTAGTGTCTAGGGTAATGTAAAAAGTGATGTAATAAGTTAGTTGCTTATCCTTTACAGGACGTGGCAATCAACCCCAGCTTTTATTGGCTGTTTGTGATTTTTCTAGGCAATTTTTACGTTCAGTAGTTTGCCATTGCTTTCTGAACGGTACGGCGCTTATACCATTGTTAAAAATCCACACAAAGCGATCTGCCACCAAACCGCCTGCAGCAGGTTTCGAACCTGGTATATCTGGATTATGAAACTGCGTTCATATCCATTAGGCCACAGACGCCTGTAATAAACTGATAACAAATACATCTAAGACTATAGGAAAAGTAATTAACAACACCCAGAGTTAAGTTTAAATGTGAATTAATTTTTTTTTTTTTTACAATTTATTGTTCCAGTATCACAATTTTGTGTATACTGGAATATTGAACTTCAAAATGATCAATCAAAATATTTACATCAAAATGATTCAATTTATAACTGTATATATTATTATTCACAAATTTAATTACATGTGTCAATCTGGGACAGTTCAATGTACTATTGCTCCTATGAATGGGTACTGTTAGGAAGAACGTCTGAGTTCATCACAATCTGAATAATTTATTAAACACTTGGGAAATGAGAGTAATTTCGTTTGATCTATCAAATGCCTGCAGACACTGGCTTAACTTTGTGGCTTCTGATGTGCAGGGTGAAGTATAGTCACACCACCAGCTTCCAATAACAAGTCAGGCTTCTGATCTTGAAATAACAAAGAGGCACACAGTTGATACTGCCTCACTTCTTTAGGATGCAGAAATATACAGATCTCAGTTGACCTGGGCTCACTTCGAGTCATAGATGAAACCCTGGAACAATATAAATGCGGCCTACATCACCCTCTGATATACTCTCTCTTTCCCTAACTAAACATTTTCAATTATATTCAGATTCAGTATGGTAACAACACAATTAGTTTACGTTCTTAATTGGTTTGTTACCCCATTCATGGTCAAATAAACTTCAAACTACAGTTTGACATTTTCCTTGACAAAGGAAACATTTTAAGTTAATAATATCAAGTCATGTACAAAGACGGTGACTTGCTGAAGAAGACGGCCAGTGGTTTTCCTGGTCTTATGTCACAATACTGTTCAACAATTTCCCCATTACTATTTAATTTTATTTTCTCCCAAAGTGTCAGAAAACCTGTCGGGCTTTTCTACAACCTGTTACTATATTTCTTAACAACTGTGTGAAACAACACAAAGTTTGATGTTGGCTTCACTCTAGATAATCTTTTCCCCACATAATTTTCATACATATTCAATAATACATACATCTTAATAATCATAATAATGATACAAAGGTTTTATTTCTTACCGCATCAAATGAAAATTTCCTACTAATAAGGTTAATTGCGATATATATGGTCAAATCCAGATCGCTTGCTGGTGCAGATCAGCAAAGTCAAGACAGTACTATTATCTTGCTTTTAACACAACTTTATTGTAGAAACAATTTTCTAAAGTGGTGACGAACGCCTTTCCCAAATGATTTTTATCACCCTCATAGTATATTTGACTCCAGCCAATCAGGACCTGTTTGGCTTCTAGCGTCTTATTTTCAAACTGAACTCAAATTTTCAAATCTTGGACTACCCTACCCTTTCCCACACTATCTGTCAAGCTGAGAAAGAAGTAGTCTGTTCGTCCATCTGTCTTCTGTCAATATCTCCTTTATTTACTACTAGTTTATAATTCTGACAAGTAATTTGTGATCCTATTGCTGTCTGTCACACAGTGGTTACATTTTTATAAATTTATTCATTATATTTACTATTATTGTTTTCCTACTATTTAACCTTGTATGCTTTGCTTTTGGTTCCAATTCAAATTTCTGTAATCAACGAACTAGTGACACGACCACCAATGCTCCATTCCCCCTCTCTCTTACTATATATATATATATATATATTTTTTAATTTCCACGTTACATCGTAATTTTTTTCTTTTTCTTAACTGCCGTTCTCATTCAGAACGAAACAGCGCTTTTGTAGTACGTCACAAAATTTTCGACAACGCGTTTTCTTTACGTTACCTTATAGTTAATTTTTAGCCTGAAATACACTGTGTGTGTATATATATATTCTGGCGGGTCCAACAGCGTTGATATAGTACGAGAACCGCGTGTTGAGCGAAGAGGGGTTTTGCAAGGCGGTGTTAGTATTGGCGATAATTATTACTGCCGTTTCGTTCTTCACTACTGGAAAATGTCCGAATTACTACTATTAGTAGCGTGAAAGTTAAAATCTTACGTTAATTCAGACGGTAGTTGGGTGTCACAGTTCTGGCAGATCGTTAATTGTTAATCTCAAGAACGAAACTAGGAAAGCGTGTAATATTTAACTGCGGATTCTTGTCTACGCGTTACTACGATATAAAATACAGCGCTCTACTGGCGTTGGGGAAGCAGATAGGCAAACAACCAAGGGCGGGTTTATTTATTATCATAGTAGTAAAATCTTACTGAATTTAGCGATTGTTTCACAGATTTCGCTACACAAGTTTCTTTCTGCATCTACAGCACGACTTGTATCAGCGTCGTGTGGCGTCTCGCTGGCTTGCTGAGACGTATGACATATCCGATTTTAATCTTCAGTTTTAGCTCGTGGTGTTGCAACATCTTCTATAAAGAATCTTCTTCTTCATGTACCAAAGTAAATATACCCGTCAAAACAGAGATTGAGAAAGAACTAAAGAACGTTGAACGTTAACGTCTTTGTGGTAAAGTGGGATGTTATAAATATTTATAGGGGACTTAGTGTACTGACTGAGATCAGCTGTGAAGGTATCTATATCTAATAAGGGTAGTGTATTATAGATAACCTTACTTGCTACCACATATTTCTACCTCAGTCAGAATTATACTGGAATATAGTGATGACTACGTTGAATGTCTAGGGTATGTATATGATGAAGTGTAAGTCACAACAACAACAGACAGATAAACAATTTAATTTATTCCACCACACTTGACAACACTGTGACACTCACATACATATAACACTCTATGAGAATATCTTAAATGAGTCACTGATAAATTTTCAAATATCAATATGTATTCAGTGCTGTCATCAATGTAGATGTGTCCTGATTCAAATACAAAGTGAACCAGGAATCACAACCAATTTTAATTACAAGTTATATGTACAGAATTTATCAATATGAATCTGGTAGTGACATATATTATTAATAGTATCCTATGTGTGTCAGTTGTGTAGTAGTAATATGAGGTAATACTGGTTTTGTTTTGTTTTTTCAAGCTCTGTTGGTATTTGTCATCATGACTTCAATAGTTTGTTTCTATTGGAACTAGTATTGGAGATGTCCTCAGTTCCTGGCATTAAAACAATTAAATTCCCCTCTTAATTTTATTTTACAATGACAGTTTAAGATGGGGTACATAATGTTGAGCTCCATGGCCACACTTTCTTAACTTTCGTGATGACTGCAGTAAAAGACTCCTCTGCTCGATTACTTTAATGAGTTCTGGAGCCACCTCACTGGTTGCTATATGGACCAAGGAGTATGCTGTCCGCCTCTGGATTCAGCAAAGCTCTGACCAGGTGCTGCTCAATAACTTTAAGACCACGGTCCCTGAAACAAGAAGGTTGTACCTCCTACTTCAGAACTAATTTATACTCTATTTCTACACTGAGCACAATACATAACAAACCTGAGTTCAGAGCGTTAGGCCAACTGTCAGCTTCATCTGAAATACTTTACACCAGTATATTCCTCCTTAATGGTTACTACGCCTCTGCAATTCCAGCATTATTTCTTTCTAGTCAATAATCTAGGTGTCAGTGTACTGCTTGGCAATTCCATGTAGTTTTACTTTCCTCCGACACCTTCTGTTCAGGCTGGAGCACTATAGGCTTTACCTCATGTTCGCTACTGAACCACACATATATACAGACATAAGTATCAATTTACATTAAATTTTCATTTAAAAAGATATCAAATATTTCAAACCTACCACAATTCATGGAAATAATACACAGTGACGTTGAATGGCAATGAATATAGCACAACTCCGATCTGCCGATGTCCCAGGCTTTTATTTAGAAAAAAATATACCCTGGTGCTCAACGCACTGTTTCTTAGTAGGTTTATTACAAGATGTGGCCCGGAACAGACGCCCTGAATTGAGTATATTCGCAGCTCTAACCAATCAAGCCATGTCTACACATCTTTTCAAAAAAGTACCCCTTCTCACGTTTCCCCTGACAACACAAGATAGTATTTATAGTCCGACTAATCGTGTTTAGCCTTACATTTGTTGCGCTCCAATCAAATAGGAGTTAACATGGTAGGCTATTTCCGTAACGTAATGTTTTTTCAAACACGTTATAAAAAAATTTTATGAGCAGAAATGATTTCATGCTGTCAGGCACCCCCACTATTTTATTTTGGCCATAACTTGGTAATTCCTAGACTATTTGCGTAACGTTTACCATATTCTTTGTCAGCACGTCCTAAGGAACCCAAATATACAAATTTAAAAGATCTAAGTGGCTGCGTTCAAAATATGCACTTTCTTCTACCTCCTGTTTACTCCGAATACGAGGTGGTGTCTGGGTACTGTAATGTTTTCAAACGTAAACCAGTATAATGTCATAATTCCCAATAAGCGTTTTTCAGGATTTTAAAACCTAACTCTGGTATGGGTAGTGTTTTTTTTCACTGACGATTTGAAAAAAAGCCAGTGCTTGTGGCCTTACACGCGTGATGGTAGTAATTGTGTATCGCGCGACTCGTGTTAGTATTGCCTGTGTCCTTGCTTTCTGCCTCTCCCTTCTCTCTATCCCTTAGTCCATCTGTCTTTTGTTTTTGGTAACATAGTGTAGAAAAAGACATGAATGGAATTTTAAATCTAGGTCAACTTGCGTATTTCAAGGTTTTTCTTAGAAATGGAGTACATTTTTTAGGGTGTTTGGGAAACGCGTGTATGTTGCAGAAGGCTTTTACTATCAACGTGAAACGTTACAATTTGCAGACGCAGGAGGACACAAGGGGGATTTCGAGTACAGTCATTGTGACAGCACTGTTCTTTACCATTTTTCTTTCCTTTTATTGAATTTATGTGTTAGGCTTTACATTTACGTTTTAATTTATATATGTGGATTAGAATATTTCACGACAGTCTTAACCTTTAAGCATCTGCAGCACATTTAGAAAACCATGGAACTCATTTTGTTGATTCTGAATGACGTTATTTGACTCATTGTTGTAAAGGTGGGAAGAAAATTTGTTTGTTTGTTTGTTAATCAAGGGTTGTTATTTATCATCATTTTCCGTTAATGTGAAGCAGCTAAAAAAATTATTAATAAAATAATGTAGATATATTTACGCTTTAGTGTGTGTTTTTTATTTTTTTTATTTAAAATATAATTGCAACTCTAGTGCAAAAAAAAAAAAAAAAATGCCACGCGCGTTATTTTGAGCGTCGTGCAATTTTGTTCAAATTCCAGAACGGTACGACTATTATATAATTTTTGGACTGTTAACTTTGGTAGGAAAAAGTTTATGCTACTTTTTTCAAGAGATGTAATTTATCATCTTCCCTGTCAAAGGGAAACAATCAAACAGCAAAAAATAGCAACAATAACATATAGTGGTGATCTTTACTTTACTATGTGTTTTCTCTTTATTATTTCAAATATAACTGCGACTTTGATGGGGAAAAAAGATGCGTGATATATTAAGCGTCGCGCACTTTAGTGCAAACGCCAGAAGCGTACGACTTTTATACAATTTCCAGACTGCAACTTTTATCTGAATTCGTTTGTATGTGACGCCCGGGACGGACGCCTAAGAGAATTATTTAGTACTAGTAAGTAAGCCGTCACAATTTACAGGTTTTTAATTACAGTGTGCTTTTTCTGTTACATAACCTAAAGACGGCACTATTTCTACTTTGGTCATATAATAAATTTACATTACAGGCCACCGTCATTAGATCTTTGTAGTAAACATTATCTGGTTCATGTCATGATTTGACTGAAATGTCTTACACTTTAGTCTGAGTGATCTGCCTGTTTTTCTTTCTATTTCTTGTCAACGCCCACTTTCTGTCTCATTTGCTCAACAGGTCTAATTCTGTCGTTAGCAGTCAATCGCGCAATAGCCAAGCTAAGTCCACACCTTTCTACGTGTAAAAGCGGCATTTTGCCAAAGGTCTTTTATTTAACGATTTCTTGGGGAAGCGGCTAGTTTAAGTGTACTTTGAGTTACAGATTACCCCAAGCGGGGGGGGGGGGGGGGATAGAGAGAGAGAGAGAGAGAGAGAGAGAGAGAGAAACAGTCTCTGCCTTTTATTTATGCCGTCCTTGGTCTGTCATCCCCAACACAGGACGCGGGTAGAACGAAAATAAAATGTGCTAATGTTACGTCTATGTCCTCGTCTCTTCAAGGCGACTAGGGACACACTCTCTCTCTCTCTCTCTCTCTCTCTCTCTCTCTCTCTCGTAAGTCTTACGTCTGGAGGTGTTTCATCTCGTGCACGTGCGGAAACCACGCTCTGACTCCTCCAGACTCTACATTACTATTTAAGCCTGTCGTTCCTCTCACATTTCACCATTTGTCTCTCGAGGAATTCTTGCTAACTAGCACCATGTTAGTAAGTTGACAGCTTATACCAGTGTAGTGCGGAAATTGACTCCTTGTTTGGTAAGCACATTTACTTAGTTAATTTCCTGGGTTTTTTTTTTTTAACGAAATCATAGAAAGTCGAGATCCCGTGTTACTTTATTCCTTTTTAATTTATTTCTTTAAGTAAAGTAATTTAGTGTGACCGGGAATTTAGCACTTTTAATTAAGCACGCTACTAATTCAAACTCCACTAAGAGTTAATGCCAAAAGAGTGATTTTTGAAGGACAGAAGAGGGAGCTGGTGTATATTTTATTTGACGTTGTTTTTCCATTTGAATATATGTATGTATAATTCTGTAAAAGATTTTTGCTACATAATTTATAATGAGTTGAGGGCGCAGCTGTTTTGTAATTTTCACGCAGGGGCAATTCTAATGTTGGTAAATTCCACGGGGGCCCTGCAAATTATTCACATTTTGGAGTTTTCCCTAGTTATAATTTTCATATAATGGGAACGCCAGATGTTTGGGTTTCGCCGGTTATCCCAGTGAGTAGAGGGACGAGGGGTGTGAATAGTTAGCCTTTGCGCGCGCGGAGAGCGATTAACGCATGGCTGAATTTACCTGTGTTATGGATTTAAGCACTAGGGTCAGTACAGCAAAAGAGAACGGGAGAAGTATGGTGGTATGTTGTGATTTTGTATCGAGTGAGAGAAACCGGAGGTGTGGGTTTATAGAGTGAAAGAACGTGATTTGTTTGTAAACAGTAGAGAGAGCTGTACAATGGTTGTAAATATTTTTTTACTTGTTTGTGTATTTCAGAGCTGGTCAACCTGTTACTGTGCTTTCTTGTTGGGCACTCAGCACCCCTCCAGAATTTACTGGGCACTTGTAATAACGTGCCTCTTTGAAGTTTATCACTACTGCTCCTGCATTACCAACCACCAGTTAATACTCAGATTTCACAGCTGGCCAACCGGTCTGTCATTTGCACAGCCTACTAGGTGATCATCGTGGATTATTTACGCACCGCCTATTGCAAAATCGTCAGTGCCTACGGGCTGTTGCCGTTGCCCTCCATTTTACGGGGCAACATTTTCCGACCCATTTACGTCATGACACCGTAGAGTATACTGACGTAACCGCCAAGAAGAAGCCAACGATTTCCAGTTCTCGGTACCTGTGTGTTCCATTCTTCATTATCCCTTATCAGAGGTGCATACCCATGGGGTCGTTTCTGGATAACTAGTTTACCAGCTGTAATTCACGCCCTTGGAGTAAATATCTCGATCAGTGAGCGCAAACGCTTCAGCCTTAGTTCAATTTGATTCGCCTATTTTGTGGTTACCATCCGCAACAAAAATTGTATTCCCTAGGATTCCTTTATCTGTTCCAGAGAGAGCGTATCTCCATAGCCTTAGAAGTCCAAACTTAGGTGGGACTGTGTGAGTTTGTTTTTTTTTCTAGCGGAGGAGAGGATTACCTGCCAAGCATTAACCCCTTTTAGAGGAATGGCCGTTCTCATTATCGAGAGCTGGGGACCTAACCCCTTTAATTGGACAATAACATTGTGTCAGGAAGTGTACGTGTGGTGGTGGTGTAGAGTGAGGCAATTTGACGTGTGCGTGATTGAGTGAAGTCGGTTGTCATTTGTTCTTGTGGTGTTTATGTAATAAATTCACTAGTCTTACAAAGCTTGTGGAGACAGTATTTTTTTATTCGATGTTGTGGGTTTTTTTTTCCATTTAATAAACATATTTCTATGTGATCTGTGGTCAGAATCTCTTCTCTTCTGTTACTTGATGTTGTACCGTACGTCCTTACTGCAGTTGATTAGTATATTTTAACATAGGAGGGCGGGTGAGAGATTGGCATCATAAAAGTAAGTCAGAGTATGGTGGAGAAGTAGCCTCACTACTCTCCAGAAGTCAGATCTCTCCCCATAATTTCATTAGTGACTATTTTCTCTACTTGCACATTACACATTTATATTCTAACTCAGACATTCTCTATTTATCCATACTCGCGACAATGCATTGCATATCAAGCCATAGGGCAACCTTTCAAAACTGACATGGAGAGAAGTAATATAGATCTAATGGAATAAAATTTGTTGAAATTTTGCCATAACTTGTTTTGGCTTGATGTGATGCATGACATCTCTGCTATTTATCAAAAGCTGCAGCTCGACGTAAGGTAACGTCTTTCGGCGTTTCTGTAGTTCGGTTTCTATTGACGTCATCCTTGTTCTTTCTGCACCTGCAGTTCGAGTAAGTCAGTTTATTCAGGAGTGTCAATGGCTCGCTTCGACTGAAACCGCCGTCTTGTCCATTCTGCATCTACAGCTCGAATTAAAGAAGCAGCATCTTCCGACGTTTAGGTGGCTCGCTTCGATTGAGTCCAGTCTTTTATTTTAAAAATATTTTTTTCTACGCTTCACTTATGAGATGTCTCGTCCATCGTTGTTATTAACGTGCCCAGGTAATTGAATCTATTCACCGGTTTTAACACTGTTCCGTTTACGTTGTAATGCATACCGAAGAGTATTAGCAAGAACAACGTGCTATTGCAGGGGTCGTGCAATTTAGTGCACTCGCCAGAAACGCACTACTTTTGCGTAATTTCCAGAATGCAACTATGGTGGGAAAAGTAAATGCTGGCTTTTTATTAATTTTTTTCAGGGAAGTAATTTATCCTCTGTCGAAGGAAATAATCGAGCGCCAAAAAAATAATAACAATAAAATATATTGTAAACTTTTGACACTTTACTATGTGTTGTTTATTTATTATATAAAATGTACCTGCAACTTTGGTGGGGACACAGATGCGCGCTGCATTGAGCGTCGCTCTGGGTGTGAAAATTCAATTGTCCCTAACTTAAGTGTTTATGCACTGCCAGGCATCACTGTTGAACGAATGGTGTGTTGTTAAGGAGTGAAGATAGAGAATAGCGGCTATGAATGACCAGTGTGTCAGTATGGATATCTCACTATTATGAGATGAGATGCAGGAGCGGCCCTGCCACTAGGCATGTAGGTTAATAGTTGGTAATCTTGTATGATCTACGAAGAAGGGACACTTCTATTTGTTTGCCATCGTGGGCATATATATTTTAGAATAATGAAGGATGATGTCCTCGGGATAAAAAATACGACATTTAAGGCTTCAGGCGCGAGTAATGGTTGTGAATAACTTAAGACATATTTTGTAGGAATGTCCAAGTATTTTTATAGTCAAGATTTTTCCAATTATTTTCATATGATGAAATACCATTGATATGAACGAAAATGTCATTAAAAGTATGGGATCTCAACTGACGCAGTCATTACTTTATGCAGTCTTCTCCCTCTTCGTCGTTCGCTCTCAAGTAACCACTTCTATCTCTCCTATAAAGCTGGCAGTCTGTCTCAGGCTTCTCTCCTCACAATACAGTTTCTCCTTCAACTGGGTTGAAGAAGGCCATGCTGACAGTCTGGTCCTCTCGTGGAGCCGACAGTTTAGGGGTACGTATTCTACTGTTTGTTCGTCCTTCCCACATGGATACACATATCTGTCTGTCAAATTTTCACTTTGTTGTACAGATGGTATCTGAGTCTAAAATAGCCGGTTCTTAGTCTGAAAATTATCACGTGATCTCTTCTTGGTAATTTATAGTATGGTTCTGCAGGACTGGACTCTGTGTGATCCGTTGTGCAGTGAGGATGTTATAAGGACGAGCTCACTTAACAGCTGGGTCAAGTTGTAACCAACTATTAGTGGATTAGATCAACACTAACTCTTAACATATTACAAGCCAGTCCATGTTTTGAAATCGTCAGGATAAGAGACATAAAGGAAGACTCAAAAAAAAAAAAAAACACGTGTGAAAAAGAGAACTATAAATAGATATCAAACTGATACAGAAAACATTACGGGACCTTGAACAGACGACACATTACATAACCGTTCGACATTTTTGTGTTTTTGTTGCGGACATGTATTTCATTTGGGAACTGAAACTTTGTGATTGATTGATTGTATATGCTGATGTCCTGTTCGTTGTTGTCTAATATTGATCCCGGAGTCTTGTATCTTTTTCTTGAAGAGACATGCCAACTGGCAAATACGAGTATCTCTGTCCACATTGACTGTTTCTAGTGCAGCTGATCAGTTCTGTTGTTGACCTCTGTCCACATTGGCTGTTTCTAGTGCAGTTGATCAGTTCTGTTGTTGACCTCTGTCCATACCAGGAAGTTGAAATATCTAGCATCTTCTCTTCTTTTTTTGACGCCTTTTTTTTTTTTTTTTAACATTCTTATTTAATTTGATATGAGCGTTGTTTGGATGTTTCAAATCTTGAAGCTAGATTTCAGATGACCTAGGAAGCTGAAATTCTGCACACGACCCTATATCATTGTACATTCTACACTGTCAAAATTTGAAGCAACAACGAGTGACCTGTCTCGGACCCGCCATACACAAATTAAAGCTGAAAAAAGTCATTGAATTTTCACAAGGTACAGCCGTGAAAGGATCACAGAACTTGCTGACGTTGTACACAAAATTGTGAACATGATCACAGAACTTGGTGACGTATATAAAATTGTGAACTAGATCACAGAATTTAGTTTTGCTTACACAATAACTGTGAACTTTGTTATAACCTTTTTTTGCAATTCGTAGTGTCAGGAGCAACAATCCAATTAAAGTTTTTTTTTTTTTTTTTCTGGATTTGGTAAAAGTAATAAAATGTAATACCTAAAACTTGTGTTCGCCTTTACTTGTTTTCAGAATTTAGATAACATTAGTTAAGCTGCCATCTTCGCATCGAAAGTCGACTGCAATAGATCTCCAACATCCTCTGTCTCTTGCCGTTATGGTACGCAAATAAACACATTCAAACAGTTGATATACTGATACGTGTAACTGTTGCACCGATAAAATAATTTCTGAACATCTGCTGCAAAGATGCCTAACGTGTGAGGAACAGAGAAAACACATATCGTCGACACCGGTACCGCAGTAAGTCTATAGAGATAACAAAAACCTCAGGCTGACCACCGCTATCTTTAACTGAAAGTGTATGAAGAAGAAGAAACAGAAAAGCGATCTTGACGTCTGACCATGTTCTCTTCTGCATGGGCTATGTAAATGGATTTGTTGTTGTTTAACTAGGGCTGCTGAGCTTTACGCTCTTTGCAGCAATACCAAGTTGAAGAGTCCTTGGTATTATCTACACTGTGGATCTAGTCTTTTCTTTTGTCTTCTCTGCCATTTCGAATCGTGTTGAGCTGAAGTCATGATCTCCAATTTCTCCGGCGTGTTATGCATTTTAAAGATCATCACATCTGGTCCCAAGCCAGGAAGAAGAAGTGTGTGGCACACTGTGCATTCCCTGCCATCTAAGGGGACTCTCCAAATATGCATAATTAAATTACTATGCTCTGGTTCTGGGCTCTCCCAAGGACTCGTCACGTTCTACACAGAGCCACTTCTCAGCGACCACTTCTGTAATTGGGATCCATAGTGAGATCCTCCTGTATGCAGCCAACGAGGTAAAACAAGCCAGAGTTACATCTAGGGCTCAAGTGACTCCTCTAGGCTTAGTGTGCAATGCTGAGTTCTCAACAAGTTTCACCACAGGGGGAATATTTGGCAGTGTGTGGATGATTTCAAGAGTCAATGAGGATGTAATTAGCCTGACATCAAAATCTATATTCTATAGCATTGTGCATATCTGGTGGTTATATATGGATGACTCCAGATATGCCTCCGTGCATAAAGGACATGGATACAGTGACGACTACGAAGAAGAAATATGAAATGGTTTAGGATCTGGAAGAAAGGAAAGTGAAGAAGAAAAAAGAACTTTGCGGAAGAAGAACAAGAGGTAGGAAGAAAGAAGAGCAAGAAAGAAGAAGAACGAAGTCGCAAGTTTATTCAGAAGATGAAAAGAAAGAAAACTATTATGAAGATGAGAATGACAAATAGCAACAGTTAGTGGAGGTGGAGGAAGGAAAGAATAAAGACATGAAGGGATAACATAAGGAAAGAAGGAAGGAGCTTGGAAAGGAAAAAAGTGATTAGCAGAGAGTAAGAAAGAAAGACAGACAGAAAGAAAGGGACTAGATAACAGAGATAATAATTCAGACAACGATATCTACAAAATCGAGATCAACTCCTCGTGATTTGAAATATGAGTAAGAATCGTCCAGGGACACAAGCACGTTCACCATCGACAACAGATACGCCCATATGACAGCATCGAGTCGTTTCTTCCCAATCCCACTGGCTGGAATCGAACCTCCGCGAGAGCACTTAGTATGAAAGGCGATGATTTATTACCACAAGTATCGAGTTTGCATTCTCCGTCTTCGAAAATCGGTATTCTTGCACGGAGTCGTGTCCGACTCTGCCTGATAGCCAACATGGGCGAAATCATAAACAATGAACCAGTGTTGCATAAGGTCACACCAGATCCTACAAAGAAGCAGCAAATCGTAAAGCATGGCCATCTTGCGAATAGCTAATGTTTGATGGTTTATTTTTTATTTTATTTTTTTGTGTCAGTTACATCGACAAACCGACAAAATTATGATAGTCCTGTGGTTTTACATTGATCAACATTATATCATTTTGTTATCTTTATGAATCATGTAGCCACCACCGCAGATAACTCCCTTCAGGAAGCATACACTAATGCACAAGCTCTTACAGCAGTGTTCATGTAGCAACTTGTGTGGCGTATGCACGCCATTAGTGAGTGGTAATGGAAATGATTGTAGTGCTCACAAGTGTGGCACCCTTTTTATAGTCGGTATGCGTAGTTTCGCATTTGAGGTCGTTTTGTTTGACTTAGTGACTAGAGCTATGTTTATATGTCCTTCGTAAGGACCAGCTGTGTTCGGAATATGTTCTTAGTGGGAACTTTCATGGAAGTGTTTTAAGTGTCTTGTAAGGCAATGATATATGTATTTATTACCAGATGTCAATGGAAATAAGATGTGGCATACCATTGATGAAATCACTATGCATCGTTATAATGGAATTAAAATGTCTGAGTGTTTGACAAGATGCCTCTGGAATATCGTCTGTACTGTTGGTACGTTTTGGTGCCAGTTTTTGCGTTGACCAGTTATTAGCCTCGTATGGCCTGGGACTCTTAGATAACAAGCCATACTTATACATACATGTAATAAGTCTGATACCCTGCCACACTTGTCTACACTAGCATAATTACCGATGAATGTTACGTCGGTCGGTCTCACTCAAAATAGTAACTCGTGCCAGAAAAAAAAGTGCGCAACACACGGTGTGCAATTTGCGCGGCGTGGGTGTTATATAAAACAAATACTTTGGTCTATTTCTTGTTTTTAATTCTTTCACGAAATTAGTAGCGCTCGACAAATAAGAACTTTTAAAATGAATCCAAAATAACATAATTCTCGCCGTGTGTACGTTGGTCACAGCTGAGGAATGCAACCGTGTTGAAAAATTGTATTGTTTCCATTATATATACTCTCCCGAAAATAGTTACAATCAACAAAGTAAAGCGTTCAAATGACGGTGTTCATGAACAGTTCGATTACATTGTATAATGGAAAGAAACCAAAAACACTCTAAGAATGTACTTCTATCTGCTCATCCGGGAACGGAAACAGCACACTATAATTAAAAACCCGTCAAGTTTGACGGGTTATTGCTAGTTTCGCATAATGAAGTTTCCAGCCCCTTGCACAAACTCATATTAGTTGTCTTTTACGAAATACATGTGTTAGTAATAGGTCTGTTCATTCTGTGTCTCCCCAAAAGCCCCTGGAACTACACAGTACATCGTTTACAATACTCTGGAACATGATCTACTTCACGCAGTCCCATCAACTGCTTGGTGAGAAAATTAAAACTAACTGTTTTACCAACTGTTAACTTCACTTCAAAGAAAAGATCACTTTCTATCTTACACAGTTCAAGAAAAAAATGAATTTTAGTAAGCTAGATAGCTGGTTTTCACTCGGAATGTGGTATAAATACTTTTAAATATGGGGACGCCGCGCTTGTAACTCTTAAAGAACTAGTGCTTTTTCCATGTTTTATGCAATAAATTTTCTGTTGATTTTAGTTTTTATAAAGAGTTAAAGTTGAAGGTCGGGTCTATCCAAGTTGTTCAAAGTTTGGTAATGTGATACATAGCTGTAAAGGAAAATGAATAGGGTTAATACATTATAAAATTGGGGGGGGAGAAACAAAAAACGCACGTCATATATACCGGCCTGAAAACTAATCTGCCAGCACAAAGAGATGGAAAAATCGGCCCCTGATCTGGTCTTTCGTCCCCTAAGAGTTTAGTGCTGTTGGGAGAGGGCTAGTGCCAAATTTATATAGATTAAACATTATTTTTGTTTTCCTTAGCCACAAGCCAATAAGCTAAAGAAACGTTTTGCACAAGCTAGAAAGAAGCAATGCGCTTTTTTTAGCAATGTTATGAGGAGAGGAAAGCTGGAATATATCGTAGCAAGAGATAAGATTAAAGGACCAAAAAAAAAGAGATAGAGAAAGACAGAGAGAGCAAATACTGGACAGTTTGACACCGTGGCATGGAAGGAGGTCAACAACAAAACTGATAAATTATACTGGAGACAGGAAGTTGTGGAGAGACATAATCGCCTATGCAACCAGGCATGGTACTTAAGGAAGAATAATAACAGAAGAGCGCAAAAAGAATGAAAGAATCAGACATTGAAAACTGGCAGCTTCCACTGCAAAGATCAGTGAACTCCGGCGGTATCGATGACAACTGTAATAACTTACACTCTAACGAACAAACGGAACATTTAGGAATGGAACAATGCTTGACGCACCATATATAAAAACTGCATTATTCGGGCGAACGACTAGAGCACCTGCGGAGTGGGGATGACACGCTGATAATCAATATTACATTACCTGAAGTAGGTAAATGGCTTTTCTGTCAAATGACCGTAATATGATGAAAAACAGAATGGGATTATTTAATGAGAACTAACAGCAGTCGGAGATTGAAAACACACAGATAACAAGAGGCATTGATTGTGAGAATTGGAGATACATCCCGACAAAATATATAATCGTACCTATTCGTTTTTTTTGTTTTTTGTTTTTTTTTTTCTCTAAACAGCGGCACTCGAGCTTTCCGGCTCTTTTGGCCCAATGACATGTCATTGCGAGGCTGGGGGGTCAGTGAACTTTCCTTCCAACCCGGTCAGGAGCTTAGCTCCTTCCCATCGACACGGGATTTATGTGCAGGAGCCGTTCAGGTTATTCAGTCAAATTTCCGGTCGTAAACATTCCTTCAAACGCTGACGCCCGGGTTTGAACCATGAAAACCTGGTCGCCAGTACAACGCCGTAGCCATTACACCAGCGCGACTCCCGTACCTATACGTAGGCAGCTGTATAGACATAACTGTAGGAACGGTTTGGATTATGGGGGACAGAACAGGTAAAATGTATTACTGGGTCAAAAGACAAGAATATACACTACGTTACGGCCACAAGGCCTTTGTCGGGGACAAATGAACAAGAATAGAAAGGAAAGAAAGTGAGAATTAAGTGAAAAACATGAAAAATAATGACAAAAACAACTGAGCTGGACAGGGCTCTCACATTACTGGACGCAAAATGGCTGCTACATCCGGGCATTAATTGAAGTGAAGACAAGGAGTGGGGAAAAATACACAGAGGAAGAGAGAGCGAAACAAGAATAAATAACAAATGAGAAAAAGAAATAACAAAAGAAATAAAATGTATTAAGAGAGAGAGAGAGAGAGAGAGAGAGAGAGAGAGAGAGAGAGAGAGAGAGAGAGAGAGAGAGAGAGAGAGAGAGAGAGAGAGAGAGAAAGAAAGAAAGAGGAAGCTGTTAGTGAGAAGAGAGGTCAGTGGTGAAGAAAGAGATATCATGATAAAATGCGAGAAATAAGACAAATGAAAAAGTTCGCCTCAGACAAAATAATGGTGGGTGGTCAAACCGTCTGGTTTAAGACACCCCATGAGGTGGATGAGATGTCATTCAAGGTGAATCGACTTTTAGCATAAGATCTGATCGCTGTGACCTGGATATCCGTTCATACCACGGCGGTCAGGGCAGTTGAAGTTGTTGGCTATAGATATTGGAGCCATTCGACTGGGACCACCGTTTACAACCGTCGTAGGCAGCGATATAGACATAATTGAAGAAACAGCCAGAGATTTCCCATATACACTAATTGTCTGAGTGAAACATCCTACAACGATAGAGAAAATCCCGCCACCATTTCGAAAAAAAAAAACATACAGAAAAGCCACGCATTGCACCGCGGAAATTTCCGTTGAACACCCAGTAAAAGAGCACGCAAGCCTTTCAATTTTTCCATGGCACATTGACAATTAATCATGATAAAAAAGGTAGAGGGTAAAGGATCCCGTTACATGCCCATTGAGGTATATTGGAAACATGGTGTTAGGCTCACATTTTCTTAACCATACGGCACACTAGGGATGATGTGGTCACAACCATGACGGCCGCTTTTAACCTTCTCAGAGTTGCTCTTGTACTAAATTCATGAGGCTAAATCATGATAAGTTTGACTACTGTGGCCGTTGGCATATAAGCTGATGATGATGATGATGATGATGATTGTCTACTATTCCCTACTTCTCTATCTTGGCTTATTGTTGATCGTATAGCGTTCGTATCACTACCCTAAATAGTAGACAGCTTTTGTTTGATGATGTCAAGTTAACTTCCTTCTCACAGACGACTACAACAGTACATAACTGACAGTTAATTGATGATTCAACAATTTGATGACAACATTTCACGCTGACAGCAGTAGACATTAATGTTGAATTTTATTTACACGAAACTCAGCAACAGTTGGATAAAAAAATGATATGCCCAACCTTCACCTATGGTTGACAGACTTGTACAGCAACAATTTTCCAATCCATTATTTCTACAATGTCTTGCTCTGTCGTTCACTTTTGCTGCTTCAATATTTCTAGCTGTCACTATTTGGTTATGGTGGTCACGATGTGAAACTACTATTGTCGATATTCTTCTGTCCTCTAAAGTCTTCTTATGGTAACATTGTATTCTCAAAGTGTTCTGCTATGTTTCTTCTGTTCAGCTCAATTCTCTGCAGTCTGTACTCGGTGTATTTTAGAGAATACTGGCCTACAGCTAGGGTTGACGATTTCCCAAGTTTATATACTACTCGTTAGACTGTCAACTGGTCTAATATGTTGCCTACCAGTAATAGACTCTAAAATATTCAACATACCTGGGTCATTTTGAAAACACACACATTTCCTGAATGGCAACACTGTCTTCATGTCCCCAGAGTAACTCACAAAAACTGTCATTTGTGACTCATAGGCGATCAAGCGTCTGAATGATAGTTATATACTTTTCTGCCACCACAGAAGCAACCCGAACTCATTTGGGCTTATCACTCGATAATAACTCTTGATTTCGCCGGCCACTTATAAAATACTATCTTTGCACACACTTGGTTTAGAGCCCATTTCTGAACCTACGGCTAACGCGTTCTCGAATCTGATTGATTATATTTCAAACTTCGATTTACCACTGGTAAATCACTATTTGTGAACATTCTAGAACATACTTTTTTTCTCACAAACAGTTCACTATTTCATTCCTCGCACGAGAACAGTGATCACTCCGGCAACTCAGTTTAGCAAAACAGAACCACAACTTTTAACTTTATAATTCCCGGTCAAGGTCAGTCGCACTAAACAGTGATGATCAAGGGACGTCATACCTACTCTTGTCCCCTACTTCAATGTATTATGGATTATAGCCCTTTGATTATAAATCTACACGTCCGTTAATTTCCCTCATAAAAGTGTTCCTAACCGACACTCCCAGTGTCACTACAATGATCTAGTAAAGTTCAAATAGAATGGAAAGGAACGCCATGACTACAAGAGAATTAATGCCGTCAACAGGGCATTCAGCAGAAAGAGTACAACATAATTTTTTGCCGTTATGTTTTGCGGGTGTAGTGACACGGACAGATAACTCCGGACATTCCCAGAAACTTTCATATAAAACAGGATCTTTATGATAAAATAAAAAATTGCACAACAGTAAATCTGCAATAATTTTACGAAGAATGATCCGATCATAATAATTTTTGTTTGGGAATTGTACAACAAATACTAATACATGGCGGTGGAAAATTATTATACTTAAAAGTAAAAAGAAAATCAGGATAGTCTGGAAAAACTGACACAAAAGCTTAAAAATCACCCAAAGGTTACTGTGACGTACGTCTAGTTCGACAAGTGAATTTTTCCTGATTTGATGGATGATTAAAGGGACTTTCAGCTTTTCATAACATTAGAACCCCTGAACATTTGTTGTAACTTTGTTGTTTCGCCAGAGCGAACCGATTCCACCGGGGCTCATTAAGTATGCGGCATGAGATCTAAAGACACTGAGACGATCCCCAGAACAGAGAAGCTAGTTTCTCGCAGGAATTTCTCATCTCCGTGCGAACACTGAACCGCTCGCAAGATGGACCAGAGCGGTCAGAAGAAAGCGGAGGCAGCGAACAGAGCAACGTCTCGCAGGAAGATGACACGGTAGTGCGAACCAGAGTAGACGAAGAAAGCTTCTTGCAGACCTCGCACTTCTGTAGCAACCGGCAGACTTGCCCGAAAGACTGAGAAACAGGAGAGACGGAGATCGGAAGCCAGGGGGCAATCGAGGTTAACACGACGGCTAGAAACCTCGACTTTTCCTGGGTTCTAAAGAGGCGCTAGAATCTAACAGGTCTCACTCATCTTGAATTCCATTTAGATATATACAGACCCTGAAGAATGCAACTTTATCACTCGTTTCGCCAGACCTTGACAGAAGCACTAGCATAGTGAAATCCTGTTTGATTCACTCTGGATACTCAATTTATTTGCAGTGAATTCTATTCTGTGCTAAACGGTATAGTATATTTGTTTTAATGTGATCAGTGGTCTAGTTCATTCATTCATTTTATTTCACTGGATTTTGTGATTAACTTAATGCTATTAAATTAAACTTATCTCAAATAGTTCCAGTGGAATAGGTAATGAAATATCTACTATATTATTTCCCAAAATGATAGATACTTAAATGCTTAAAGTAACATTTAAAGACGCGAGGGAATTTATAACTAAATTTAATTGAGTTTAGTTCTAGTTTTTACGTATGTTTTAACTATTAAATTTGCGTGGAGTTCTTCCTGAATTTTATAAAAAATTATAGACGCGAGTGTATAAATAGTTAACTGTAAATTTATCGCGCTTTGGAAATGATACCTGATCTTCGGTATGAATTACATGTTTTCTATCTTTTATCTAGAGTGATCGTTACCTTAGCGATCCCAACAAGAAGAAGTACAACCTGGTAAAGAGTCCCGAGACTCAGTTCTTAAACCCCCTTCCAGAATCTGATGAGACTGTGTATTAAATTTTAAATCTTTGAGGCGATCCTATGTTTGGGATCCAGCTATATAAATTAATAGAAAGAAAGCACCCCCATTGACAAATTTAAACACCTCACCAAGTATATTCAGTTGTAACTGGAAGAAGAACAATCGCCAGAGTTTTTTAAAAATTAAAATTACTGCTACAGAGAGAGAGAGAGAGAGAGAGAGAGAGAAAGAGAGAGAGAGAGAGTACATATTTACCTGAACTGTGACGATACCTAGTTTTTCTTCACCGGATTTAAAACCTTCCTCACTGGACAGTTGTAGTCACCTCGGTTTTTTTAAAGCAGAAGGTTCACCACCAGCGGTGAAATCTAAGAAGCCACACCCCATTCTCACCAGTATCTAACTGCGACGGTGCCATCCCATAGACTTTTTTATATCAGAAAAATAAACCACAAGAACATTTAGTCTTCACGACCGGCGATAATCGGGAATATTTGCTACCAGCCAAACCTCGCTAAATCTGAGGCCGGACATTGAAGTAACAGACACTCTCAATATGTCAAGTGTTAATTGATGAGTTTTTTTTGGTATAATTCTATGGATTGCCTGCTTCTAAGATCGGTAAGTCTGTGTGTGAGTTTGTGTGTTGGCCAGCACGTGCGTGCATGACTAAAAGGAGATTTATGTGCAACTATTTTAATTGCTGTACCTGGTAGACACTTTGTTAGTTATTCCTTACATGGTTCACTTTATAAGTGGGATTTTCGTAACCTGTTATTTCCCCTTCCTAGTCTGCTTAGTAGAAGGGAAAACAGTTGAAGATAATAGGACTAGTTTCCTAATCCCTCTTTTCAGGATAGATTAATTGACTGTTGGGTTAACTTATCTACTTCTGTTAACTACCTGTCATTTGGACCTGGTTCCTTTTTCCATTTTTCTGTACAAGAGGGAACGGCATATTGAACACTACTCTTCAACAACCCCCCACCCTCCTTGTTTTTTTTTTTTTTTGTATTTTGAAACTTCGATTTCTGCATGTAAATTGATAATTGTTTGTGACTTGATTTTTTTTAAATGCTAAATAAAAGGAATAAAACTTTTAGCATTTGTGTTGGCAGGCCCAAACCCAAACTTTCCCATATTCGTTATCGTAGTTTGTATTCACGTGCGTCTGTGTGTCTGAAGCACCAAATCGGTGTGAGCGCAGTTGTGAGTCTGGAAACTGGCAAATAATTGTTTGTCCAGAAGAGTTTTTTTGGAGTAGAATTGAGAGGCAAATTGTCGTAAAACAGTCTGTCCTTACTCTTCCCAGCACTCTGTGAATCAACTATTTACTTCTAAAACCCTTACTATCACATAGCCTTTTCCATCATTCTCCACTCTAAACAGGACCACTATTTCCAAGACTCTTCCTCTCAAATACATTTACGACAGTTACCAGCAAAAAAGTGAACGAAAGGGCGAACCTCCGAGAGACAAAAGGTTAGACTTATAAATGCACTGCTCGGATTCAATTCTGGACTCTCGAAATTACACCCGTCACTGAAAAGACGTCCAGTGGACTGACACACGCTTGTCGAAACCACATAGCCTATAGCTGAGTACAGCCTAGCTGACTTGTGAGTACATTTGCATAAGTGATAAGCTCAGATCCGTAATTCTGTATCTGAGGGTCTCGCATTGAGGGAGTCAACAATAAAGGTTGTTATTTGAAGCATATCAGACGGCAGTATGTGTGCTTAACGGACCACCTGTGCAATTCGCCGGAAGTTAGTATTGGGCTACCTCTCCGTGAAAATATGTATCTTGGAACTCAACACATATTTATTCACGAGAAGTGTTTACAGTGAAGGAACTTTACTCAAATAAGCGACATTTAAAATAAAGTAACAAGATACATATAAGCTTATTAACTTGGTTATATGAATTGGGTACAAGAGCAACTCTGAGAAGGTTAAAAGCGGCCGTCATGGTTGTGACCCCATCATCCCTAGTGTGCCGTATGGTTAAGAAAATGTGAGCCTAACACCATGTTTCCAATATACCTCAATGGGCATGTAACGGGATCCTTTACACTCTAAATTTTTTATCATGATTAATTGTCAATGTGCCATGGAAAAATTGAAAGGCTTGCGTGCTCTTTTACTGCGTGTTCAACTGAAATTTCCGCGGTGCAATGCGTGGCTTTTCTGTATTTTTTTTTCGAAATGGTGGCGGGATTTTCTCTATCGTTGTAGGATGTTTCACTCAGACAATTAGTGTATATGGGAAATCTTTGGCTGTTTCTTCAATTATGTCTATATCGCTGCCTACGACGGTTGTAAACGGTGGTCCCTGTCGAATGGCTCCTATATCTATAGCTACAACTTCAACTGCCCTGACCACCGTGGTATGAACGGATATCCAGGTCACAGCGATCAGATCTTATGCTAAAAGTCGATTCATCTTGAATGACATCTCATCCACCTCACGGGGTGTCTTAAACCAGACGGTTTGACCACCCACCAGAGAATTTCAAAGGCAGTAGACTACAAACTGAGGAAAGAACAAGCAGGATTTAGAAAGAACAGAAGATGTGTAGACCATATATTCACTCTCAGGAACATTATAGAGCAGTGCTCAGAATGGCAAAGACAGCTTTACATAAATTTTGTTGATTTTGAAAAGGCTTTTGACAGCATACATAGGGACAGTTTATGGAAAATACTGAGGGCTTATGGAATCCCAAGCGGCATAGTGTCAATCATAAAAAGCCTCTATGCCAACTTTACGTGTAGTGTTGGGCAGAGCAACCTAACCTTCGAGGTGAAGACAGGAGTACGACAGGGATGCCCCTTATCAACCACTCTATTTTTAACAGTCATAGACTGGGCGATGCGCCAGACAACAGAGGGCAGTCCAAGAGGAATAAGATGGACTACATTTTCTACATTGGAAGATCTGGAATATGCAGATGACATTGCACTGCTGGCACATTCACATCAACACATCCAGGAAAAAACGGATAGACTTAATAAAATTAGCCAGCAGGTGGGCTTGAACATCAATTTAAAGAAGTCTGAGGTCATGACGCTCAATGTGAGCAACCCTGCGCCCATATCAGTAAGGAATCAGCAACTGGTACAGACAGATACCTTCACATACCTAGGAAGCATAGCACTACAAGACGCCACTTTGGCCAACTTTCTATTGTTTAATCTTTAGAGTGTACAGATGTATTTTATAAATTGTAGTTGATTTATTTTAAATTCCAGTTCTGTTCGGAAATTGTTTGGGCGGAAATTAAGAATTTATAATAATTTATTTGCTAGGGATAATTAACGAGCTACACTCTACTTCAACTAATAATAAGACACCCTTGGAGCATAGGATATGTCTAGCAAGAAGGTTACTTACTTTACAGCTTTCTTCCACCGCTACCATCTAGATTGTTTAGTTAATTATCTGACTTGTTCTAGATTGTATTGTTAATTATCTCACTTGTCCTGTACCATCCTTACATATTGTTCACCGGTTCTCTGTTCTAGCTCTGGGAACTATAACTATTCTTTCTATCCAGCTTCCATCTCGCCACTGCGGGCTACTTTCTCGTGTATAAGTATTATAGGGAGGTCAGAGTGGCTAAGAGGTATGGCGTCCAACTTTAATTCTAAAGGTACCGAGTTCGCTTCCAGTGCAGGGAATATAATTGATGAAACTTTTTTTTTTCAGAACTAGTAGTTGCAAACAATGTCAAACTCCCTCCTGATCTCCTGGGTAGTGATATCTGATGCCTAGCCTTCTCGGATTACGGCAAAAAAATAGGCGGCGCCGTGTAAAAGTTGCGCGTGTAAAAGTTGCGCATGTAAAAAATCTCTCGACAGTTGTAAATTGTACAGAGTAGGCCAAACGGCCGCTGCTATGGAAAAATTTAAAAATTAGGAAACCTACCCACCACAAAAAATATATTTTTAGAATGTCTGATTTCTGCAACACATAGGGATCCTGGCCGGTGCTACGGAGTTCGTGCAGTGTGCTGAGATCCTCTTTCTGTGATCTAAGGGAGAAGATCGGAGCACTGATGGAGTTGTCCGTGTGCAACGAAGATTGTACTTAAAACCAAACCAGACCAAAGCAAACTATCATTTAATTAGTGCCCTCATCAGGACATCCAGAAGATAGATCATAACATAATTATGTTCCGCCATGTCTAAGAGGGCTACCTTATTAGATCAAAAAACATGCAGAAGGAAATAGGAGCTTCTGTTGCATTGGAAAATTTACTGCAATCAAATGATATCAGATGCTACCCAAAAATAAGAATCTGCAACATAAATGTCAAGTCAGTCATAATGGATGGCTCTAAAACACGAAGGACAACAAATAACGGCAACGAAGATGTAACTAACTGTTATAAATATTTGCTTGCCAAGATTAGAAAAACGGAAATGGCATGACCAGGTCACCAATGTTGAACTAACGGAAAGGACTAGATAATCAAAAGTGGAACATGAGATGGGGAAAAGACACTAAAGACACTGGCAATGTATAGCATTCCTATATATAAAATCCCAGCTTTTCCTGTCAGTACATAACGCTAAGGGAAGCAACTTTGGTTGAAAGTTAGACATTAATTGTATAGTTTTCCTAATATGTACTCTCCCGAAAATAGTAACACTTACCAAAGAAGAATGCGCAAATGAAGATGTGCACAAAAAAATAGTTATAGAATGTGTGATTACGTATACACACATTGGGATCTTCGCTGCTGCTACGTAGTTCGTGTACTGTGGTAATGCACAGTGGGTTTTTTAAAATACTTTTGTTGCCGTTAGGTACTGGTGCTTTTGAATTTAATTCCCGTCTTATGACGGGCTTTTACACTAGTACAAATTATAAACATCGTCAGCTGCCATCTCCACAACGAAGGTCGGCTGCAATGAATCTCCAACGTCTTCAGTCTGTTGTCATGATGGTATACTCTGACAGACTCTTTCCTGTCCATCTCTTGATGTTATCTTCTCACTTATGACGCTGTCTTCCTCTTGCATGTTTGCCTTCAACTCTCCTTCCATTATGGTCAACATATTTTAACGATCTAATTGTGATCTCCTTCAATAATTCTCTTTTCATTCCTAAGCGTTCTAGGAATTCTTAATTAGTTTTCTTCTCTTTCCATGATACGCGCCTCATTCGTCTGTACATACGCATCTCCAGGGCCACCAATCTATTTCCACTCTAAAAGACTCTTTTCTGCCCATCTCTTGATGTTATCTATCCATATATAGCGCCGTCTTCCTCTTGCGCGTTTGTCTTAAACGCTTCCGTCCATTATGGTCCTCACAGTAAGATGTTATGTCTCTGTCACAGATGAAAATAGTGCAGCAGTAATCATCCACTTTTGCCCCTTCCATTCTAGAGTATACTTTTGCTACATGAACGAAGGATTCACCAATTTAATTAACATGGGGGCCATCTGGCAATCAAGCCCTATGTGAAACAGAGAGCGAAGCGCGGAGCATGGCGTAATAGATTCTTTGATCAGGGGAACACACGATATTCAGTGAGACGGACCTTGGATTGTAAAACTTTCAGGTGAAAATTGCGTAGCTGACTTTCGGCAAGGCGGAGATGATGAAAGTCAAGAGGTGGTAAAATTACTTTTGATTCAAGAAATCGAACGGCAAATTGGCTCGGGTCTGGCAGTGATGTGACTTTCACATTAAAGAACGATAGTACGGAACATATCAATATATACCATGTCTCTCCGATAGCCATGATCAGTTGCCAGAAATCTATCTGAATTCACTAGCTCGTTATCTTAAGATTTCTCGTACAGAGTGAAAATTAATAGATTCCGTGGAGTGTTTAATTTTTCTAATTGCGGTAATTTATATACTAGATTTGAAGTGATTTAATGTGTTTAAAGTTTTCAATATATATTTCACTGAGATTTTCTGTGCTAATTAAATAACTTATAGCTAGCTTTCCAGCCGTAAAGTAAATTTAATTACACGCTATTTTTCCAGTAAGAGATGTTTTAAATTGACTAGTACATACATTAAATAACTGTCTACTGACGGCATATATTATTTACTTCTATCCATCTTATGTAATTTTTAAAAAAATGACTAGTGTTCATATCAGTAGTAGGGGATGTACCAAACAGGTATTATTGTGGAGGCGCTTTGTGGAGGCGCGTGACTTTTTATATAGGCGCTTTGTGGAGGCGCGCGTGGAGGCGCAAGATGGCGAGATGACTTTTTATATAAGGAAAATGTGGAGGCGCTTTGTGGAGGTGCGTGACTTTTATATAGAGATGTATTTAGACAACAAGAAGAGGCTATATTTAGATAACAGTTAGACGATATATATGTAGACTTTTAGACAACAGTTAGACGATATATTTAGATAACAAGAAGACGATAACAAGAAGAGGATAATAGTTAGACGATAATAGGAAGACGATATGTTTTAGATAACAACAAGGGGGTATTACAACAAGAAGAGGATATATTTAGATAACAGTTAGACGATATATATTTAGACTTTTAGACAACAGTTAGACGATATATTTAGATAACAAGAAGACGATAACAAGAAGAGGATAATAGTTAGATGATAATAGGAAGACGATATGTTTTAGATAACAGCAAGGGGGTATTACAACAAGAAGAGGATATATGTAGACAATAGGCAGAGAGTGGAGGCGCAAGATGGTGGGATGACTTTTTATATAAGGAAAATGTGGTGGCGCTTTGTGGAGGCGCGTGACTTTTATATAGAGATATATTTAGACATTAAGAAGAGGCTATATTTAGATAACAGTTAGACGATATATATTTAGACTTTTAGACAACAGTTAGACGATATATTTAGATAACAAGAAGACGATAACAAGAAGAGGATAATAGTTAGACGATAATAGGAAGACGATATGTTTTAGATAACAACAAGGGGGTATTACAACAAGAAGACGATATATTTATAGATAATAGTTAGACTTTTAGATAATAGGAAAACTTTGAGACTTGAGATAATAGGAAGACGATAACAAGAAGACGATAACAGTTAGACGATAGTTAGACAGCAAGAAGACTTTGAGACAATAGGAAGACGATAGTTATACGATATATATTTTACAACAGTTATACGAACAGTTATACGAACAACAGTTATACGAACAGTTATATATATATATATATAGGTAACAAAAAAAGAATTTTAGTTAATATAGTTTTTATTTTTTTCAAATACTAAAGGACAACTCTCAGCCGCTTGGTAGGTTTCTTCTTCTTCGGTGGTAGATTATGGACATCGGTCAGGTGGGTGTCTGTGGTGGTGGTCGTAGGAAACCAACTCGGTTCTGGTGATACTGGGCAATTAGAGTTCATGTATTCGTCAAACAGGTTAGTGAAGGTGGTAGGTTTCTTCTGCGATGGTAGATTAGTGACATCGGCCAGGTCTGTGGTAGGAAACAAACTCGGTTCTGTTGATATTGGTTGGTAACAGCTGGAGTTGATGTACTGGTCAAACGTGGTACTGGTACCAGTAGTAGGATAGGTATCCGTGCTAGGTGACTGTAATCGGTCAAATTCGGCGAGGATTTCACTCTGTAATGTCAACAAATGGTCAAACTCGGATCGAGTTAACGTAATGCCGTGTTTGGTAGGAAATTTGAGGTAGGATTCACCAAAATATTTTCGCACGTGAAGTAAAGGTTGACCTCAGTAAACACTTACAGACGCGGCCTTCAGACCACTAGCCAAAGGTTTAAGCATTTCATCACTTCTCTTGATATAGACCCAGTTGGTGGGAGCAGTCATCTTCAACTAGGTGTATCTGCCGTTATCACTGCGTTAATAAAGTACGAGTGTCTCCAAGTGTTTATATGGGGGAATACCAGTTCAATCTGGTTTTTTGAGGCGTGCCCTAGCTAGGATTTGATTCGTCGAACATCTTGCGCCTCCACGCGCGCCTCCACAAAGCGCCTATATAAAAAGTCACGCGCCTCCACAAAGCGCCTCCACAATAATACCTGTTTGGTACATCCCCTACTACTCATATCACGCGTTAACAGAATGATAGGATAAGCTAGACACGTGTGTTTTAAATCTAATTTATAACGGAGTGGTGAACAGGTCCTAGTTTAATTCGTGTTAGATATGATATTGATAATTTGGTTAAATGTTCATATATTCTTTCCTAAATTTAGGCTGATCAAACCTGCGTACTAGCGGACTTACGGCCATATAAACTTGAGTTCTTATAGTCTTATAATTGTATAAGCAACCAGAAACTTTATAATATTGTTGAGTCTTCGGGCTATGAACTGTGCGGTCCATTCTTCTTCATTTTATGAGAGAGACCAAACTAGAACAATAATTATAATATTAACTGGGCCAGAACTATTACCAGATTTACTTATATATATATAGAATACATAGAAAAACGCTAGGTTAAGTTACAGTTCCTATATTGGTTGTTTAGCCATCAGGTGGCAATATATTGTCAAACATTTGTGTAACTAAACCTAGCGTTTCAACCACCTGAGGCTAAACAACCTTAGGAACTGTATAAGTTCTATTTATTCTACATCGGCGATCACCACGCATGATTTTTTTTATCTCAGTAATCTGATTAGTCACGGGATAGTTTACATTAGGAACCTATTCTTTTCCCATACTGACTATTTCATAACTTATTGTTAACCTTTGATCTTTTGGGCTAATTAACCTCTGTTGGGATCATCCGTTCTTTTCCTTTACCAGAGGGGAGAACCTATTTGATTAATTTTCATTTTGTCTGTAAACCATAATCTAGTAATGTGTATGCTTATTGTTGTGATCTTTTATTGATAATAAACTTTATTAAACCTTTAGTTATCGTGTCGGTCAACCCTTATCCACTATATGTTATTCATAGTTTGTTTTCACGTTCGTGCGTATTTGTCACAGAATTGTGTGCATTTGAGTGTAGTGTAACTTGTATTTTCGTACAAGGAGAGAAAGTGCGTCTGATTTAAAAGTTGGTCGTCCAGATAGGTTGGATTAGATAAATTATTCTATCCAGAGACTGTCCTTTCTCTTACACGATCACCTTGTGATAAAACTATTTCTTACCCCTTACTTTCACATTGTCATCACTACCACCTCTGCTCCGACAGGGCTATAAACATGTATTACCTATCTGATAAATCATACACGACAGTCTCTTTAAGACACAAATTAAGACATCCATTTAAAAACATTACATGACAGTACATGTTACGGAATACTTTTGGTGAGAGAAATAGAGGAGGATTAAAACAAATAGCACGAAGAAGGGAATTTGACATATACTTACTTGGTCGTTCCTCTTCTACCGAGAGGTGTAGAAGTTTGGAAGAGAGACCGCCATACTATCCTATCGGCTATCTTCCTCCATGCTTGATTTCATTCTAGTCTTCGGTCCTTCAGAGGTTGTTTAATGTTGTCCTCTCAGCGAACTCTAGGTCGTCCTGGAGGTCTGGACCATGGCTCTTAGCCTCCCATACTTGTCTTGGTATCTGATCTTCTCCCATGCTGCAGACATGGCCAAACCGTCTTAGTTGGGACTGTTCTACTTGGGTCTGCAGGGGATAAGTTTAATTTGACATATACATGAAAGGGAAAAACAAGACATTGTAAACCGTTGAACAAATAGGACAACATATGAATGCTTAGTGTCTGTTTGTTGTTGACATGTGCTCTGTGGAGAGCTAAATGTGACAATAAATTAATGACATTTTTGTCCAAAGTGCTAAATGAGCTGGCTGCGACAATAGACCTGGCAAGGATGAAGGCGAATAGCAAAGTCAGGCCGAGCACCGCAAATACATACTTTCTGAGAGCAGGAAAGTCAGCACACCCCAAACCGAGTAAGTCGGGTAGCAGTTTACCATCTATTCTTGACTGTGCGAATGACTGGGAGATGGCGGTAGAGCTACCTTGGCGAGGGACATATCCAGAGAGTATCAGAAAATCTCGAAGATGGCCGGATATAGTGCTGCATTCTTCATCATCGCATCAGGTTATATTGATTGAACTGACCGTGCCATTTGAATCAAGATTGGACGAACAACATTCGTTCAAAGCGCCTGAGAGTGGAAATTTTTCTACGTCCGCAATAACAAAGGGCCGAAACACTTGATCGACGGGGGGACTACTTCTGATGATCGGATTGCCTCCTGTTGTATCGCTCTGTATAAAGTTTCCTATCATCCAATAATGGTCTTCCTATGTTTTGTAGTCGTAAACTTGCACGTTTCTTATTCTCTTCTGTAGATCTAACTAAAGATGCTTTACTAAAAAAATTCTATACGTAGTACCATAGCAGGGACTGACGTTTGGTTTGGTTTAGTTTGATTTGGTTTTAAGGACTATCTTTATTGCACACGAACAACTCCATCAGTGCCTCAATCTTTCCATTACATCACACAAGGAGGAGATCAGAACAATGAACGAACTCCATAGCACCGGCGAGAATCCCAGTGTATGTATATAGGAATCACACATTCTATAAATATATTTTGTGGGTAGGTTTCTCATTTTTAAATTTTGCCAGGGCATCGGCCCTATGGCCTACTCTTTACGATTTCCAACTGTTGTGGGATTTTTAACGTGCGCAAATTGCACACGGGACCTCCTATTTTTTCTCCCTTATTCGATCTCACTACCTTTGAGACCGAAGAGGGGGGAGCATGAGTATGGCTTCATTAGGATCACTGGTTCCGAAAAATAAAATTTCCATAAATTATATTCCCTCAACTGGGAATCAAACCCGGTTCCTCTAGAATTTGAGGTGGACGCCATACCTCTTAACCACTCCGACCAGCTTTTATTATGAGGTGAGGTAACCAGTTACCTCCCTCGCTACCTTTGTCTTCACTATCTCATCAGCAGAGTCAGGTATCCAGTTACTGCTGAGTAGATTGGAGCGTCCCGTGACCATGTTTTAATGCCAGAACCCGGTAAATGTGCCGCCATAGGAAAGCTCTCTAACTCCTGAGCCAATCGGAAGCTCATTACAAGATTTATTGATTTATTTTTATAACAGTGGGAGTAAGAATGCCCGTCAAAGCACGACGGGAAAGGCGTGAAGCCATCTGCTTAAACTCTTCACCATCTGTACCAAATTTTAATCACTGAAGATACCGCTTGGAACTCACTCTGTTGATTCTGAAAGAACTTACTTGAAATTTTTGGAAAGTTTTGAACAAGAATTTCTAAATATTGCCTGCTACTTTTCAAGCGACAATATTTACCTCCCTTCGCCCGCATTGCAAGGGAAATAATAAATAATTAAACCACAAGAAAAGTTAAGGAATACTGCGATTGTAAAGAATGCTTTCTTCACTACTTATTTTTTAAAATATAGTAAGTGTACATCTACCAATCATAGATCGTACTACGAAAACACAATCATGTAAATGAATCCTACTTTCTACCAATTTCAATTATAAATGAGACAAGCAATGGAGGTTGGATATGCAAGCTAGTGGAACCTGTTTTCGATACCGTCTTAAAAAATAATTCAGACTCAACAGTACGTAGGGTAAGGGTTAAATTTAAATATCCAAAACCTATCCCTGAATGCTAATCCTAACCCTAACGATGTGTGCGAGTTATTTGGATGACATCGAATATACGTCCCACTGTTATTCATTTCAACCTGTAAAGCAGTGTTTCTTAACCTTTTGGAAGTCTTACTTACTTAGTCGTTCCCCTTCTACCGTGAGGTGTAGAGGTCCTTTTGGAAGTCCCGCACTCATTTACAGCATCTTAAGAAACCTCACACCCCTTTACAGCATCTTAAGAAGCCCCGCACCCCTTTACGACATCTTAAGAAGCCGCACACCCTTTTACAGCATCTTAAGAAGCCTGTCACCCCTTTACGACATCTTAAGAAGCCTCACACCCCTTTACAGCACCTTGTAGTGAAATTGACAGAGATACAACGGTAAAATACCTCCAAAGATAACATGTAAGGATAAAAACATAATGCGTAGGCTGCTGATAGTACATGATCGCCCAGACCGCGGGTCATCACCCTCCATAAAAATTGACTTGCTAGACAGGAGGGGAACGGCGGATAAAAAGGAAAAAATATGACTGGAAAGATTGCGTGAGACTAGAAAGGCTAAGGAGACGCAATTGGGGGGGGGGGGGGGGGGGGGGGCGGGGGGGGGGGGGGGGGGGGGGGGGGGGGGAGAGAGGGGAGGGGGGAGGGGGGGAGGGAGGGGGGGGGGGGGGGGGGGGGGGGGGGGGGGGGGGGGGGGGGGGGGGGGGGGGGGGGAGAAAAGTCACGTTTCCCAAGTTGACATAAAGTAAGGAACTCGACAGAAGGGACCTTGGATATGTTACGCCACAGTCATTTATTGGTCGCTTTTGCGATACCAAGCCTTTGATTTGAATTCAGCGGCAGAACGCAGATGTTTGGAATATTACAAAAATTAAAAAGTAACTTTTTTCGTAATATTAATGTTAGGAATATAAAAATTAGCTGGCCGGATGGCCCATTCTGAGCAGTGAACTAATATGTTCTTAATTTTACAGACGGATAGATAATATTGAAGATAATGACAAAAGACAGTGTTGTTCACATCAGCGACAGACTGTATGGAATAAAAAGTGTCGCTATTTGCACACAAAAAACACGACCTTGAGACGCAGGTGTTCAAATCTACGTAGTAGGGAAGCGAAGGGACATTGGTGGGAGCTGTGTCTAAATATAACTTTTAACGACAAAATTTTGGAGGGGAGAGAAAGGTTGGTTCAAAAATCAAGTACGTTTTTGAAAAAAAACAAGTAGAGACGGACAGACTAACAGATAAACATCCATACTTGACTGAAGCATGACTGAAATGACTTTAGGGTAGGAAATTTGAATTTGAAATAAACCTAGGCAGTGATTGGCCACAGACAATCATTTTATCGGCGCTCAGACGCGCAAGTGGGGCCATTCCTCAATAGTTGTTCGATGATAGACACAGTATTTTAAAGTGTGGTGATTTCCAAATGAAAGAAAGTGAAATAAGTTCAGGGACGCCATACTATAGCCAGCAGCTCAGCTGAGTTTTGCTAGCATTTCTGTGTTCTTTATTCATAATCTGAGCTGTGAGTTTCAGTTGTCAACAAGGCGGTGTCCATTCAGTTGGTGATTTTACTCGAGTGTATCTGTGCAGTACGTTGTGACAGAGACCACTATTATTGCTCGCCAGCACGGAGAGGTGGGACCACCAGATTTCAGCACCAGAGCTACATATGCAAGTTGAGTGAGCCTCTGGTCTGCTGGAAGTTCACCAACGCCTTTTAGTTACTAATACCCCATAAAATTCCTGCAATTTATTGGACACTGTGTAGTCAATATAGACAGGTGTGATGAGGCCACCCCAACAGCACAAGCATTAACTATCCTCCCAAGTAGATGACTACTAGAACATTTTAATAAAACTAACTAGTCTAGTACTTATATATGTACACTCTTGCATTTATTATGTAACATTCCATGCATTTCTTTCATAATTTTTAAATCCTTTTTTTAAAAAAAAGTTCTGGTCAACATAAAACTTGATCCAGAACAAATAAATGTAATATAATTCTATCAAAAATTTTACACTCTTGAGTTAGTTCAGTGTATTATAATATTTGTTAAATATTATTAGTCTGCTTAAATATCTGTGGGTGTATCTATAACTATCACACCACATTACATATCATTACCCTAGACATTTTACATAGCTACATTCATTAACAAAAAAAAATTAAGTGTGAGGTCGTAGTGGTAGCAAGAAAGGCCTTCTGACAATTCACAACTACATTTTATCTCAGGAGCCTTCACAGCTGGCCTCATACATTACATTTAGTAATATCACCATCATACAATACCATCAAACCCACTACACACCTTAAGAAGCTTCACGCCCCTTAACAGCATCTTAAGAAGGCTCGCACCCCTTTACAGCATCTTAAGAAGGCTCGCACCCCTTTACATCATCTTAAGAAGCCTGACACCCCTTTATCGCACCCATCTAAAGAAGGCTCGCTCCCCTTTACAGCATTTTAAGAAGCCTCGCACCCCTTTTAAAGTATCTTAAGAAGCCTCACACCCTTTTACAGTATCTTATGAAGCCTCGCACCTCTTTAAAGCATTTTAAAAAGCCTCGCGTCAACTTAAAAAGCTTCGAACCCCATAATCTTCTAGCTCACAAAATATGCCAAAAATGGGAAAAAGAGATACAAACGTATTTCATGACAATGTTATTTACAAAATGTGACTAAGATCCGGTTTTGAATTCACGTTGTCAATATTCTATTTTGTACAAATACACTGGAGTTATGTGTATTATATAACGTTAATGGTGATTCGCTATATAAAATAACTGGCATGTTTCGCACCACCTGAAGGTAGGTCTCGCACCCCCTGAAGGAAGGTCTCGCACCCTCAGGTGGTGCATGCACCCCTGGTTAAGAAGCACTGCTGTAAAGGAATCAACTATGTTTACCGCTCTTGCTGCTGAGGCGCCCTTTGGCAGCGCTAGAATGAGATTTTATTTAACAAATATATCTCTGCAAAGTACAAACACAATTTCATGTCAACATTTTACACGAGGAAGCAACAGTGCATCACAATCATTAAAAACATTTTTTGTTTCCTGATTTATTGATTCCGATTTTATGTCAACGCTAAGATGTTCCTCGGGAATTATTTTCTGATAACACTTCACTAAAATTATTGCGCTTTTTAGTCTGGCTTGAGAAAAGTCGTGTGTAAAAAGTCCTGATAATAACGACAAATGAGCATGCTGCACTTTTTTAAAAACTTTCCTTAGGAGCTGCGTATTTAATAATAATAATAATAATAATAATAATCCGTCATTTTCCCCTGACATGAGAAATTGCTTCAATCTTAAGATATTGTTATCTTTCGTCTCCAGACCTGGGGATTAGAGATATATAGAAGTATATAACTTTCAGGATAAGTCTTGGATATGTCATGCCAATGTCATAAATATGAATTTTTTTTAAAATTCTTATTACTTCTTAAAATAAACACAAAAGTGAAAGCTGAAACAAGAAATAAAACAAAAGTGCTAACAAACAAGTGTTGTTGTTGTTCGTCCATCGCGGGTGATGAAGACCACTCTGTTCATCCAATTATGAGGAATATGATAGGTTAGTCTATGGGTACGAAGGTGACTGATGCGCCTGATGCGGGCCTGGAAAGATCTCGGACAGTGTGGGCAGGAAATGTTTGCTTCATGTGAAGGTTTTATAAACAAGTATAAAGGACGTGAAGAGCGAGCAGTAGGTTCTTGCGGTGTAATATAGAACCAATTTTGTTGTATGAATGTTAATCGTGGACAATACATAAACACACCGCGAAAATTAACATCAGTGACAGAAATGTGATATCGGATGAGCGTCACAAAGAGAAAGGAAATTATAAGACACAAAACATATTGTCACAACACAAGCAGGTAACCCGCTAAACTGTGGCAGTGTAATCTTATCATTCATAGAAACAGGCGTGTCCGCATGACGTCATAATAAACATTGTGAACTAATCTCAAAGCCAGATTACCAGAAGGGGTTAATATACCAGTTGGCAACCGATTGTTGCTAATAGACGCGTTAGAAAAATAAAAACCATTACGTAATAATGACGCGATTTTGTATCCCGTCCTACCGGCGTATTATTGATAAACTCAGTTGCCTCCATCCAGTCCTAGTATTAGCAGCTAGATGGTCGTCTAGATTCGCAAGGAAGAGAGCCATTAGTAAAACTTCATGACAACGCAGTACCACGAATAAACAGGGTCTTTAAAGCAACAAAATGATTGTGACCATCGAATATATGACAGCATATGAAACATGTTCAGGTACATAATTCATGTGCCTCATAAACATTCCCAGTGCTCAGCTATTTTCCCAGTTGAATGTTCTTCCTCTTAAAAAATTTTTTCTTCTTCCAAGATGATCTGTTTGTGCATCAAATTTACACGGCAGAACGCCTTCATACTTGCAAATGTTCTTTCGCTATAAATACTGCTCATATTTTATACGTGGCGACCTACTTTTGGACCTTGCTAAACCTCGAACTGACCTCTTCCGAAGTTGTTTTAGTTATGCAGGTGGTTTAGTATGTAATTCCCTACCCAAGTCTGTCAAAACTGATAATTACATCTCATTCAAAAGACATCTGCATTCACATGTCATTAAATCTTGTACACACATTAAACGACAATTCTTTTCAATTATTTCAACGTTTCCATGAGCGTTTACTTGTCATTGTAATATTTTCAACTTTAAATTGAATTTGTAATATTAAGTAGCTTTATTGCTTGACCTCTCTCTCTCTCTCTCTCTCTCTCCTCTCTCTCTCTCTCTCTCTCTCTCTCTATGTGCGTGAGTGACTGAGTAAATGTACTCGTGTATGCTCAGTTTCTGATTGTGATGATAATATTAATTAATCCTGTCTGAAGTTGTTAATATTTTAGTTTTAATTTGTAAAACGCTAAAAATTGTTTTGCAGTGTGACCGGCTGGCCTACACTAGCATTTATACGTGCTATAATACTACATAGAATAAGAATGACAGACGTTAAAAGCAGATAAGGCGTTTTTGCACAAAACGCAGTATAATTTTAGGTTCAGATAGCAGTCACGACGGTGAGAGGCATTGTAGAGCTGTCTCAGAAAATAATAATGAATGCGTGTTATGCGTGGGAAGTGTGAAATGAATGCTGTTGTGAATTCTTGGGTTTTTTTTCCATTGTTTAGAGAGAGAGAGAGAGGCGTGTGGAAAAAAGTCGAAAAAGAGCGAAACGTGTGCAAATGTAGATAAATGTAACGTGTGGAAAAAGAGAGGCGTGTGGGGAAAATGGCGGGAAAAAAGAAGACACTGTATAAAAACGAGAGATGTGCGTGAAAGAGAGATTAGATAGATAGAAATTTTTGCTAGGCAGTTTTTATAGTGTTTATGTGAACTTCGTCTTAGAGATTATCAAGACCAGTTTTTTTTTCTTCTGTTGGATATATTTTCATTTTGGATATACTCACTATTTTGTTTAAGCGAAAGTAACACGTACTGCATCATTGTGTAAATGCCAGTGCTGTTCGAACAACGTGCAATAAACTCTGGTTGAATTTTCTGCATCGCTATTTTTATTGGAACGTTACAGTTGGATCATTTAAAAAACCATTATACGATATATTGCTTATCACTAAACCTAAAAGGGTAAGAACGAACCTGGAAAGAAAAATAAACATCAGTCAAGAATCTCCATCTCAGGCGAAAGGCCTGTAGCCACTTGAACAGAAACATATACAGGATTTGCTCTCGTCAATATAACTACAGGGTGTTTATAAAGTCGCTGTGGAGTGAATTTGAAAAATATTTTAGAAATTACGTCACAAATGATGCAAATTTACGTCATGATATTCTGTGTTCCAATGCTGTGTTCCACAATCCCGTGTGCAGCATTACACAACAAGCCCCAATTGAAAACCACATTTCTGGTGACGTAGTATCGCCCGGGCGTAAATTTCACTGCACAGCGACTTTATAAACACCCTGTACCTACGCAAGTAACTGACGCGGGCACAGCAGGGCAGAAATGTAAAAAAGGCAATTATGCCTATTTCTTTACCCTGATGAAATAAAGATTTCGTTCGTTCGTTTGTTCGTTCCTACAGTAACACATCCAATCGTTGCTTGTGAACTAAGATTCTACTTAAGAACTACGTGAACAACAGTCTTTAATGCGTTACTTATGATCACAGAAGTCACGAAAAGACCAAAGTCACGTTATAATAAATAAGCTCCTGAACTCTGATATATGAGCAAAATCCGACAATGGACTGTCATTGGGAATTCTACAGACTGTTATACCGAGTCATTATTTCACCACATAGGAACTGAATAATGAAGATGTCTCCTCTTATTAAATCATTTTATACAATAAACGAGATAAGTCACAGTGACTCAGAGGTATTAAGTCTGTCTCTAATTATAGAGGTACCGGGTTCACTCCCAGTACAGGATATGTAATTGATGGAAAATGTTCCAGTCAGAACCAGTGTTTCCTGATGGTGTTATACTCCCACCTGAACTACGGCATTGTGGGATCGGATGTCTTGCCATCTAGATAAATGCGCAAAAATTGTAGGTCCAATTTGCAAATTGCACATGTTACAAATCCCTCGGCATTTGGAAATCGTAAAGAGTAGGCCATACGACGGCACCCCAGTCAATTAGGAAACCTACCCACCACAACTATATTTATAGAGTGTATGATTCCTGTATTCAAACATTGAGATTTTAGCAGGTACTACGTAGTTCGTGCACTGTGCTGAGATCCTTCTTGTGTGATCTTAGGAAGGACATCGGAGCATTTATGGAGTTGTCTGAGTGCAATGAAGATGGGCTTTAAAATAAATATTTAAATTAAAAAAAAATTGAATGGTATGAAATCAGTTTTACAGGTACACAGAAAACATGGGACGTTTCGGGCTTTACCTTTCGTCAGCCACAGTTACAAACAGGTGACGAGGACAAGAATTACATATAGGTACTACAAAAACATACGATGAAACACCAAATGAGTGATACAAGCAGATGGAAAAAGTACACAACAACGATGATGAGCGAAAAAAGAACAATATTAATGCAAGAAAATCGTACAACCTGAAAGAAATATCTAAACAAGAAAGTAAATAATCAACGAAATGTAAAAGATAAGGAACAAAACAAATAACACAAGAACAAAATCACTTAGCTATATTCTTAGAATAATATACTAGGATGGCTTGTCTGATAGCGTCAAGGAAGTGACGTATAAGATAGCGACAAATAAAAAGGATACGAAACGAAACAAAACAAAAACATAAAATGATAGATCGGAAAAACGGCGGTAGAAGAAACAAAGACGTATGAAAGAGACCAGAATTTAGGCAAAATGATACAGGACATTTAGGCACTTGGGAGATAGACTGCCCATTTGAAGAATGATTCGATTCTCCACGGAAAAGCGAGTGCGGTCATCACCCACGCAAGAAAAGAGGACAGTAACATTTATATCCGAATTACCTGAATGGTCAGACCTATTAAAATGAAGAATCACCGGTGTAGGTTTGCCATCTTCTTTTTCTTTGATCCATAACCGCCAACTGTCAAAGCAGTCAGTGGCCATCACGTGGTGGCGTCTTGAAGGGCAGCAACAAATTGATTCCACTTTGCTCGGTCGGTGGCCATCCTTCATACAGTGCCCCGACTCTGGTTCATTCTTTGCATCTCGGCTTCCACAGATTTCCGCCAAGTTGTTTTTGGTCGGCCACTTTTTCGCTTTCCCTCGGGGGTCCATAGCATAGCTGTTCTTGTGATGGTATCAGGGTCCTTTCTGAGGACGTGGCCAACCCAACTCCAGCGTCTGCCAGCTATGATGGTGCGCATGTCCTCCTGATTACTCCGAATAAGTAGTTCTTGGTTGCTGATGGTGTTTGGCCAAAAGATTCGGAGAATTTTCCTTAAGCAGATTGTGTGGAAGGAGGACAGTTTCGACATTTCCTTCTCTGTTACTCTCCAGCATTCCGCACCATAGAGAAGCACATAAAGTACACAGCTCTCATACAGTCTCAATTTGGTGTTTGTGCTGTACTGGGAAGACTTCCAAATGTTGTCGAGACTAGCAAAGGCTGTTCTCGCTTTATTCATTCTGTTGTTAATGTCCTTGCTTGTTCCGCCGTCAGGTGTTACTATGCTTCCTAGGTAAGTAAATGTGTCTGTCTGTTCTAACTTCTGATTCTTTACTGTTATTGGCTCAGGATTGCCCACATTTAGTGTCATGACCTCTGTCTTCTTCAAATTGATGTTCAGGCCAACCTGCTGGCCATACTTATTCAGTCTATCGGTTTTTTTCTTCGATGTGTTGATGTGAATGCGCGAGTAGTGCAATGTCATCTGCATATTCCAGGTCTTCCAGTGTAGAAAACGTTGTCCATCTAATTTCTCTTGGACTGCCCTCTGTTGTCTGGCGCATCACCACATCTATGGCTGTCAGAAATAATGCTGTTGATAAGCGGCATTCCTGTCGTACTCCTGTTTTCACTTCGAAAGTTACATTACTCAATCCAACACTGCTTGTAAAGTTAGAATAGAGGCTTTTTATGATGGAAACAATGCAGCTGGGAATTCCATAAGCCCTCAATATTTTCCATAGGTTATCCCTGTGTATGCTGTCGAAAGCTTCAAAATCAACAAAGTTAATGTGTAACTGTCTCTGCCATTCTGAGCACTGCTCTATAATGTTCTTGAGGGTTAATATATGATCTGCACATCTTCTGTTCTTTCTAAAACCCGCTTGTTCTTTCCTCAGTTTATGGTCAACTTCTTGGGCAATTTGACAATTATTTCTTTAACCCACTCTGTTCGTGTTGTCTCAGTTTCCCAGACTTGTGCAAATAGTGGTTCTAATAGTTCTGCTGCTAGTTCAGTGCCTGCCTTGAATAACTCAGCATTTAGATTGTCGTGACCAGGCGCTTTTCCATTTTTTAACCCTCTGATAGCTGATAATTTCTTCTTTTCGTGGAATATCTGTATTTACGTCTAAGTCACTTTCAGTCTCAGAAACATTCAGCTGAGTCTCTGGTGGTTCTTTATTCAGTCTTTCTCTGCCCATCTTGTTTCCTGCCCCTGTGCTGTGGTGATGAGATTTCCTTGCTTGTCTCTTACTAACGTTATGTTGTTTGCACCTCGTTTTCCACTAATAGTTTTAGTTATTTTATAAACTGTGCTTTGTTCATTTCTCAGTGCTGCCTCTTCTGCCTGTCTTGCAAGGTCGTCCAGAAATGTCCTTTTGTTAGCACGGGTTTGACGTTTTACTTCGTTGTCCAGCTGACTGTACTGTTCACTATATATTGCTTTTAACCTGGGAGACTTAGCTTCTGTTTTCTTTCTTTTAACTCTTTCCGTCCACAGTGGTGCGCCTTGCGCCAGATAGGACTTCCGTTCCGACCAATGACGCATGGCGCGCCAGTGCGATATATGTCGAGTTTGAACGAAAAGTTATAAATACCTAGCAACTAGCTGGTTTTTAAATCATTTCATTGTATCCAGCACATGTTTATGGACGTTTGTGAGCGAAAAACAAATTTGTGAAGCTAAAATTGTGTGTTTTATATCCATTTCTATTCCTTTGTTTACATACAAAATGGATCGAGAATCTTCTTCTAAACATCTGCTTTCAGCTGAGCAAGCACGACGCTAATTTCTCAGTGGACAGAAGATAACTCGAGCGACACTGATTTTAGAAGTTAGGTTTAGTAATTCCAATGAAGACATTGTAAAGACTTTGTGTCAGAATATTCATGAAAGTGATCATTCTGAGGGCGATGTCGATCAGCTGATTGAACATGCATCAGGTAGGGCTGGTATAAAAAGAGCAAAACTTTCAGTCACTAAAGGAGAAGGATAAAGACTACTGGTCTACATCTGCAGAATTTTATACTCCTTGGTTTCTTCAGATGTTTTCAAGAAGTAGATTTGAAGCATTATATCATACAATGCTTCATGCCTCTGATGAAAATTCACAAGGAAAAGAAAAGATTGAACCTTTTATGAACATGTTGTTGCAAAAATTTTAGAGTGCCTTTTACCCATTCCAAAATCTCAGTTTGAATGAAATGGTAATAGGGTATAAAGGCAGATGGCAATATAAGCAGTATAATCCAAGGTTTTCCTTGTATCTTCTCGAGCCAAAGTGGAAGCACATTGTCAAACCAAAAATGATAGATAAATACAACAATTCAATGAATGGGTGTGATCTCCTGGATCAAAAAGTTGGTTATTATGTCAGCGCTCTCATTATTATTGCACTGGATGTCCAGACCAGCTACATCTACACCCACAATGTTTTTATGACTACCATAAAAGCATGTGAATAGTGGCAAATTCTTCTGGGAAATGTAAAATAGAATAAAGTTGGTGTAAATAATATTAGTCATAGTTGTTTGGTATTTACAGAAATTTGTGGTGTAGGAAAAAAATCATATAAATTATATATTTGAAGTGATTGTGGTAAAATGTGTTGTGTTTCAAAATGGATGTGCACTGATATTCTGAGATTTTTCTGCTTTGGATTAAACTGGAGCTGACATATGTGAGTACAGTTTATTTTATCTTTTTTCCAGTTATTTTTGATTAGGTCTACACTTCACATAACATGACAGACTCTTTTCCTACATCAAATAATTATCTACAGCATTTCACAAGATTCTTCATCCAATTTCCCACATGTTGATGTATAACATCAACACCTAGTTAAATAAAATGTGTATCTACTGCCTGTTTTTAAAATATAACCTGAAGAGAAATATTGCACACATTTTGAGCTGTTGTTTTTACAAACAAAAATTACATGAAGGTTTTGAGAAAAAAACTAAACTGATATTCTTAATATTTTAAAAAATTACATCTATTTAAGTAAGTTTTATTTTATAGTGATACAAGTAACACACCTCTAGATCATGTTTCAAACTAAATGTGTTAAATAAAATGTGTATCACTGATATTCTTTTGAGCTGTTGTTTTTACAAACATATTTTTTGCCATATAAGTGATAGTAATTGGGAGCTGAAAATATTTTATTGCCAAGTTTTTAAGTATGCAATTTTATTTTATTTTTTAAACATTTTTAAAATCAAGTCTACACTTCACAAGACATAACACACCTATTCATATCAATTAATTATATGAATCAATTCATAAGATTCTCCAGTCAATTTCACACATTTAAATATATAACATTTAAATAAAATGTATATCTACTGCTGTGTTTTAAATATAACCTGAAGAGAAAAATTGCACACATAGTTTTTAAATAATCTAATGTTTCAAAGTAAATGTGCACTGACTTAACCTATATTAATTGGGAACTGAAATATTTAAGTTTAAGTTTTTTAAAAATTTTTTAAATATAAAATCCTGAATAACACACACCTATTTAATATCAATTAATTACATGAAAAATGATTCTCCACAATTTCACACATTTAAACGTATAACATAAACACCTAGTTAAATAAATGTGTATCTACAACCTGTTTTTAAAAATATAACCTGTTTTTACTGGTTGTTTTTACAAACATATGTGGTTTTGAGAAAAAAATCATAAAAATTACAATTATGAAGTGATAGTGATAAAAGTTTCTAGATATGTTTCAAACTAAATGCGCACTGACATTCTGAACATTTTATTGCTATACATTAAATGGGAGCTGAAATATTTAAGTTTAAGTATACAATTAAAAAAAAAAATTTTTTTAACACTTTTTTAATCAAGTCTGCACTTCACAAGACATAACACACACCTATTCATATTAATTAATTATATGAAGCAATTAATAAGATTCTCCAGTCAATTTCACACATTTAAATGTATTATAACACAAGTACCTACTGAACTTATGTATTTGTCCACTGTTTGTTTTTAAAACCTCACCTGTCTGAAAAAATTGCATCCATTTTCGGGCCTGGGTAAAACCCAAAAATAGCCTGGGGGTGGGGGCGGGGGGGGGGGGGGGGGGCGGGGGGGGGGGGGGGGGGGGGGGGAATGAGTTTTAATTTCCTTTCTCTTCGCCATGGTGTTTAGCGTTTCTGGTGTTATCCATTCTTGGCTCTTTCTGTCCTGGAATCCTAAGCATGACTCGCTGCTTTCCTTGTATGTTGTTGAGATGGTGTTGAATTTCTGGTCGACATCATCGGTCTCTGTTCTTTCCTGGCTTTTGGCAATCTGATATCGTCTCTTTACGTCGACCACGAAAGCTTTTCTGGTGAGGGGGTCCTTAAGTTTCGTGATGTTATATCTTTTCTTTTTGACTGCAACTGGTCAAGCAGCTCTGAGTTTCACATTCAGTCTTGATACTACTAGGCGATGATCACTTTCCACATCTGCGCCTCTTCTTACTTTCACGTCTTGTAATGTATGTCACCATCTGCCATTGATCATTATGTGATCTATCTGGTGTCTGTCCCGTCCGTTTGGATATGTAATTTGTAGTTCCTCAGCTCTGTTGTGATTTGTCTCAGCTTTCCTGCCTCATTCATAGTTCTGACGTTCCAAAAACCAATTCTGGTTTCGTGTTTTGCGGTCAGGGCATCCGCTTTCATGCCAATAGCTTCCTTTCGGCTTTCACCACTGTCAGTCATACGAGCCTGAGACTCCGGATGTCCGTCCCGCATCAAAGTTTTCCCATTTGTTGCGGTTTCCGTAACATGTGCGATTTTTTACATAGACAGGAGTGTCGGCCCTGTGCTAAAACCCCCAACCTGGAGAACCAGGGTACCAGCTTTTGTCTGACCCCTACCCAAGCAGACATGTCCAGCTTGGTTGAACCTACCAGGAGTAAAACTCTCACTGGCATAGCTCTGGGGATTGTCAGGATACACAAGCTGCCATACCGCTACAAGGTATAGGTATCATTGAAGGCAGAGGTTTGCCACGATAAATGTCATTTAAGTGCTCACGAAAACCTGTCTGCCAAACGTCTGCCCGTTTCGCCAAAATAAGTAATGCCACACCTCTTGCAGATGGTAGCATAAATCAGGTTTCTGGATTCGCATGTGAAAGACTCTCTAATAACAAATTTTCCTTTCGGAGTACAAACGGAGAGCTCTTACATATACGGTGTTGGCACGGTTTAGTACCAAAGTGTGAAGGGCTGGTGTGTCTCAAGCGACTGTGTACAAGAATATCCCTAAAATTCTTATCCCTACGATATGCCACATAAGGGGTATCACGAAACAACTCTCTGGTATCAGGATCAGAGTGGAGAATATGCAGATGACGAAACAGGATTTCTTTTCACTGCCAAGCAGTGGGGATGGAAAGTTAAGACAAGTTTGAGTCTGTCAGACGTAGTAGTAGGTTTGGTTGTAAATGCCATCTTTAAAATAATGTGACCATACTCCAGATTTGTCCGGTTTTCACATCAAAATTTAGCGTCCGGCAAGCTTTTCTTTAAATGCGATTTGTCTGGCTTTTAAACTAAATTGGAAAAAGAAGAAATAAATATAATTTTTAAAAAAAAATCAAACCAATCAAGACATACACAAAAATAACTTCCAGAAACTTCACATGACGAACTTTACGTAAGACTGGAAATTATTAGAAGCTTGGACTCGATTTTGCAATTATTTCCACACTTATTTGATTACCACACAAGACTTTATAAAAAACCTGCAACATACATAGATCTAAGCCGTGACACATTCCACCATCCCATCTACCTCAGAACTTTACCCTCTCTGAGCATAAATATTAATCCCAGTGAGCGGAAACCATTCATTACATTTATATTGAATATCTTTAAATTTGCACTGGTTGAAAAGGTGAATAATATTATAAGTATGTACATTAGATCTTTCATCATCCACTCCCTGCCCCATATGGAACTTGGGACTACCTATGCTTTTTGTTCTCTACGAAAACCCGCATGAAGCAGTCATCAGCTCTTGGAGTTGTGGTTTATGAAACCATCATTCCATATACTGAAGTTGCCAGCCTCATATGACTTTGATATCCACTAGCAATTTTCACATGTTAATAAATGCAAAATATAGAATTTAAAAATGAACAACTCACCCCAAAATCATTTGGGAAAACTGACTCCTGGCTCAGAGAAATAGTTAAGGCAACTTGTTTAAGATGCCTCTTACACGCGGTCTGGGGTATTACTTTACACTAGGCTCCCACTCTGACTTTGTGTTCATATTCCTAGGATTCCGGCTTTCCGTGTTAATGTACGTAGAGTTTTCCTGGGATGTAAGTCCACAAGATGCTCAAACAAGGTCCGGTACGATAAATGGAATTCTGATCCTATTCCTTACTCTGGCTAGCTGGCTGTCGTCTTGACGAGGTGAATTTCACAGTGCTCTAAACCGGTGAAAATGTTAGATTATATTGCAACTTTCGTTCCACGCACGTGGTTGTTACTATCTGACCAGGCTCCAATCAGAAATGTTGCTTATAACATCTAAAATTGCCCAGCCAATTGTATTCGATCATGCGTGTTGTGCTGGGGTTTATCCCAACAATTTCCTCATAGGAAAATTCTTGATTTTTTAAAAAGTCAATTACCATGTACGGAATTGTTATTTCCGTCGATTATCAGCAATAATTACACTCGCAACTTCCTACATTATCACAAATAATATCTTCGTAACATTTCCGTCGTCTTCAGGTGTGTCTGTCATATGACCGACGCTCCCTGTGCATACACAAACACCAGGTGTCACTACACGAAAATGACTGGCGGCCAGTCTGGTCTTATCTGTATCAACTCTCAGCGAGGATGGGCATTCAAACAAACATGACGAATTATTACAGGAAGAAGTGTAAACATTGACTCGAAAATACCAAATATTGTCCGAGGTAGAAAAATAGAACGTGAAGAGTACAAAATGAATTACGGGATGGCACAAGAAATGAAAAGTTTCGAGGTCATTCTGTGACAGTGTGTTCTTAATGAAGATTGCAAGGTCTGGCAAGGAGAACTGTATCGCGGAACAAGACGAGTTTCTTGACGACAATATTGGGACTGGGATTTTTTTTTTTTCAATCGATTAATCGAACTTCTTTAATCGAGGATTTATAACACATAAGGAAGGGAAACACGAGGCCTGTAAACAGTAAATAAATCGAGGATTACTCGATGAATTTCGAACAATTTGAAGAAAAAAAAAATTATCAATAATTTTTTTTTTTTTAATCTAAGGACTTTATTTATTCTACTTGTTATAAGGCAACATCATAATGAAAATATAATGGAAATATTGAAAAGTTACAACCAAACAAGTTATTATTGACCATACTTGCCAAATTCCACATCACAAACCTCTAACATAGCAAATAATCTCGCATTTTGGGCTAAATTATCAATAAGTCGATGAAATTTTTTTTCTCCGATTAATTGATTAATAAATCGTTACAGATCCCAGCCCTAGAAAGTATACGTTTGTTTTCTCGAAATTTCCGGCGCCTCCTTGCCCTTAGATCAGATGGAAGGAACCCGAGAAATAACACTATAAAGAGGTTTCGAAAAGTCTCCATCGTTTGTTATGGCAGCCTGTTGATAGCTACACAGAGCAGTCCTTGGGTTGAAAACCTCATGGTAAAAGAAAAAGGAGGTAGTCCAAAAAACACATTATTATCATTGTTCTTTTTTTCTTCTTATGGAGCACGGAGCCACCTTTGACAGCTGGTTCTCTTCTAGGAAGCCTGCAACACAGCAGTCATGTGATCTTACAGTGATAGTTTCTGTATCAATGTGTTTTATATTATGAGGTCCCCAGCCCCCGCTCCCGCCCCATCCACTGCCCCACCCACAGCCCCAACCACAGCCTAAACCACAGCCTCAACCACAGCCTCAACCACAGCATCAACCACAGCCTCACACACAGCCTCACACACAGCCTCATCCACAGCCTCAACCACAGCCTCACCCACAGCCCCACCCACAGCCCCACCCACAGCCTCGTGCATGAAGCAGGAGTAACAATCCTATTGGTTCTTTATTAACTCAGAGAATCACGTGATCTACACAAGGAAAAAAAAACTGGTCTGGTAAAGAAATTGGAAAGAGACTTAAAAGTCAACAATGCTAACTGAGGAAATGTAAAATTTAGAAATGTTACTAAAATAAAATGTCTTCTTCTTTCTTTGATCCTTAGCCGCCGACCGTCAAAGCAGTACCAAAAATGTTTGTCTTAATATTTAATTTGAATAATGTTTTTTCTTTTTCAGTTTCATATTTTGTGGGAAGGGTGGCACCTTAATATTTTCAGAGCTTAGGGCACCAAAAGGACAAATACGGCACTGGGGCTTGGCATAAAACTTGTTGAAGGCTTATCTTTTATAGGGAGTTGAAAACCTGCATTGTTATAAAAGTACCAGTGTGCGCGAATTCTATTATAATGACTTTTTGTAAGACTCAATCGCAACTGCAAATTTGCGAAGAAAAATAACAAATAAATATTTTTAAAAAAACACACGACTTGTTTTACTGTATCCACCAGATTTGGTTTAGTTTGGTTTTTAGGACAATCTTCATTGCACACGGATAACTCCATCAGTTCTCCAATCTCCTCCCTCAAATCGCACAAGGAGGATTTCAGCCCCCCCCCCCCCCCCCCAACCCCTTCTCCTTTTTAAAATTACACACACACAAATATACCACACACACACACACACACACACATATATATGTAGATCTTTACAGGACTCAGTGTTCCTACAGCACATCTCAAAAGCTGCGGGTTATCGGACCCTGCCCTAGAGAATTTCCAAGAATGTTACTGGTGATTTCCAGATGCGCTTTCTCTGTTCCGCAAATGTTGGACACCTTTAATAACTTTCTCAAATTATATTCGCAATTTTATTCAAGAACCTTACTTTCACAGTTGAAAGTGTCGATGAGGGAGCGGCACGTGAAACCCCTCGTCCTGTGCTCCGAATGCCTTAAGTTCGGCTTTGGATCCTCGTTGGTCATCTTGTCATACTGCCGTAATTCTTTTATTGAGCATAGTTAGACAAACATTATTTGACTGTCTACATGCCTAAGAAAAATTCACCGAATCTTTTGGCCGAATACCATCACCAACTAAGATCTGCTTACTCGGAGCAAGCAAGAGGACATGCACACATAGCTGGCAGACGCTGGAGCTGGGTTGGCCCTGTCCTCAGAAGAAACCACGATGCCATCACAAGAACAGCTATGCTTTGGACCCCTGAAGGAAAACGAAAGAGAGGCCGACCAAAAACAACCTGACGGAGGACTGTGGAGGCTGAGATGCAAAGAATGAACCAGAGTTGGGGCACTGTACGAAGGATGGCCGCCGACCGAGCAAAGTGGAATCAACTTGTTGTTGCCCTACAAGACGCCACTAGGCGTGATGGCCACTGACTGCTTTGACGGTCGGCGGCTAAGGATCAAAGAAGAAGAAGAATTTGACTGTCTGGAATTATTGGCAACAATAAAGTAACAAGAACAGTTTATTAAAATCAAATTTAAATGGCTGACCAATAAGGTAAAGACAGAGTATAGCTGAACTTTCAGTACCCAGGAATAAAGAAGCTACAACAGACGTTAAAGGTAGTTCCAGAGCAGATACTGACGTAGGGGAGTTAGGTGTTAGAGACCATCATATTAGACCTATGTTATGCGGAAGGGTGACTAGTTTTCTTCCTCACTGCCTTTGCCTTTTCTAACTCAAGGGCAGAGTCTGGTACCCATTTACAGCTTGATAGACTGGACCGTGACGCTACCATATTTCGATCCGGGAAATGTGCCAATCTGACACTCTGATAGAGATTAACATGCAAACTAATAATAATAATAATAATAATAATTTCAAGAACAAAGCTAAGTTGAGAAATTATTCCTAAAGGCTCTAAGGCAAACACACGTTAATGGTAAAGTAATCACTTGGCGGGTACTGCTGTAGTGGAGTGAAATGTTAGAGACGCCACCAAACTAGGTCCCGCTTTTTAAATGAGGCAGGCGGGACCAGTTCAGTTCCTCCTGCCTTTGCCTTCTCTAACTCCGGAGCAGAGTCGGGTACCCATCTCAGCTGGATAGACTGGAGCATGATGCTTCAAGGTTTCCATCCTGGTTACTGTGCCGCGAGAGGAAAGTGATCTAACCATTTAGCCAGTCGAAATCTCTGATAGAGATTAACATATCCACATAAAACAAAACACACAAAAAATTAATTCCCTAGGGGGGGGGGGGGGGGGAAAAATCCTAAAAGCTGTAAGGCAGCGAGGCTAAAGCTAAATTAAAACTCGCAAGACAGACTCAACAAGTTTGTAATCGTCCCAAGGGAAAAGGTGAAATCCGGAATCTAACTTGGCATTCAATATCGACCACTTAGCACATTTTTTGTTTCATTTACATCGCCAGTGAGGTTCTCTGGGGCGCCATGAAGAACAGCTATCGAACGTAATACCCGGTAAATTTGAGCCGGTTTGGAGCGGATCAGCTTGAGGGATTTCCCCTGAGCTATTCCAGGAAACGGTGCGTAATGACCGCAATTTTATCCCACTTCTTCTTTCACGCCAATGACGTCATAATAACTTGTGAGTCAGGACTCCGGTTCTCGTGTTCGTATCTAGGCGGTTTCATTTAAAAGTCAATTTGTGTCTCGAGGGCATGACGAATCAGCGCGAAACAATAAAACACATTAATTCATATGCATATGTTCTATTTACTTTTCTTTAATTCAGCGGCATGCGACCTAAATGATGTGGGAATCTACTTTAGAAACATGGAGCTCTCTGAAGGTCTACCTTGATACAATCATAAGTCTCTATTCAGGTTTCAAAGTATTTGAAATTGAGAATAAGCGCAGCCTAATATGTAAACTTTAGCTCTGCCGGACGGTCTGCTTCCTTACAATTCCGTCTATGGAAAAATTCAGACTCAATTATATTTTACCAAATGTTATCTCTATTTCAAGGAAAAGATCGCTGTCCTATATTATGAAAGTTTACGAGTAAAGTGAATTTTATTCAGCTAGCTCCAGTGAGCAGAATCTGATCATTACAAACACAAAGTTCCCCCTAAAGCGCATACATGCATACACTAGATGTGAACCAACAAAGAATGAGAAGTCAGTGATCGACTATGCCATTGTTAGGAGGAGCTCATTCAAATATGTCCTGGATGCTAGAGTCTGGAGGGCGCCAGAGATTGGAAGTGATCACTACCTGCTTACAATCAAATGAACAACTGAAAGAGTTGCTCAGCCTAGGAACTGCCCAACATCACGCAAGAAACTAAGTAAACGAATGGGAGAAATGAGCATTAAGACTTACAAGCTGAGAGAGCCAGAAATTAAGACCAGATAGCAGGGGCTTATTGCTACAGCGGTGAAAAACACATAAGAACACCATGATGACTTGGAAACCCTCTGGCTTAAATTCAAGGACATCATAAAGACAGCTGCTGTAGAAGCATGTGGTGAAGTCCGACTTGGGAACAAGAGAAAGAGGACACCTTGGTGGACAGAGGAAGTCAAAGAGAAAATAAGAGAGAAGAAAATGGCATGGAAACAATACTTAGGAGCTAAAAACACAGCAGGATAAATAAAGAAATATAGAGAATATGTGATGCTCAGAACAGAAGCAAAGAACAAGGGGCTAGCAGCAAAACAGAAGTCCTGGGAAGAATTTGGAGAAAAGCTAGAACAGATGCGCAAGAAAACCAGAAATTGTTCTATAAGACCCTACAGAACATGAGGAAGGAAAAACAATGCCCTCTCAAATTTATGAAGGACAAGCAAGGAAAATTGCTTACTGCTCCGAAGGCAGTAAAGGAAAGATGGAAAGAATATTTCTCAGAACTCTTTGATGGTGACCAAGGTCAAGCATCAGAAATGATAACCACTAGCACAGAAGAGGAAGCCAATGGTGATGAAGATGACATAAAGATGGAAGAACTGAAGGCAGCACTGGAGAAAATCAAGATGGGCAAAGCAGCAGGGCACGATGGTATAACACCAGAAATGGTTAAGTTCATGGGAGCATCAGGCGACCTATTACTCTTAAGGGTCGTACAGGCAGCGAGGTGCAACAAGACCATACCACGCTTAGCTGAGCAAAAATTGGATGAGGTCCAGTGCAAATTCCGAGCAAACCGAAGTACTCAAGACCTAATCTTCACACTCAGACAGCTGGGTGAAAAGGCCCATGAGTATGAGTGAGATCGATCTTTGTTTCATAGATCTGGAAAAGGCTTTTGACAGAGTTCCCAGGAGCAAACTTTGGGACTGTTTGGCAAGGAAGAACATTCCAGCACCTTTGATTCATGCTATACAGATCTTCCTCGAGTCTTGCATAAATTATGCGAGGTCAGCAAACAATAAGTCAGAAGAGTTCAGGAGCACCACTGGTGTAAGACAAGGTGATATCCTGTCCCCTTATCTTTTCATTCTCCTCATGGACGATGTCATCAAGGCATGTAAGGAGAGAACAAGAAAGTATTCAGTGGGGTACTGGAAGATGAGACAGGTCTATATTTCAGAGCTGGCAATTGCTGATGATGTTGCCCGGATGGTCATAAGCAGCTATAAAACAAAATTCATGGTGATATCACGAGAAAAAAAGAAGACATCAGATTAAGCTGGGAAAATAGGTCCTGGAGCAGGTCGACCACTTTAAATACCTCGGAGTTATTATAGACCGAAAGGGAGGCATCAAAGAAGAGTTGGCCAATCAAAAAGCAGCAGCTGGGAGACTTTTTCAGGCCATAAATCAAGGATTCCTCTGCAAGAGAGAGGTTGGTAAGAAAACGAAGGTGGCTGTATACCGCTGCACCTATGTCCCAGTCTTGACATATGGATGCGAGTCATGGGCAATGACCACAACCCACAAAAGCCAGATCCAAATCTCAGAAATGAGGTATCTGAGGAAGGTGGTTGAAGTAACAAGAAGAGACATGGTCCGCAACCAGACGATACGTCAATGCCTAAAATCCCACCCCCTGCAGATCCAAGTAGAACAGTCCCAACTAAGATGGTTTGGCCATGTCTGCAGAATGGGAGAAGATCGGCTACCACGACAAGCATGGGAAACAAAGAGCCATGGATCCAGACCCCCAGGACGACCCCTGGTCCGCTGGGAGGACAACATTAGACAATCTTTGAAAGACCGAGGACTACAATGGAACTAGGTCAGGAGGAAGACAGCAAACCTCTCTTGCAAACCTCTACACCTCACGGTAGAAGGGGAACGACTAAGTAAGTAAGTAAGTAAACAGGGTTTATCTTTTCTTCAAATTCCATTAACCTTTCGGTATACATTTTGCCAGTTATTGTTTGTTTATTTCTTTGTTTTTATCCAGCGGCGCTTGGGCTTTAGTAAGTAAGTAAGTGAATTATATTCAGCTAGCTTCAGGGTTTTCTCTAGTAACTCGGAAGAATGTATCTTTAATGATGAAGATACCGAGCTTTTACATGCCAGCGGGAGAGGGCTTGTCGCAAAATTACCTTAAAATTTATATCCGTCACCTTCATATCTACCAAATCACCGGTAGATTGTGATATATTTTTTTTCATATGCATTCATATCTTCTTCTTGGTTCACCCTCAGACGTCAACTTGAATATGTTCACAGAAAGCAGTGGTCAGTCTGAGACTGTTGACATCTCCATGGAGCTTTTCTAGTAATGGAACCGCTTAAAGAAACAATGCACCGCAATTTCGCTTAATGAAGATATACACACATATAACCGACGGACTTTGTGTCTAGGTTGAATGAGGCGCGACTTGCACAAGCTTGGTAAAACTAATAAAGGAAAAAATAACGAAACAAAGAAGGTGGTAGAATGCACAACAACATTTAAAAAACACACACAGAAGTAAAGGGGGAATTTCTTGGCATTGGAATTTAAAGACAAATCATTGTATATGTTAAAAATTACAATAAGAATTGTCACAAATCACATTTGTATGAGACTGCGCCCTAGAAACTGGCTCGACAGATGCTGGGCCGTCTCATTTTTCTTGTGAATTAGTGTCCTTTCGTAATTGTGATTTTAACCCCGTGCACATGCGTGGAGGCAAATCTAGAATCATCTTTATATGACCACTAGCTAAGCACAATGCTACAGTATACAGATGTGGAAGTGAACATCTGCCTGTGATGCTAAATACATCGTCATTGGCTCTTGCAATCACCCACACACTTCCAGGGATTCCCACTGTGGGGAAACTACTTGATAACCCAGCATTGCACACCAAGCTGTGAGAAGTCACTTGAGCCCCAAACGTGATACTTTGACTTTGGCCTGGTTAACTGCAAAAATGAGGATCTCACTATTGACTCAGTAATAGCTGCAAAGTGGCTCTGTGCAGGAAGTGACAATTTCTTGGGAGAGCCCAGAACCAGAGCACAGTATTTTAGCTCTGCATAGGTTTAGAGCCCCCTTTGATGGCGGGGAATGCACAGTATGGAAAAACCTATGATGTTGGTTTTTATGAGTCGTATCTAGTTAAGGTTAGCACGTCAAACCTTAGCTAGATACGACTCATTAAAAAAACCAAAATACCTTATAACATACCATTAAAAATTAGAGAAGTAACAACCTAGTGTTTGGTTAGGAACAAGCAAGGTGAAGAATAAAGTAAACAGAAACTACTGATATTATACTGTTCAAAAAAAGAAACGCAACATTATTGCAGTGGTAATGGACACCAAATTTCAAACTTGTACCAAAATTTTATTTTACGGAATTAATGTTTCAATCTTGGCATGAAGAAACTTTCAGACTTTAACAATGAAATGATTTTCATTAAATTTGATTTGGACTTTTATTCTTTGCGACTGAGGCCTCCGTTTCAGTAAGGTGTGTGGCCTCCTCTGGCCTCTATCAGAGAACGACATCTCCTTGACATGGATCCGATTAGCCGTTGGATCTGTTGTTGTGGGATGGCTGCCCACTCTTCTCGCAGTGCAAGAGACAGCTGTCGGAGATTGGCTGGAGCCACATCTCGCTGGCGGAGTCGTCTGTCGAGTTCATCCCATAAGTGTTCTATGGGGTTCATGTCTGATGACATGGCTGGCTACGGAATGGTCTGGACGTTGTTGTCAGCGAGGAACTGGGTTGTGAGTTGTGCCACACGAGGTCGAGCGTTATCCTGCTGAAAAATCGACACTCGTGCAGCCAGAAGTGGAAGGACGTGAGGACGAAGAATTTCAGCGACGTATCGTTGGGCATTCAGGCGTCCTTCAATTTGCACCAGGTCACTTCTTCCCATGAAGTTGATCGCCCCCCACATCAGTACACCTCCACCACCATGTGGAGGAACCTCATCAACGCTGTTCTGGGTGTAGCGCTCATGGACTCTGCGGTAAACTCTTCTTCGTCTATCGTGTCGCTGGAGCACAAAAAATGATTCATCACTAAACCAAACCCGTCTCCAGTCATTCCCAACGGTCCTTTGACGATGTTGGTTCGCCCACTGCAGTCGGTTCTGGCGATGCCGGTCCGTAAGAACAGGACCTCTGTAGGGTCTTCTAGCCCAAAGACCAGAGTCGTGCAGGCGGTTCCTGACCGTTTGATTTGAAATTCGACGAGCTGCTGACATTGACTGGACTGTGGAGGACGCAGATGCAAGTCGATTCCTGAGGTGACGCAGCCATATGAAGCGGTCTTCGCAGGAGTTGTGACTCTGGGTCTTCCACTGCGCGGCCGGTCTGCCACTGAGCCAGTTTCTTGACATCGCCTCCAAAGGCGACTAATGGTGCTTCTAGCCACATTAAATTGTCTGGCCACTACACTTTGTGACTGTCCAGTCTGTAAACGTCCAATGATGATGCGTCGTTGTTCTGTAGTGAGATGAGCCATACTTGCGCATTGAATTTTCAACTGAATTTATTCGAGGAGCGTCAATATTTTCTAGGCATTCAATAATATGGTCAGAGAGTTTTGTGTTCAGTAAGTTTCACGGGATTCTCATGAACCTGTCACGAGTTATTGTCAAAAATGTTGTTTTGACCTTGACCTCTTTCATGACCTCACGAATCATGAGGTGAGTACAATTCAGGTAACCACAGGAAGTTAATGACCAGGTAGACACAGTCAACTCCGCCAATGCCGGTCCCAAGCCCGGATGAAAAAGGAGGAGGGCGGCCTGCATGGAGGCCGTAAGGAGGCAGCCCCTCCACCATGCAAAGGCACAACAGGCCAATCACCTGTTTGCTTTAAATCATGATTACGCGAACTACAAGAGAGAAAACCGGACTGATTCTAAAGGCGACGAACTGGAACGGACTACGGACTACGACTTATGGAACTTGGAACACAAGAAGTATAAATGGGAAGGAAGAGGAGCTGGTGGAAGAGATGAGGAAAGCAAAACTAGAAATCCTGGCTATAACGGAAACGAAGAAAAAAGGACAAGGAGTCATGGATCTCGATGGCAACACGTTGCTCTACAGTGGTGTACCCATATCTGAAAGAGCTAAAGGGGGCGTGGGTTGCATTGTGGCCCAAAATCAAAAAGATAGTATCAAGGGATGGAACTTTGTCTCGGAGCGCATTATGGTTGTAAAACTAAAAGAAGGAGAAACCATAGTCAACCTGGTCATAGTGTATGGGCCAAATGAGGATGAGAGAGCAGAGGTCAAGGAGGAATTCTTCGAGCTGCTTCAAAGGACAGTGGATGACTGCCTAGATGAAGTTATTATGCTCGGAGATTTTAATGCCAGAGTTGGAAATGACCATGCTAGATGGGGTGGAGTTATCGGAAGATATGGAGAAGATACTCTCAATGACAATGGAAAGCGACTCCTTAGATTCTGCAGTGAGCAGAATCTGATCATTACAAACACAAAGTTCCCCCATAAGCGCATACATGCATACACTAGATGTGAACCAACCAAGAATGAGAAGTCAGTGATCGACTATGCCATTGTTCGGAGAAGCTCATTCAGATATGTCCGAGATGCAAGAGTCTGGAGGGGGCCAGAGATTGGAAGTGATCACTACCTGCTAACAATCAAACAAACAACTGAAAGAGTTGCTCAGCCTAGGAACTGCCCAACATCACGCAAGAAACCAAGTAAACAAACAGGAGAAATGAGCATTAAGACCTACAAGCTGAGAGAGCCAGAAATTAAGACCAGATATCAGGGGCTTATTGCTACCGCAGTGAGCAACACAGAAGAACGACCTGATGACTTGGAAACCCTCTGGAATAAATTCAAGGATATCATAAAGACAGCTGCTGCAGAAGCATGCGGTGAAGTCCGACTTGGGAACCAGAGAAAGAGGACACCTTGGTGGACAGAGGAAGTCAAAGAGAAAATAAGAGAGAAGAAAATAGCATGGAAACAATACTTAGGAGCTAAAAACACAACAGGACAAATGGAAAAATATAGAGAATATGTGACACTCAGAACAGAAGCAAAGAACAAAGTGCTAGCAGCAAAACAGAAGTCCTGGGAAGAATTTGGAGAAAAGCTAGAAAAAGATGCACAAGGAAACCAGAAATTGTTCTATAAGACCCTAAAGAACATGAGGAAAGAAAAACAATGCCCTCTCAAATTTATAAAGGACAAGCAAGGCAAATTGCTTACTGCCCCGAAGGAAGTAATGGAAAGATGGAAAGAATATTTCTCAGAACTCCTGGATGGTGAGCATGATGAAGCATCAGAAATGATAACCACTGACACAGAAGAGGAAACCAATGATGGTGAAGATGACATAAAGATGGAAGAACTGAGGGCAGCACTAGAGAAAATCAAGATGGGCAAAGCAGCAGGGCATGATGGTATAACACCAGAAATGGTTAAGTACATGGGAGTATCAGGCGACCTATTACTCTTAAAGGTCCTACAGGCAGCATGGTGCAACAAGACCATACCAAAGGATTGGGAGATTGCCATCATAACACCAATTTTCAAAAAGGGTGACAATCGACAATGTGGAAACCATAGAGGCATATCCCTTCTCAGTGTCCCTGGTAAAATCTACTCTAGAATCCTAGAGCAGAGACTCCGACGCCTAGCTGAGCCACAATTGGATGAGGTCCAGTGCGGATTCCGAGCAAACCGAAGTACTCAAGACCTAATCTTCACACTCAGACAGCTGAGTGAAAAGGCCCTTGAGTATAAGAGTGAGATCCATCTTTGTTTCATAGATCTGGAAAAGGCGTTTGACAGGGTCCCCTGGAGCAAACTTTGGGACTGTTTGGCAAGGAAGAATATTCCAGCACCTCTGATTCATGCTATACAGAGCTTCTACAAGTCTTGCAGAAATTATGTCAGGACAGCAAACCATAAGTCAGAAGAGTTCAGGACCACCACTTGTGTAAGACAAGGTGATATCCTATCACCTTACCTCTTCATACTCCTTATGGACGATGTCATCAAGGCATGTAAGGAGAGAACAAGAAAGTATTCAGTGGGGTACTGGAAGATGAGACAGGTCAATATTTCGGAGCTGGCATTTGCTGATGATGTTGCCCTGATTGCTAAATCAGAGGCACATCTCCAATCCAACCTGCAAGTCTGGAAGGAAGAGCTGGAGAAGAGAGGGATGGTCATAAGCAGCTCTAAAACAAAATCCATGGTGATATCACGAGAAGAAAGAAAACATCAGATTAAGTTGGGAGAACAGGTCCTGGAGCAGGTCGACCACTTTAAATATATCGGAGCTATTATAGACCGAAAGGGAGGCATCAAAGAAGAGTTGGCCACTCGAAAAGCAGCGGCTGGGAGACTTTTTCAGGCCATAAATCGTGGATTCCTCAGCAAGAAAGAGGTTGGTAAGAAAACGAAGATGGCTGTATACCGCTCCACCTATGTCCCAGTCTTGACATATGGATGCGAGTCGTGGGCAATGACTACAACCCACAAAAGCCAGATCCAAACCTCAGAAATGAGGTATCTGAGGAAAGTGGTTGAAGTAACAAGAAGAGACATGGTCCGCAACCAGACGATCCGTCAAGGCCTAAAATCCCATCCGCTGCAGACCCAAATAGAACAGTCCCAACTAAGATGGTTTGGCCATGTCTGCAGAATGGGAGAAGATCGGCTACCACGACAAGCATGGGAAACAAAGAGCCAGGGATCCAGACCTCCAGGACGACCCAGAGTCCGCTGGGAGGACAACATTAGACAATCTTTGAAGGACGGAGGACTAGAATGGAACAGGTCAGGAAGAAGACAGCTGATAGAATGGTCTGGCGCTCTCTCTTCCAAACCTCTACACCTCACGGTAGAAGGGGAACGACTAAGTAAGTAAGTAAGTAGACACAGTCAATAGGTTGACTGATGTACAATCAGCGAATATCTTTTATAAAAGTCACACCAAAAAAGTTGCGTTTCTTTTTTTGAACAGTATAGATGTAAATTGTTTGAAGTCCCTTTGTGTCACAAATTCTGCAGAAATCTGAGTCTACACATTAAGTGCTTTGCATCTGATTGGAAAGAAGCAAGAAAGCCTACGTGCGGATAGCAGAATTTGCATGATAGAACATCACAAACTTCCTAAGTTAGAAGGAAGTATTTCACGCCTACATTTGTACGTGCCAGTGGTGCCACCAGTTTTAGTAATCTATTTATCATGTTTACGTACTAACAAGTTGATTCATCTGGACATCAATTTTAACTCACTCAAAAGCGTATTGTCTGAACCAAATTTAATTACTCAACGAGTTATTGCATGAAGTAAATTCATCTACTCAAAATGTGTATTGCACAACTATATCCATTCACTCAAGACTCATTGCACGAAGCCTAACTCACCAAGAAGATAATTTCTTGACGGATTCAATTCAGTGCTATCATCTACACCGGACAGCAGTAAATTTAATAAGACAACTGTCAACAGTCCATCTACGCTAGGAATATTTCAAATCGTTGATAGAGAATACAAATTACAGGTTTTATTAACTACTAAACGTGTTATATTTAGAGCAGTCAAGAAAAAGATTTCTATATTGAACTGTCTGTACACACCCTTGTAGGATTATACAGTGGAGGAAATTCGGAAGGATTATGGATTCTGTAGATAGTGTCATGCATCGGGGTAACACTTAATATATCTTTTCATCCAGTCATTATTTACATAGTTTCACTATCATATTAAATTAATAGGTTTTTAATGATCCATGTGTTAATTGTCTTCCATAATGACCCTTTTTACTTTTTACTAACTCGATATGTGTATATATTTAACAAATATACAAATAGCCTCTTTGATCGTAATTCATCAGCGATTAATTCGTATCACTCGTGTTGTCTGTGTTAAGTATTTTCATATAGGCAAAAATTATTTATTTGGGAGGTCTGGGGGCTCTTACCTTTGTCGAGATATTAAGGATATAACTTAATGTCGCAGGGATACAGAATAACTCTTAATGATTTATTAGATATCAATATCTAGTGGAGAGAATTGGCCTTCTCTTCTTCTAATCCGTATCTTGAATAGATCTCTTCATTTTCGTAACGTGCTGATTTCTGAATACCCTCTTGACAATATTCCATAAGCCATACCAATTTATACACCTATCATACTGTAACGTGCAACAGCCAGACATTTGAACACAAAGAACATGACCACTGATATCTACAGAACACGTGGTAAAACATGACTAATGAGTCGTCGTTCCCCCCCCCCCCACCAACGAAAAAAAACCTCATCACGTAACATAATCGAGTCCCCATCATCATTATCACTCGTAGTCATCATTATCATCATCATTATCATCATCATTATCAACCTCTTCATAATTTTCCTTTGGCTCCTTATGGAACATGGACCATCGCTGTACATGGTCCCCTTGTAGGAAGCCTGCGTCAAGCTACTCTTGAGTGACGGATGGTAAAGGCAGCGAGGTAGAGCACTGGTCACAGAACGTCATAAAACTGAGGTCTAGCATCGTAAAATCTCTAACACTTCATTCCCATGCCGCAGAAGTTGTTATAGGCCCACCTGTGTACATAAAATAGCCCCACCAGAGCACATGAAGTTCCTACGCACTTGCACCAGCAATGAGCCAACTTCAATGGTGGTCACACGCTATTGATGAAGTTAATGACAAAGGAAAAAAACCTAATAGCCAAACCCTTCATGACCAAACTGTCAACATACGGTACTAGTAGTTTACATGTTATGAATATTTATGAGATTTGCGGTAAACGGAATGGATGAGGTTTCTCCGGTATTCACACTGCAACCTCTCTTGAGAATAGTCGTCATGGTAACGCCAATGCAAACGTTTAGTATTCACGTCGTGATGTTTTCAGCATCACGAACTAAAACTCGTATGTCGTCTGTGGTGGGGCGCTGTTTGAATATATTGTGGGTTCGTTTTTATTATTTCAGATAAATTGCTACCCCTGTCCACAGTTCAAGTACATGTTGGTTATGTTAATGTATATTTGATTACTCCTGCTGTTGTTTCATAATAATGCTCGTTATTCTGTTACGTCCAGGGTGACCCAACGATTATAGTTTTATTCCATACTCAACAACATACATGTGGGTTCTTTAACTGACCCAACTACCAATGACGAACTAAAACAGTCTTCCTTTTTAACGAACTCAACATCCTTTAATAACGTATATTCCTTGTAGCATACAGTGGCGTTCGTCAAGATTAATCCTTAATTACCAAACCTCATCAATACAGTATTAATCATATGCCAAGAGTATTCCTCCTCTTGTACAAACCACATTCATTTAGAAAGGTGAACACTTCGCAATATGTTCCCAATGGAACTTACAAGAAAACACAGCGGCCACAAAGCTCAAGGTTTTTTCTTAACACCTTGGCCATACACATTATAAACATCTCTCTCTCTGTGTCATTTTCCGGTGCGCCTTATTTTCAATATCCCAAATAGTGCCGCATTTATCAGCACTAACTCAAACTCAATAAATCTAACATGTGGTGTGCATGGGCAGACACCACATATTACCCCCCCCCCTCCCCCCCCCCCCCCCCCCCCCCCCCCCCCCCCCCCCCCCCCCCCCCCCCCCCTGCGCGCTACTGGAAACTGCAGGTTTCCAGGTCATCATTAACTATACTTAACTATAATGATAAAAAGGAAAATCAAATTCAAGCAATGAGTGAAATGATATCACGATGAGTGAAATGCAGTTAAAATATGTGGCAACAACTTGTGAGCAACATATTAATGCTACGAAAATATCGCTATATAATCTACCTATCAATTGATTATGAACATAAACAATGTTTGTTGTCACTTCCTGTACCCAGGACAGTTACGTATTTCAATGTATTACTCTCGACAGAGTATCAGCGATTACATTATTATGTCCTTCTATATGGACGATATCAAAGTCATACGCTTGCAAACTGCAATGCGAATCTCGTAAGTCTTGCACTTGGTGATTTACAGGTTTGGAGATATGTTAACGCTCTCTGATCTGTCATTATAGTAAAATGCGTACCTACCACATACTTTTGAAGTTTATTCAAAGTCCATACTATACCCAAAAGTTCTCTGTCGAAAATAGAGTATTTAGATTCGGCTTCCGACAGTTTCCTACTTAAGTAGTAAATCGGATGAAACTTGCCATCAAAACTTTGTCCCAAACACCCGCCTATTGCATGGAGCGAAGCATCTGTTACAACAGTAAATGATCTTTTTAAATCTGGCAGTCTTAATATAGGATACTGTGAAAAATGAGTCTTAATGTTTTGTAATGCATGGTTACATTGTTCTGTCCAAACTACTTTGTTAGGCATACCTCTTTTAGTTAGATCAGATAAGACAGCAGTCAAAGACGAGAACCTTGGAATAAACTTGTGGTAAAAATTCACCAATCCTAATAGACTCCGTACTTGCTTCTTTGTAGTTGGAATTGTAAGATCAAGTATGCGTTTTAAATTAGATTCATCAGGCTGTATTACATGTCTGCCAATTTTGTGTCCTAGAAATGAAATTTAATTGAATCCAATTTCTATTTTGGATGGACGGGCTGTGAGATTGTGTATTCTTAGTGTCAGGAGTAAAGATTGTATACCATCTACATGCTCTTCCCATGTATCATGAAACATGCAAATATCATCTATATAAGATATTAGGTCAGAACGGTTCCCAAATACTCGACGCATCATCCGTACAAAAGTTGCCGGTGCATTTTTGAGCCCAAAACACATGACATTGTATTGGAACAAACCCTTCGCTGTTGCAAATGCCGTCAACGGTTTACATTCTTCGGTCAAAGGGATCTGCCAATACCCTTTTGATAAATCGAATTTGCTAAAGAAAGTAGCAGAAGCTAAATGAGGTAGCAAGTCCTCCAGCACAGGCATTGGTTCAGAATCTGATATCGTGACTTTATTTAGTCGACGGAAATCAATGCATATACGAATGGATTTGTCTTTCTTCCGTACTGCCACCATCGGAAAACAAAATGGAGAATCTGATGGAGAGATTATCCCCATTTTCAACATATTGTCGACCTCGCTGTCAACCTGCTCTCTGATATGCAAAGGAATTGCATACGGTCATAACTTAATAGGAGTGGGATCCGATAATTTTATTTCGTGAGACATAATGTTAGTTCGTCCAGGCAGATCAGATAATACATCTTCAAAAGATTTCAATAGATTGAGAATCTGATTCTTCTGATCTGAAGGTAAATCGTTACAAATGATTACATCCTTCCAAGTTTCAGAGGCTTGGATAGGTACCACAGGAAAATCAAGCGGTACATCCGCGAAACTAGTTGCTACTTCATCAACTAAAGCAATAGATGCCAGATGCGGAGATTGATTTGTGATAGATTCACAAATATGTTTGAGTGGAAGAGGTCGAGAAATGTACGGTTGTAACATGTTAGTGTGGAATGTTTTTCTTTTACCCCTAATGTCGATGATGTAATCTACGTCGGTTTTCTTACCCACAACTTTAAAAGGACCTTGCCACGTAACCAACAAATGATCACCTTTAAGTGGCAAGAGAACAAAAACTTCATCGTTAATCGATAATGATGTTAATCTTCTATCACGATTAATACGCGACCGAGTCTTATATTTTGCTAATTCTGATGCTTCAGTCGCGATTTCACATGCGTCCACAATGCATTGACGTAGATCTGTGACATATTGGTGACTAGATTTCGTAATCGTATTATCATCATTTGTTATCACCAAATCATGTAAGATAGACATTGGTCCTCTTGGATTAGCCCCGAAAACTAATTGAAATGGTGAGAATCCGGTTTGACGATTAGGAACTTCTCTATACGCAAAGAGAACCGCTGGTATCAACCGGTCCCAATCATGGGGAAACATTGTTGTTACTTTGCCCAACATCTGTTTTAATGTAGAATTCCAGCGTTCTACAACTCCGTTTGATTGCGGATTTAATCTGGCACTCAATGTATGACGGATGTGAAGCACATCACAAATTTCCGAGAACATACCTGAAGTGAATTGCGTGTCATGATCTGACAGAAGCTCTTCAGGAAATCCGATACGTGAAAATATCGATAATAATGCATCAGTCACCGACATTGTTGTTATGGACTTAACAGGTATGGCTTCAGGCCATCTGGTGCATAGATCGATACACGTTAAGATGAAGCGGAATCCTCTGGATGATAACACCGGAAGAGGCCCGATTATGTCGACAGCCATCTTATAAAAAGGACGCACAGAGATATCTGTGGTCTGTAGGGGTGCAAACTGATGCGCACCCTTCCGTGCAACTCCCTGACAAACAGTGCATGATTTACAAAACGTTGCGACGTCCTTATGAACCCCTGGCCAAAAAAAAATGTGCCATCAATCTATAAGCTGTGCGGGCAATCCCCATATGACCCGCAAAAGGAACATCATGTGCATTAGATAAAACTAGTGATCGAAATGACGTAGGTACTACAATTTGTCTGAGTACTGAAGAATAATTGTCAAAACAACGTATCAAAATATTGTCATGAAATTGATACCAATGTCTGGCATTATTTGTCTGTGTAATAGTTTTAGCCGTAGCTAAAGTGAATAAACGTCCCAAAGAAGAGTCATCTTTTTGTTGGTTAATGAATTCATTTTTATCTATGTAATGACTTGTTGTCATGTGTGGGATATTATTGCTCTCATTAAGTTCATTTGCTTCTGCAACCAACTTTGCTCTAGTAGTCACAGCATTGGATAAAGAAAGATATTCTCTTTCCCATGCAGAAATTTCATCAGTAGAACATTCTTTTATACCCTTTATGTTTCCCAAAATCAAGTCACAGCAAGGCTGGTTGAGAACACATACACGAACTTTCCCAGTAAAGAATGGCGTGGTAATTGTTACGTCGGCCATGGGATATACCTCTACCGTGCCTCCGAAAGTTATGCATTTCACTGACGTTCCAGTGAAACACGACGGAGGGATTAACGACCTTCTTATCCCGACAGTTGTGCAACCCGTGTCCCTTAAAATTTTAATTGGAGTGTTAAACAAAAACCCATTATGTAAAGTGAGAGTACCAACACCGTCATAAGATGACAACACTGGTAAGACATGTCCACATTTAAGCCGTGGTGTAGCTCCAGGTTGAAATAACATCTTACATTCTGTACAATTATTAGAATTTTCTAAATCAACGTTACACGCATTGGCGTGATTATTGGTTGAATGAATATCATTACTGACATTTCTATCTACCGTCTGACAAGCATTGGCTTGTGAGCGTGCTCTATTATGACTTCTAACGAAGTGAGATCTTCTGCGATCTGAAAAATTGTCTGAATGAGAATGTCCATTGTTGTCCCTGTCATAATGGCCACCCCGCGGTGACAAATTATGATTGTCAGTATATTTGTTGTGTGAATACTGGTTATTTCGATACCATTGGTTATTGTTATAATTGTTGAAATTATGCCTGTCTCTACCCCGTGAAGGTGAGCGATTATGGTAAAAATTATATTTACCCCTATAGAATGTGTGATTATTTTCTCTATGATTATATCGTCTATCTAAACTACGAGTGCGCGATCTCCCGTGCGTCGCAGCACACGCAGTAGATGAGTCCAAGACTTTTGCTCTGCTCAATGACAAGTTTGGATGAGCAACGGAAAATTGTTGACCTAATTTTTCCATTTCCTCGATACTAGTCGGATTACGTTCTTGTAAGAATGATACAATATCCTGGTTTACCGAAGAAACAATTTTATCTCTTAATAAGAGATCACATAATCCTTCAAAAGTTTTAGGGATAGAAGCCTGTTCAACCCATCTTTGGAGACATAGTTTTATGGAGGAAACAAAATCCTCAAAATTTTTACCCTCTACCGGCAACATGGATCGAAACTTTTGTCTATAGCCTTTCTGATCCAGACCATATCTGCGTATAAATGCTGCCTTTACGACCTGAAAATCATGTCTTTTATCTTGGTCTATACCCAGATAGACCCCAACTGCATCACCTGTGAGGAGACCCGAAAAAACACCAGACCACGAATCTTTATCAATATTTAAGCAAGAGACTCTTTCCTGAAATCTTAATAAATAAAAACTTATATCGTCGTGAGGAGGAGAAAAGGGTGGTAGTCTTAAATTAAAATTAGGGGTTGTGATTGCCTTCTTCGATGAACCATTACTATCAGAATCATGGGAAACATGATGTTGTTGAAAACGAAGTTTCTCAACCTCAAAAGCTTTCTCCCTTTCAAATTTTGCCTCCTCGGCAGCAATTTCAGCTAAACGAATTGCCTTTTCATGTTCCATTTTCTCTCGTTCCGCAGCGATTTCTGCCATACGAATTCTTTCTTCCTTATTTGCTTTTTCTTGCGCCATAGAAAATTCCCTTTCTTCTCTTTCTTTTTTCTCACTTCTTTCTCTTTCTTCTCTTTCTTTTTTCTCATTTCTTTCTCTTTCTTCTTTTGCCTCTGCTTTTTCATATGCAGTCAAAGCAAAATTTTTTTAAATATCACCTTCCATACTCAGTGCCTTTCCTTGTTTAATAAAATAGTCAAGAGTCGCCATAGTATACTAAGAAGTATAACTTTTATAAACAATAAATCAATATCTATGTTATCCTCTGCCTTACTTAGTCCATCACACTATGGGATAGTGTATCTGATTGGTGTAGTCACAATGTGAATATATATATATATATATATATATATATATAACTATATCACCTGCACAACTCACTTAGACGTGATATAATTATCGTGTATGATTATGCTTCTTGTTATCTACAAGAATCGTAGGATATATAACAAGCAATATTATTGTATTATATTTGATCAATAAATAATGAATCATATGTATGCTGCAAAGGAAAATTATCACATGCCATGAATAACGAAAGACATGGATGGAAACAAAATAAGGAAACGACAAAATTGTAAATAGTCAAAAATTCTAAGACAAAAAAAAAAAAATTAAAGTTTCCACCAGTAATAAACGAGACAAAACGACAAATCACTTTTACCATTAATGTAAATTTTACAAAAGATAGCCAGGAAAGACCCACGCCAGACTAAATTTCCAAACAAAATTGAAATTTAAAAAAATACGACAAATCACAGCACAGCTAACACGCATGAAAGCCTTAATTTCAAACAGAGCGGTAATCACGACAGCACTAAATGCTGAATCCCTGAAAGAAATTAATGCAATCAACCTATAGAAATACGACACTGAAACGTAAAATGCCTCCTAAACAGTCGCCCGCAAGAGACAAAGAAAAGAAACATATAACACAAAAGAAACGAGATTTGCCCAACAATGATAGGACCAACAACCATGACGTTACAAAAACATCAATTATCTGAATCGATCATGAGTATCCACTCCACGATGTAACTCCAATGCATCGTTCTACGCAATATCACATTGAATCGTTCACTAATTATTCAGTAAACTAGGACTCTTGGACATGAATTCAACGTCGAAAATGTCCGACCTTCACTCGTGTGAGACACATTGCAGAGATAGTGTCAATATATAATGATAGAGACGAAATGTTAATTTCCAACGAGTGACCGAATAAACTGATGAGGTGACCTTATCAATGTCCTAATGGTTTGATCTAGTACTTCCGAGTCCACTTGTCCAGCGAAACGACCTCCTCGTAAATCCCAGATTCATATTTCTCCCGTGAAGATATTCGTCAGATTGGTATAGCATCCCTCTCATGGTAAATAAGCGTGAACGATTTCGTCATGGATATAATGTTTTTTTTCTGATCCTCAAGTAAGGTACCAGGTCTGGGCATGACCTAGTATACGAATATTGTAAATTTCATGTCTGCACAAAGTTGCATTCCAACAGCTGTCTCTGCATAAAATGTTCATTGTTGAACAGCGATAGATTGATCAAACTTCCCGATATTGTCCCAACAAAGGACTCTGTCTGCCAATAACTTGAGCAACCTTCAAATGTCCTTCAAATCCACCGGACGACAGCCTCCCATATCTGTGGTGGGGCGCTGTTTGAATATATTGTGGGTTCGTTTTTATTATTTCAGATAAATTGCTACCCCTGTCCACAGTTCAAGTACATGTTGGTTATGTTAATGTATATTTGATTACTCCTGCTGTTGTTTCATAATAATGCTCGTTATTCTGTTACGTCCAGGGTGACCCAACGATTATAGTTTTATTCCATACTCAACAACATACATGTGGGTTCTTTAACTGACCCAACTACCAATGACGAACTAAAACAGTCTTCCTTTTTAACGAACTCAACATCCTTTAATAACGTATATTCCTTGTAGCATACAGTGGCGTTCGTCAAGATTAATCCTTAATTACCAAACCTCATCAATACAGTATTAATCATATGCCAAGAGTATTCCTCCTCTTGTACAAACCACATTCATTTAGAAAGGTGAACACTTCGCAATATGTTCCCAATGGAACTTACAAGAAAACACATCGGCCACAAAGCTCAAGGTTTTTTCTTAACACCTTGGCCATACACATTATAAACATCTCTCTCTCTGTGTCATTTTCCGGTGCGCCTTCTTTTCAATATCCCAAATAGTGCCGCATTTATCAGCACTAACTCAAACTCAATAAATCTAACATGTGGTGTGCATGGGCAGACACCACATCGTCGTTGTCCCTTATGGAGCTGGAGTCACCCCTGCAGCAAGCAGAGCACCGAATGGTTTCTTATATCATCAACAAATCCAGATTGATTCATTTATCCTTGGGAAACTGCGGTCTTGCTAACAATTTGTATGTAAGTGTGTGTGCGTGCTTGTGTGTGTGCAAAAACTGTTAAGAATAAGCTGGTAATGGATAGAGACACGTTGGGAAAACCTGTTGATGGCATTACAAGGCAGCACGTGCTCTAGAACCAAAAGACTGTGAAATTTTACATCACTGTTCACACTGTTTACCCTTAAAATAAAGTACCGTATTGGCCCGAATATAGTACGACCTCGCATATAATACGACCCTAAAGATTTGAAGCTGTTCTACATGAAAAATCAAAGGTTTCGTTTGTCGTGGATGTATTCGAAAACAAGTCTTGCAAAGTTTTGAAATTTCCCAGTCTTAGGCCTTGTGAATCCTTTTCTTGATGCGGTGGCGCTTCTATCTTTTCTTCACTTTGTCTCTAAAGTCATATACCGTATAATCCTCGGAAATACCAAACCTGTTAGCAGCCTGAACATCATTTGTTTGTTGTGCCTCGCGTTTTGCTATTAATTTCAAATTTATATCGTAGCTTCTTCTCATTTCCTTGTTTACTTGAAGGCAGAGGAAGCCTTCTTTCCAACACGATCTTTTACTTGCAGATCTGCCATGGGTACCGTCATTTTATAATTTCAGTAACACAGCACATATTCTGCTACCAACTAACACGGACCCCCTGAATTACCAGTTCAATTACGCTGGGGATCCCGTTACACACCCATTGAGGCATATTGGGAATATGGCGTTAGGGCCATATTTTCTGGACCATCGGCACACTAGGGGTGATGTGGTCAGCATTAACTTTCCCAAACGTTGTTCTAGTATCCAATTCATGAGGTTGGGTCGACCCGGAGCCGTTTGCGGTCTAAAGAATCCAACCTCAACTGGGCATCGAACCATCGACCACTGAGCTAGGAAGCCAGTGCACTAACCACTGCGCTATCGCGGCTCCCAGTTCAGTAACACTGAAGGGTGCAAATCCTCACTCTCTTTCTTTGTTTTGGCCTTGAGTTTATTATTAGACCCGCGCAGTGATTCCCGCCCGCCCGGTCGGTACAGTTCCAGTAAGCTACAAAATAGACCCCTGTAGGAATCTGCCATTCTTTCTGTGAAAAATGTTAGGCGTCGCATATAATACGAGTAAAGGAAGGACATTTAAAAAAAAAATCGTACTATATTGGAGCTAATACGGTATTAAAAAACTGCATAATAAACCTTATGATCGCTTTTAACTTTAAGCTCAATGTGACGAAATCAGTTGTGTCCTTTTATATAATTTTCGTTCTCTTCTGCATTATCAACTTATTTCTTCATTTTCCTCACTTATCGTCCTATTATTTGGCAAATTTTATGAAACCAAAATTTTTGCCTAGTCACTCCCAGACTTGTTTACGTTTGACCATGTGAATGTAGTATTACAAGGCTAATTAAAGCGGCCGGCAGATTCTAATTTTATCGCCCAGTGTCTTGTAATGCAGACGGTCGCAGGAAATCATTGTTGACACAAGGTGGTCTCGCAACTAGCAAAGTCTGAGACACAAATCTGACTGCATTTTCAACAACGTCAAGCAACAGGTCCACGGAGCCAGAGAAAAAAATCAGACAAAGAATTCCAAAATTAAAAGGGACCACATCAAAGTACGCGGGCGTCTTTATAACTTAAAAGAGAACCAATTTTAAATACAAAGACTGGAAACTTAGAGAATCAGAAGCACAAGTCATAATAGGAATACTAAAAATACCCAGATCAAGTGTTCGAAGCATCGAATCAACGTTGTTGTGTCCATTCTACTACGCCAGAAGATTGTAGACCCTATTTGGGGTAAAAATATATCTATTACAAAGTGAATGTGACATGTTTTACTTGCTACGTGGTTATACAAGTCATATGAGGCTGGCAACCTCAATATATGAAGATAGTACATTCATAAACCACTACAGCAAGTGCTGGTGATTGCTTCTTGCTAGTCGTACAGAAAACCGACATCAGAAGTAACCCAAGAATCCGAATGGAGCAGTGAGTAAGTGAGTGATGATTACATCACATATGTATAGTGTGTATAGTACCATTTTGTGAGAAAGATGTAACTTGATAATGTTAATTCAGGCCTGTCCAGACACATGTTCCTCATTAAAGTAAACCAGAAGAATAACGGTGATTTGTAATCATATTCTCTGAGTTATACTGTGTATGGTCAGGGGGAATAATTATTCGGAGAGGCTAAAATTTGTGTGTGGACAGCGAGAAAAGGCGCCTTTTTAATCTTCCGACCACAATGTGCTTAGCAGAGGCATTTGTTCTTTTATTCTTTCTAAAGTTCGTGGTACGATACTACATTATTGCTCGTGGTACGAGACCAGTTTGAAGTAAGAGTCTTCGCAACTATCTGGTGATTCAAGAGCTGGGTTCGACACTAACCACCTACATTGGACGAGTTGTGAAGAAACCTACCTTGACATTAGGTGTGAAGTTCCTCTAGAAACCTCTAGAGAAGTGCCCTCATCACAAAAGACTTGACAAAAAAACAGCTGCAATACTCAACAAGAGTTAAGTGCTTATTAAAAGGCGAAAGCAATGGACAGTAACATTCCCCTATCAAGTCTCTATGAAACAAATGAAGACAAAAATTTTACTAAATTTCACCCATCGTTTCATATTTATTTTAAACTTTTAAAGAATAATTGATCATTAAATTTGTTATATGTTATTTTACAAATTCATGAGTATTTGCCTGAATGGCGAGGCACACCTGTCTCTGTACAAGAAAAAGGGATACTCACGTAAAATCAATGTCAGGTTAGACATAAAATAATAACCTGAGATTTCGCCTCGAGTATTAGCGGGCGTACGAAAAAAAAAAAAAAAAAATATATATATATATATATATATATATGAAAGATGCTGGATCATACGCTTGCTCTGATATCTATTGTAACTGCATCAACTATGAATTTGTAAAATAACATATAACAAATTTAATGATCAATTATTCCTTAAAAGTTTAAAATAAATATGAAACGATTGGTGAAATTTAGTAAAATTTTTGTCTTCATTTTGTATATATATATATATACTTACTTAGTCGTTCCCCATCTACCGTGAGGTGTAGAGGTTTGGAAGAGAGAGCGCCAGACTATCCTATCGGCTGTCTTCCTTCTGGCCTGGTTCCATTCTAGTCCTCGGTCCTTCAAAGATTGTCTAATGTTGTCCTCCCAGCGGACTCTGGGTCGTCCTCGGGGTCTGGATCCTTGGCTCTTTGTTTTCCATGCTTGTCGTGGTATCCGATCTTCTCCCATTCTGCAGACATGGCCAAACCATCTTAATTGGGACTGTTCTACTTGGGTCTGCAGGGGATAGGATTTAAGGCAGGTATACCTATACCTATATTTACATACTATATATTTTCAGGGAACAGTCGAAGGTAAACGGAGAAGAGGAAGGCAGAGAAAATCCTGGGCTAATAACATCAAAGAATGGGCAGGACACGGTTTTTCCACACTTGTACGCATTGCTGAGGATAGAGAGCAGTGGAGGACCCTGTCTGCTGATGCTTCCACCATGGCACCCCTACGACCCATGACGGGTTACGGGCTGAGATGATGATATTTACATCTATAGAGCCAAATAAATAATACGAGGAATTTCGCTGAATTAAATCAGCTGAGGGCTTGAACGAGCTAACATTAAGTATTGCATAACCATCTTCATAAAGGCGGCGAGTCAGATACTAAAGTTAAGTTAACATTGCTCCGCCTCATGCAGCATTGTTCTTGACATCTGAAATATCTTATGAAAACTCCCTTGTGGTAGAAGCATCAATATCCTTGTATCTACAACTCTGCCAAGAGCAATCTTGTGTGAAGGTAGACACCTTTGTAGACCCACATTAGCTACTCTAGAGTTTTGGCCACTGGTGGACCACTCCTGTAGAGCAAAAGACAGGCAACCCGTGACACCCAATAATCTATATACTTATTGACTATCAGCACTTACTGACAGAAGCTATTTTCAAAACAAAAACATTATTGCATTTTTTCCGGTACCCGGGTATATTTGTTTGCAAACATGAACATCTTCCCATTATATGTCATTAGTTCACATGACTTGATCATGTACACCTCCCTGCTTATCTGCCGTTTATCATTATTTAGTTTATTTTCTTTTAATTTCTCAAAAGCGCAAAGGCCTTCAACAAACGTATGCCTAGTACTCGTGTCACGTGCCATCCGTTTAAGGTATTTCTATGTCTTTCTCATTATTTGCATTTCTAGCTCCAGCTTTCTCTTCCATATGTTTTTGTTCTACCTCTGCTTCTCTTACTTTGAGGGTTCCAGAATTTTGACTACCTTATAATGCTGCTCTCAACAGGTTTCATCAAAGTGTGTCAATTCCATCTCCAGGTCTTCTTCTCATCTCTTTTTTTCTATTGTCATTTGTCTTGTTCTAGTCATCAGTTCAACATTGGTGACCTTGTCATACCATTTATAACCTTCTATTCTATGCAAGCACCCATTTATGAAAGTCTGTAACTTCTTAGATGGTTTTTAAAACTGTTATTTTTGTCCATATTTCAGAGCCATACAATAAGCATGACTTGATATATTATCTAACTATAATAGCGTTCGATTTGACAGAGTGGTTAGTAAGCTGGTCTCTCGCGGAACAGGTGCCAAGTTCGATTCACGGCATCGACACGCTTCAGTCTACCCAGCTGTAAATGAGTTAGGGAAAAAAAAGGCAGCGAGGAAAGGAACTGGCCACCCTGGACCTAGTATAGTGAAGTCTCTAATACCCTCACTCCTTTACGGCATTATTTGCTATGGGACTATCTTCTTTTAATAAAGCGGACATCACACATTTCCTTACTCACAACAGATTAAACAATTAAAATTTGTTTACTAACCGCATAAAATGGTCATTTTATTTGTTCTGGGGAAATTTAACTATGTTTATTTTGTTCAGCATCTGTAGTTAAATGTGGAAAAGTTATAGCGATAAGTTTAATTTTTTTAATTTTGTTTTAAGGAATATAAGACTTTGTTTCATCAAGTGCTCTTTTCGATTCCACACCAGCTCTCTAGAATTGTTTTAAAAATCTGGTGTGTCTTTTCTTTTCATCTGAGAATCTGTCTTAAATATTTTAATCAAGCTTGTAAACTGAAACCACTTATCTGCTAGTTAATACTGCTCGTCAGTGATGATAACCTTTGGCACAAACACGGTCATCATCCTGTATCAATTCGCTTACCTAGAACGATCTGTGGTACAAAACTACCAAAGCAAAAGATCAATTGGAGTTTCATGTTCCCGAGAGCACCTCTTAACATTATGTAACGCTTTGTTACTTGGAAGCACAATCTGTATCATTGACATCGCTGTTTATTATCGCCTTACCGCAGTCTTCTTCATTTGCTTTTATTTTAAAAAAAACAGGAGTTGCAAAACTGGTGACCAGAACATTGAGCTAAATTAAAAGCGGGAATTCTCGCGGTGGCCGACGGGAAATAGAATCACTGATGCTATAATTCCCACAATTTACATATCAAAGTAACATTAGCGACCGTTCGTAGAAGTCTTACTTCGCTATTTTCTACTTGTTATTTCGTCCTTAATTACCGCTGATGTAAGTGAGATAATTTCGTGGTCGACTAGCCATTATCTGAATGAGGGATTTACTAATTAGCATACGATGTAACTATTCGAACAAGCTGCGACATACTTTGATCCAGGAATTATTGTAGGACGGAAAATATGGATAGGATAGGGAAAAGAACGCACTCTAGAGAACACAACAAGTCAGACACAATTATCAACAACGAAAGACATTTAAAAACAGAGCCAGACATATGCAAATAGAACAAGAGGTGGTTTGGGGGGGGGGTGGGGGGGGGAGAAGAGACATACGATGGCTTTGAATAAGATACACATATAAGAAAACATCTAATAACACTACAACGACACGTATAAGAAACTATCTAATAACACTACAACGACACGTATAACAAACCATATAATAACACTACAACGACACGTGTAAGAAACTATCTAATAACACTACAACGACACGTATAAGAAACTATCTAATAACACTACAACGACACGTATAAGAAACTATCTAATAACACTACACTGACACGTATAACAAACTATCTAATAACACTAAAACGACACGTATAACAAACTATCTAATAACACTACAACGACACGTATAAGAAACTATCTAATAGCATTACCGCGACACGTATAAGAACCATCTAATAACACTACAACGACACATAAATAAGAAACCAGCTGTGACGGTATTGCCTCCCCTGCTTTGCAGTAGTGGTCCACCAGTGGCCAAAACTCAAGAGTATCTAATATGGGCTCCAGAGGTATCTACCTTCGCACAAGATTACTCTTAGCAGAGATGTACATAGAAGGGTGATGACACTTCTATTACAAATGGAGTCTTCACAAGATATCCAGAATAAGCGAGAACAATACGGCTTTGGCTGAGTATGTTAACTCTGTAATTCTGCCGACGCTTTTGTGAAGGATTTAAGCACTTCTTAAGTTCAGCTCGTTTAAGCCCCCACACCTGATTTACTCAGTGGAATTCTATTATTTTAGTATAGCTCTGTTTAGAGTGTGTGTAGTAATTTGACCGAGACAAACATGCAGTAACTTTAAAATGATTAAATCGAAGTTAACTTTGTAACATTACAAATAACAAAATTTAATAATCACTTTAGGTTTTAACAGTTGGAAGTAATTTGAATAGTTATGGATCAAGAAAAGTTATCCTCACAGTCTTTAGGGAATGTGAGATATTACAAGAAGTTCAAGTGGCAGCATATATTTGAATCTAGCTGCCAATGACGGTTCTGCTCCTTCTTATGGATTGGTTCTTTTCACTCTGCTCACGCTCTTCTCTGATCAAGGTTGTCGGGGGTAGCTCATTTCCCAGAAACGTCAAGGAGAGTCTACCACGTCCGTCCTTCGTCTTAAAGCTTAGGCCACGGTTCCCTTCTTGTTCCAGAGATAGTACTTTCTGCTGGTACCACCAATAACTATGGTAAAGAATAGAAAGAAACTCTTCTAAGTATGGCGTTTTCCACCCCATAGTTAAGGGTTCCTATCTTCCCATACCACCATCCCAATTACTCAGACTTTACCCTCGATCGGAATAAAACTTTCTTTCAATTTAAATAGAATAGCTTTCATAGTTACTTTATATTTAAATGAAAAGGTTAAAAATACAGATGTAGTCTGTTTACATATACATCTCCCGATGATTGAAAAGTGTTCACAATATAAATTGAATATGTTTTCATTTATGTTTTTCACTGATTGAAAAGTGTTAAAAGGTGTCTTTGGTTGTTAAAATGGGTCATTACTTGTTGAACAGTGTTCCATGTAATATGAATAAAGCAATTATAAATTTCTGGCCATTGCATTGCTTTTGATATGTTCATTTTTTCATTCAGTTATTTGCATCGTGCCTTCGATGGTAATTAAGCGAATGCGGGGTGGAAGATTTCGAACAATACTTGAACTTTGCAATTCGATTGACTTGATAAGTCATTTCATTGAGTCCACACATTTTAATGTACAGTTTTACACGTCAAGACAATCCACACATGTTGATCATAAAAAGTACATATTACACTAGATTGAATAGATATATATGTATATCAGTCCTTGTCCAATAAACCGAATTACTGTAGGCAGAACGTCATAACTATATGCATGCGCGGTTGGGGATTCCAACCGCCGACAGTGAGATTATGCGTCTGACAATATAAAATATTATGGACTGTTAATTCATCCTTCCCTGAATTCAATTACGTACTAACCTTAATCATTTTATCTCTTCACAATAACCATGGACTGACCCATGTCCCTACTTGAATAAAATATATCTGTGCGGCAATACTATGCCCAACACTGGAAGGAGAAAGGACACGTCTTTACAGCTTGACGGTCAACACAAAAAGGGTCCCGTATCTTAGTCACGGTGCGTGACCTATCAACGATAACACGTCATAAATCGATCGTGTACATAGCGCTCAACAGTCCGTGAATTCTTAACATCAAATTATATTAAACGCTGTGACCCTAGAAATAGCACACTGCCAACCATAGCAGACGACTTCAATAAAATACCGTAACAATTCCACGCCCGCCGGGAAAAAAAATCTATTACATAGATTTTTTAAAACTATCTTACTCAAAACTATGAAAAATTTAACAAAAACCCGACCTATGGCCTACGATGTTCTGTCTAGAACAGTGTCGTGGTTATGTCGGTAATATATAAATCATGTAATATATTAACAATCATGTTATACATATGAGTTATATTAACTAAAAGAAAATGTCAAATATCAATACTTAATTACTCAATGAACTTAAAATCTGTCGTAATAAAATGTCATGTCAAGATTAATCTAACTAATTAAAATTAAACTAATTAATCATAGTAAGTGTGTATTAAGAATCAAGTTATTGAAAATCTAATTAAGGAAAGTGAAAGAAGATGTCATAAGAAAAAAAAACAAATGAGGAGTAAAGACAAGTGAAGTGTAGAAAACAAAGGTATAAAATCAATAGGTGGTGTTTTTGAAATTAAATATCTGTGTTACTAAATACTTAACTTAATTAATTAAATAATAATATATTATATCATTATTATATTACTAATTTCATCTAAGAATATTATCTAGGCATTGTGTGAGATTCATTTGTTTTCTTTCTTTCATTTTTTTCATATTTCATTTTATTTTATTTTTTCTCACATTTCATTTTAATTTCTTTATTAATTCAAATAATAAGTAGAAACTAATTAATTTTGGGTATGACGATCCATACGTAGTTATTATCCTGGTGAATTTCCTTTAGAAAAAACTGTTCAGCTGTTCTAATCCGGAATGAATGTAGACCTTCATAACGTCCAATTAGTAATGTCACGTAACGAAATTTGTCCAACTTGGCTTCAATTATTATTTCCGAATTTGTTGCAACTAGTTGTAGCATGAATGGACACTAACCAAAGTCCCAGCGTAAATACGAACACAGTGTCTCTTGCTTTCATTCATTTCGTATGACGCATGTCTCTAATAATCATTTATTTGAATTTTAGTCGACGTTTCATTCACAGATCGAGAGTTTAACGATAGGATTCTGTCTCTTGTTATAAGTACTTTCGTTAATATATTCGAAGTGTGTCAGTGTTCATAAATCGACATCCGAAGGATTTCTTGAGAGTACGTCAGCAACGATATTCTCTGTGCCTGATATGTATTCAATGGTAAACTCGAACGGCTGAAGGAGAATGGCGAATCTTGTCAGCTTAGGGCTTTTATGATTAGCACGACGTAGCGATGCCACCGCCTTCTGATCGGTTTGGATCACGAAGGGTACACCCAAGAGGAATTTTTCTAACTTGTTGATGGCCCACACGACTGCCAATAACTCTTTATCCACTGTTGAGTATTTAGTTTCTGGTGTCTTGAGTTTGCGTGAGATGTAAAGAGTCGGATGTAGGATATTGTCGTGATACTGGAGCAAACAAGGACCAATTCCGTAATTACTCGCATCTGTACGGAGGATAAACTTTTTAGAAGCATCTGGTAGTTTCAAAATAAGTGGATTTGAAAAAAATACAAAGTATTTTACGAAATATTTTATCACAGTCATTAGTTCATGTCACTTTCAACGGCATGTCTTTTCTTAATAATGATGACAAGACAGCCGTGACAGATGAAAAGTTGGGTACAAATCTGCTGTAGTATTGGACTAATCCTAATAAGCTTCTAACCTGCTTCTTCGTTTGAGGAACTGATAAGTTTAAAATTTTGGAAACCGTATTAGGAACCGTTTGGATATATCCCGCTCCAATAATATGTCCCAAAAAAAGTTATTTCCTGAAAAGCTATTTGTATTTTTGAAGGTTTAGCTGTTAGATGATTCTCTCTTAGTATTTCCAAAACATATTTAAGTCCCGAAAAATGTTCCTCAAATGACGAACTAAATAAACATATGTCGTCAATGTATGTAATGATCTCTGGTCTACTTGACAAAATTTTTCGCATCATGCGAATAAAGGTAACCGGAGCGTTAAAGAGCCCAAAAGGCATCACATTCCACTGGTATAGACCTTGTGGAGTGGAAAACGCTGTTTAGTATTTAGCTTTTTCGGTTAATGGTATCTGCCAGTAACCTTTAGTTAAGTCTATCTTTGTGAAAATTGTTGCGTTCGATAGATGTGGAAGTAAATCTTCAATAAGTGGATGTGGTTCGCTATCAACTACAGTTTGTGCATTTAATTTTCTATAGTCGACGCATAGTCTAATGTTGTTGTCCTTCTTTCTGACAATGACTAATGGAGACGAAAATGGAGAATTACTAGTCTCAATAATTCCTAAAGACAACATCTGCTCAAGTTCTTTAGTAGTTTTAGTAAGAAAGTGTAGTGGAACAGAATAAGGGTGTACACGAATTGGTGTATCATCATTAAGTGTAATGTCGTGACTAATTACTGATGTGCGACCAGGTACGTCTGTCAGCACATCTGGGAATAATTGTAAGAGATCAGCAATCTTCTGATGCTGTTGCGGTGTAACCGAAGAAGAGATGGTTACATCCCGCCAAGATTCAGTAGGTTGTACTATTGGTACAGGTAACGGCATCTGTACCTCAGGAAAAGAAGAGTCCTCTTCCTGAATAACTGACAGATTAGAATAGTGACATGTAGGTACTAATGTAACAAAAGTATCACCTGATAGAAGAGTCTACCTTAACTAGTATATGTACGAATAGATTACTAGGAAAGAAAAAAAAATTTGATGATGACTGACTATGCAGAGTCATCAAAGATGTGATGAACAGTGTTAATGTAACCTGTTATCTGCGTGACACAGAATCAGGTACTAATTTCAATCTCAAAGAATGGTGGTGAAAATAAACACCATTGTCAAGCTCGATAACCATTCTAGCATCTCTATTGTTACGAAATGTAACCAGAGCTTCACCATACCTGTTATTGATAGGTGGTAACAGACGCACGAACCTAACGTCTGTCGTGTACTTAAAGAAATTACTAAGTGCCTGCCATGTAACGTCGCGTGGCAGATTGCGCACTAATACGGTGCGAGAATATGCACCCTTCTCATTACTCTTAATTCCACCTATATGTTTCAACATCCTACTCTTCTTAGTATAATCTTTTACACTGTTGACAATGTTAACAGTTTTATTACGATCAAGTATAATATTATCCTGTCGCCAGCATTTATTTTCAGAATTGGCAGTAATATTCTGCCGAGGAAAAGTATAACACCCTCGGAATGATCTTCTACCTGCCACTGGGTGTGTAGACACCTTAGTATCACTCTTAGTGCTGACTACTTGTCGTAAAATAGGGTTATTATTATTTTGATGGAGAGTCTCACTATATTCCTCTTTTTCAAAAATAGTACCAAGACTAAAATTAGAAACTGCTGTGCCACATGTATTCGTATTCTTGGCACGTAATGTTGCCATTGCAATGACGGCGTTAGCATTGCCATAAAATTGCAAATGTTTCATTTCCCATTCCATAATTTCTTCTGGTGTGCAATCCTTACTGCCGTGGATGCGTCCCAACATAAGATCTGCAATTGGATTTTTCAACATGCATACCTTCACATTTCCTGAAAAGAAGGGTGTATTTACATGAATTATTGCAGTGGGGTAATGTTCAAGTGTCCCACCAAACGTCATGCACCTGACATGTTCCCCTGTTGCACAACTGGGATGAACAAGTGACTGCCGGACTCCGATAGTGGTCGATCCGGAATCTCTCAACACTGAAACAATAGATCCATTTACAATCCCTCTGTTAAAAATCAGAGAGCCTGTTCCATCATTGGCCGCTAGACCGACGTCTGGGAGAATGTGTCCACAATTCAATACAGTCTCTTTTGCCTTCTGAAATACAAGACTACATTCTGGGCAACTGTTTGCCACGTTATAATTTATGGAATAACATGTAGAAGAAGATTGTATTACATTATCGTTATGTGAACTCTGAACCCCAGGGGTTGTACCATTAGTAACTGCCGCCCCTGTATTATGATTATAATGTGACGATCTACGAGAATGAGACCGATGACGAGAATAATCATTAGAATTATCCCGTTGTCCCCTGTAGTAACTGTTATCTCGATGTCTAGCGCCATTATTATTGTTATTCCAATTGTTACCATTGTTATAGTTATATGATCGATTATGATTTGCGTTATGTCGACCATTGTTGTATCTCGACTGAGGTGAATAATTTCTATTTTGTGGTCTTTCTCTATTCAAATCACTCTTATTGTTAAAATTATTCTGTCCCTTTTGAAAATTAACATTATAATTTCCTTTGAAGCGACTTCTATCTACACTGTGTGTTATTGGTTTGTCATGACTGTGGTATGACATATTAGAGGCCACAGGTAGAGGTTCCCTTATTAGCGAGTTAGAAATGCTCGCATTCGGATGAGCAGTGCAATAATGTAATGAAATTTTTTCTAACTCATCGATAGTAGATGGTTTACGTTCTTGCAAAAAGGCAAAGAACGGTGGACTGACAGAGGATAACACTTTATCCCTCAGTAACAAATCGACTAACTTGTTGTATGATTTGTTGACACCTGCCAGTTCCACCCATCTGTTAAAGGTATTGCGTATGTTCGCAATAAAACCTGTAAAGTCTTTATTAGAATCTGGTAGAATACTTTTAAAACGTAATCTGCAAAATTCTTCGTCCAAATGGAAACGACGTAATAATAAAGCTTTAATGGCGTCATAGTTACCAGCTATTGTTGGGTCAACATTTTGAACTGCACTTAATGGTTCCCCGTCCAACAATTCACTAAGTTTTAAAGCCCATGCTTGTTTTGGTAAGTTATTTGTTTTGCATACCTGTTCAAACCGTGCCAGATACGATCCAAGGTCGTCGAAGTTCAATTTAAAATGTGGTAATTTAAAGTTGTAATACGGTTTGTTTTGGTTGGATGAAGATCCATTTTGAGCATTATCATTCTGACTCGTATTAGCACTTTGTGCCAGTAATTTTGCAGTTTCAAACTTAAGACGTTCCAATTCAATTTCTTGTTGCCTTTTAATTTCCTCTCGTTTCAATTTATTCTCTTCTTCTTGTCTAAGTTCTTCTTTTTCTCGTTTAAGTTCTTCTTTTTCTCGTTTAAGTTCTTCTTTTTCTCGTCTAGCAATTTCTCTCTGTTCCTCCATTTTTGCTTCATATTTCGCAAGTTCTTTTTCTGCATATTCACGAAGTTCTTGTCCTTTCATGTTAAACTCTTTTCCAATTTTAATGAAATGATCCAAGGTAAGCATTCTTGACGTTAATTTTGTAAGTAATTACTAATCTATAGTAATCAACAATAGAATCTATGTACTTATTTGTACTTACTCAACGTATGAATACTCAATATAAATAATTATAATATTCTTGTAATGTTATTTGTAAATTCTACAAATATATAATATTTTGTAATAATATTATATGTATTTACTAATATATATCATAAATAGTTATGCTATTTATTTATTTAAGATATGCTGAATTAAAATCAAGCATCTACTATCATGACCTAATAGTCATGGGTATTATCCCTCAATAATTATGTTATTTAATCAATATATGTGATAAGTCCACACTGTAGTACTAGGAAAGTGTACTAATTAACATCTGATATGTCTGTCCTACTCAAGGCAGACCATAAATCTTATAGCTATTAATAAATATATATAATTCTAGTATGCCCTAGTCATCATATATAAAATGCCTTAATCATGTATTGGACTACTGCAAAGTGATGACGTCACCGAAGTCATCATCTAATTTAATAAAAATTAATTAAATTAATTTACCATATCATTGGAATCAATTTATAGTACTATCATTATGTTAGTAATATAAGAGATAAATACAAACAATACAATTTATTAACCAAGGTTTTACAAAACAGCAGTACGATACAAAAGTGACATTTCACAAATAAAAGTGATTTTATGAAATAAGTATACTAACCGGAAATGCAGAAAGGTCAAGGATAACTAAGGCAAGATAAACTATGAACACTAGGAACAATGACGTCACAGGACTCATCTGACGGTTATTACAATACATCTAAATGTACATAAAGATAGCAAGGTCAGGATTAACGAGATAGATTACAAACAATAATACAAAACTCAATAAAATGAAACTGAATACACTAGAATACACCAGTTATTCACAGAACTGGACACCTAACATGCAAGGTCAAATAATGGCAATCACGAACGAACAAGCAATCGGCAGAATCATCGATGGGGTTCTTCGCCAAATGCGATTATTTAGCGCCCTTACAGACCAATTAAAACCAATTCGGACATCCAGGGAGCCATGAAATTGGTTTTAATTCTCCACGCCAACCACCCACTAATTAGTAACAAAAACAAACGGTGGAAAACAAATATAACATGTATACATGAAAATGAATAGACATGCCTGTGTAAAAGGCGAAATGGACTCAGCACTGTGTTTTCTAACTGACAAAAGTCACAACTAGACTTATATTTTAGTGCTCCGTTAATACTCCGGTCGATGCTATTTCCACCAACAGATTAGACCAATGTCTCGAATTGCTTGCTCCTCATTGATAAATAAAGTTTTTCCATCCTTTTGTCTTCTTAGATAATGTATTTTTCATCAGAATGGACTACGCTGACGGTTGTCATCTTGGTCTTAGGCATTTACGCACAATTTGGTGACGTAAGGTTGACCTCTAGAGGTAACTATGTGTAATAGGTCATACTTCAGCGCATCACGTGATAGTCTTTTGAAAGTAAACAGTTCTTAGTATTTTATGGAGAAAAAAATTTTCCGATCCCCAAACAATGGGCACCATCTGTTGAGGGTGGCTTTTTTGTTGTTAAAATGGGTCATTATTTGTTGAACAGTGTTCCGTGTAATATGAATAAAGCAATTATAAATTTCTGGCCATTGCATTGCTTTTGATATGTTCATTTTTTCATTCAGTTATTTGCATCGTGCCTTCGATGGTAATTAAGCGAATGCGGGGTGGAAGATTTCGAACAATACTTGAACTTTGCAATTCGATTGACTTGATAAGTCATTTCATTGAGTCCACACATTTTAATGTACAGTTTTACACGTCAAGACAATCCACACATGTTGATCATAAAAAGTACATATTACACTAGATTGAATAGATATATATGTATATCAGTCCTTGTCCAATAAACCGAATTACTGTAGGCAGAACGTCATAACAATATGCACGCGAGGTTGGGGATTCCAACCGCCGACAGTGAGATTATGCGTCTGAAAATATAAAATATTATGGACTGTTAATTCATCCTTCCTTGAATTCAATTACGTACTAACCTTAATCATTTTATCTCTTCACAATAACCATGGACTGACCCATGTCCCTACTTGAATAAAATATATCTGTGCGGCAATACTATGCCCAACACTGGAAGGAGAAAGGACACGTCTTTACAGCTTGACGGTCAACACAAAAAGGGCCCCGTATCTTAGTCACGGTGCGTGACCTATCAACGATAACACGTCATAAATCGATCGTGTACATAGCGCTCAGCAGTCCATGAACTCTTAACATCAAATTATATTAAACGCTGTGACCCTAGAAATAGCACACTGCCAACCATAGCAGACGACTTCAATAAAATACCGTAACAAAAAGTTTGAAACTTCCATTACTTTAAAATGAATATTTACACATAGATATTTACACTGGTTTAAGCTTGAAAACTTACATTAATTTTAAAGAGTCTATGTTTATAGGGACATTTACACTGCTTTGAAAATGTAAGTATTATACTTAGAATGTACATCATTTCTTTCATCTTTCCCTCCCTGCTCTATAGAGAAACTGGAACTACGTTATGCTTTTAGTTCTCTTTACGAAACTATCAATAAAGCAATCACCAGCCATGCAGTAGTGTTTCATGAATCATCATTCTATACGCTGATGTTGCCAGCCTCAAATGACTTTGACATCCAATAGCGAGTTTCACACATTAAACTTCACATGGTAATATATACATATATATGTTAGTTCACATGTTAGTAATAAAATATGAAATGTAAATCACAACTTACGCCAATCCTGACTCACAGACTTTTTGCTCAGATGAATAAAAGAGGCTTGAATCGGCCTCTTACAGCATCTCGGGTGTCGTTAATTTTAACTTCAATTCCCTCTGACTCCGTGTGTTTCTTCAGTTTCCTATTCCCGGTGTTCCTTATTAAAATTTCGAGATTTCCTGTGCTCTGTAAGTCTTATTTGGTTCTCCAATAACAGGTCAGGTTAAAAAAATGAATTATGAATCTATTCTTCACTCTGGCGAGGTCTGATGATGTCTTGTCAAGCGTAAAATTCACAGTGAAATAAAACTGCGAAATGGTCAGACTATATTCCAGTGTTCCAACGCATTGTTGTTATGAATCTAATCAGAAAGATCCAATAATTTCAAATCCGGGTTACCAAACGAGTCGTCTCATCAGCGGTTCAATATAAACACGCCGGCGACTATATTATCTCAGTTGCTCACCGCAAGCCAGGATGACCGGGTAACAAACAGGTGACATCACAGAGAGGAGTGTCGAATGATTTGATAAAATCAAATATCAGCTACTTAGCAGAAATATAACGAAGAAAGAAAGTGCGATAATTGACCGCACATAATAAAAATCAGTACCACACATGTACCGATACTGCCGGAGGGAAACAAAGATCGATGGGTTTTGTCCCACCATCTAGTAACACTACAGCGACACACACATAAGAACCAATCTAATAACACTACAACGAAACACATATAAGAAACCATCTAACAACACTACAACGACACACATATAAGAAACTATCTAATAACATTACAACGACACACATATAAGAAACTATCTAATAACACTACCACGACACACATATAAGAAACCATCTAATAACAATACAACGACACACATATAAGAACCTATCTAATAACACTACAACGACACACATATAAGAAACTATCTAATAACACTACAACGACGCACATATAAGAAACTATCTAATAACACTACAACGACACACATATAAGTAACTATCTAATAACACTACAACGACACACATATAAGAAACCATCTAATAACACAACAACGACACACATATAAGAAACCATCTAATAACACTACAACGAAACACATATAAGTAACTATCTAATAACACTACAACGACACACATATAAGTAACTATCTAATAACACTACAACGACACACATATAAGAAACCATCTAATAACACTACAACGAAACACATATAAGAAACTATCTAATTACACTACAACGACACACATATAAGAAACCATCAAATAACACTACAACGACACACATATAAGAAACCATCTAATAACACTACAACGACCCACATATAAGAAACTATCTAATAACACTACAATGACACACATATACGAAACCATATAATAACACTACAACGACACACATATAATAAACCCTCTTATAACAATACAACGACACACATATAAGACACCATATAATAACACTAACACGACACACATCTAAGAAACTATCTAAAAACACTACAACGACCCACATATAAGAAACTTTCTAAAACACTAGAACGACACACATGTAAGAAACTATCTAATAACACTACAACGACACACATATAAGAAACTATCTAATAACACTACAACGACACACATATAAGAAACCATATAATAACACTACAACGACACACATATAAGAAACTATATAATAACACTACAACGACACACTTATAAGAAACTATTTAGAAACACTACAACGACACACATACACGAAACTATCTAATAACACTACCACGACACACATATAAGAAACTATCTAATAACACTACAACGACACACATATAAGAAACTATCTAATAACACTACAATGACACATATATAAGAAACTATCTAATCACACTACAACGACACACATATAAGAAATCGTCTAATAACACTACAACGACACACATATAAGAAACTATCTAATAACACTACAACGACACACATATAAGAAACGTTCTAATAACACTACAACGACACACATATAAGAAACCATCTAATAACAATGTGATAAAATAACCTCGAGCCTAACATTTTTCTGTGCCATCCTGTAATGCGTTATGTGCTCTTCACTTCCTCTTTCTCACCTCTGACAGTATTTGGTATTTTTGATTCCTTGTTTACACTTCCTTCCTTCAGTTCTTGTCATGGTCTGGGCTTCATCGACGTCCTTACTAAATGTGGTTATCAATTACTTTCGTTTCAACCCATACTGACACCTGGATCTGTGGAGTGAAATGTTGTTTACGTATTAGTTGTAACACATTTCCGACCGGACAGTGAGTGGGATCGCCCGAATTAGTGCGTAAACAAAGCGACACCGTCAGGTGTCCTATCATTGATAATTTCTATCTGGCCGGGTCACTGCTTGATAGTGCTGTTTGTACAGGAACGTGTAGCCAAATAACAGTCTGTTGACATATCATCGACACGCATCTACGACAATTAATGGGATTTGGAGCCGGTAAATTACATAATCATTTCTGAGTAAATAGGTTGTCGGCAATGGTTCCGATAAGTTATCCATCTGGAAAGAGATTATTTGTGAAAGATATATAAGTCGTGAGTGTAAGCATTACTGATAATCAAGCGGAAGACGAAAACGTTTAACTATACTTCTTTCTACACAAATATTTACCAACCCACCTATGAACCAAATATGAAAGCTGCCAAAATTGAATACCTATCTGATACTGTCATACCGGGTATCACACTGATAAGGTCTAGTAGTAGTTGTTAAAGTGCCACCACATTGACAAAGCTTTGTTTCTCGCACCAGATTAGTAGGGACTGGTTTTTTTTTTTTTGTGAATAGCTCGTCCAGTCACAATGTTCTGTAACTAGGTCAGGTTACCGACTGTTGGGGCCCTGACAAGGTGTACAGTTAAGTGCGTATATTCTGATGTAAATGGAGAGTGTAGACATCAATAATGACAAACGCGAATGGATGACAGTTTGACAGGTGCACAGGTCACTCACTCCAATCACAGGTGGAAGTCAAGGATGGCTGGACTACTGTGGTCGTTTCATATTATTTAGTAGGACGTACACATGGACAGTACGAGCATCGTTACAGGAACACAGGTCGACATAAATAGCATATTGTTGATCAATGGTCTACCATCATAAGTTAGCATTCATGTTGAATAACATTGCAATGGAACATCTGTAAACAAGCACTCATATTTCCATTGTTTATCAATACAATCATCAGGCCTTACTGACCGAGCATGTCAGTTAATAAATACTGTTCAAACTTGACTCCTAAACAGGACCTCTTTTCTAGCAAAGATTACTTTAGGTAAAGTACAGCAAATCTATGTGAAGATAATGTTAACAAACTAGTGTTGGGTTTTCTTTATAACTGTGATCTTTTAATCATCACCTGATAATAAGGGGGCATCCCCGTTCTCTGATTGATGATCGACAATAAATAGGATTCCAAAATAAATAGAATTCCAAAATGGCTTCTGGTTCCCTGTTGAGCATCGCTCACTATACGGATGTATAGCAAATCTTCAATCGAAGCTTTGTTCATCAAAAATAAATGATTCTACAAGAATCAGCATATTCTGTCCTCATAGTTGCTGCATATAAACATATTCAGTGCTGCTAGATAACATGTCATCCCGACATATATACATAGGTAAATTCATATCGACGTCTGCCCATCTGAGCCTAGGAATGAAAGAGTTCAGTGAACAGTTCTTTACCTTGCCATACGAAATATACTAGCAAACACAAACACTCTCCTGGCGTTACTGAATCAACACTGGGGAACTCATGGATTTAACAATCCTAGAAGAAACTATCTTCGTTCCCATAATAAATCGAAGAGATCACAAACTTTGGACAGGTCTAAGACATGACATCCCGCCAGGCTCCTTCATCACCGAAGAACTCCCTAACGTATCTTCATGCGCCGAAAGCACCTGACCCCAAAGTACAGTACAAGGAAAAATAGTTCCACATAGACATACCAAGATATCACGATATAAGACCGAATCGTCTGAAATAGACACAGAGTAAACATAGACTCGGACCATAAACATTCTTGCATAAACCTAAACAAGAACAATCTGTTTTCTGGCCCAACAAGGCACAGACTAACAAAATCCAGATTCATACGCCAAATTCGATCTCCATATAACAACTGTATCAATCAATCATGGGTGATATATCTTTGAACAGGAAAGCATCCTGATTCAAAAACAAATACCTTCCCTCCGACAGATAAATATAATAATAAATATATACATTGTATATATATATATATATATATATATATATATATATATATATATATATATATATATACATATATATATATATATATATATATCTATATATATATATATATATATATATATATCAGTAATCTGTTGGTAATACTACCACCTCGAATTATAAAGGTACCGGGTACGATTCCCATTAATGGGAATATCATTTATGGAAATCTTTTTCAGAACGAGTGGTCCTAATGATGACATTACCCCCCCCCCCCTCCTTCCCTACCGGGTCTCCTTGGTAGTGAGATCAGATGCCTAGCTTTCTCGGATAAGGATGAAAAAATTGCAGGTCCTGTGTGCAAGTTGTGGCATCAACACTGTAAATGGATACCTGACTTTGCTCTTAAGTAAGCCAGGAAAAAGACAGCGAGCGAGGGCATTGGTTACCTCACCTCATAAAGCTGGCCTTAGTATAGTTAAGGCTTTAACAATTCACCCCCTACAGAATAATCTGCTAGTGAACTCACAGCCGCTCACCACTGGTACAATCTTGTACATACTTTGAAAAAAACACATAATTCAATAGCAGACTGTTCGAATATTCCTTGAGTTCTGATTATAGCCACCCTAATCTGATTATGTTTCAAATCATTGTCTAAATACTGTACGGAGGGGTTTGGATTTTGTTTGTCTGTTTTTGTTTTTGTTTAAATATTTTTTATTGTTGTTGGTTTGTTTTCATTATTTTCTTTTATATATGTTTATCTTTTATTCCTTCAACCTTTCCTTCAGTCTTTTATAATGTTGCAAACCTTTAAATAATACTGAGAGTAAATGTGGGAATGAAGGGATGCAGTATACAAGATATGTTTGTGTGTGTGAGAGAGAGAGAGGAAGGGCAGAATGTTAGACGGGCTTGCGTGCCCAATCCTTAACAATGTGAAAATAAAGTATATTTGTTTTATCTATCTATCTATCTATCTATCTATCTATCTATCTATCTATCTATCTATCTATCTATCTATCTATCTATCTATCTATCTATCTATCTATCTATCTATCTATCTATCTATCTATCTGTCTACCTATATACCTATCTGTCTACCTATCTACCTGTCTACCTATCTATCTATCTATTCATCCATCTATCTTTCTATCCATCTATCTATAGCTGTCCATCAATCTATCTCTCAATGCCAGTCCGAATAATTCCACGCCCAGGTTATAACATAAGATAACAAAAAAGACATTTATATCTGCCGGCTATTGGTTGGAGTTCTCTCCGCCGTTGACAAATGATCGTGGACCCCAAGAGAGTGATGAACTTGTCACGAACAAGATGTGTGCCCTCTGGCTACCTGGCTAAATCTGGCGTCTAGATTTAGATGAAGAACCAGCGTCCACTGCTGGGAGCGGACAAAGGAAGCAGAAAAAAGATCGCGACAGCGGAATGTTAAACTCAGGAAGTCGCTAAGTTGTCGTGTGAAATAAGTATACAAGAGAGGAAAGGATATTAAGGGGCAAAATTTGAAATACACGGGAAAAATAGATCGGGTGGGGGAAAAGGGGGGAGGGGGAGGAAGCTTGAGATGCGGATGTATAGAAGAATGGGGCATGTAACATACAAAGAGAAGGAAAAAATATAAAGAGACCCTAGAAAATCTAGGAATTAAAAGAGAATTAATGAAGGTGATCAAAAATAGGCAGCTAAACTATTTTGGCCATATAAAAAGACCTAACACCTTACTGAAGACCATAATGGAAGGCAGTGTTGAAGGCAAACGTGCAAGAGGAAGACAGTGATATAATCGGTAAGATAACTTCAAGAGATGGACAGGAAAGAGTCTATCAATTGTGCACTTTCAAGGGAAGGGACATAAGACGTTGGAGATCCGTTACAGCGGACGACCGTTCGCAGCTGATAATAGTGATGAGATCGGGGGGGGGGGGGGGAAGAGGGGGGGGGGGCGGGGAGAGGAAGGGGATGTAGTTTCTTTGAAACTGCTATAATTTACACAATATTGCGGTCCTTGTCCTGCAGTACTGGTCTGTACCAAAGTGTGACATAAGTTTAACATTCTATTTTTAGTTGTTGTCGTGGTTTTTGTTTTGTCAGTAATAACTAACTAAAACATATCTGCCGGTTTATTTAGGAATCTTACTTAGTTTTTCAAGAAGAGTTTAACTTTAGCGGGTAGACATGTGGGGGAGGAGAGGGGTGTGACGGTATTGTCTCTCCCGCTTTGCAGTAGTGGTCCAACAGTGGCCAAAACTCAGGAGTATCTAATATACGCTTCAAATGTATCTAGTAAATTAATATGAAACAAATATAAAGGTATGTTATCAGGCACTCGCAGGAAATAAAGAAGTAGAACACCAGACAACAGAAAAACATGGGTAAGCCACTCATGTCTGTTGTTTTTCTGTTGTCTGGTGTTCTACTTCTTTATTTCCTGCGAGTGCCTGATAACATACCTTTATATTTGTTTCATATTAATTTACTGTTTACAGGCCTCAGGTTTCCCTCCCTTATTTGTTTCAAATGTATCTACCTTCGCACAAGATTACTCTTGGCAGAGATGTAGATAGAAGGGTGATGGCACTTCTATTACAAAGGGAGTCTTCACAGGATAATCAGAATAAGTGAGAACAAACCCCATCGAGGCCAGCTCCTTGACGTGGAGATGGGGTTCAAGTACAGCCACCAGCAGCCGAAAAACCAAGACTGGCCAGGCCATCCTACACTCGAGTAAGACCACAGTCTGCCCTAGCAAGTCAAGGTGCTGAAGACGGAGGCAACCAGACAAGAGGCGCACCACAGCAATCAAGATGCCACGCACACGCGCAATAGAAATATGCCTATATCTACAAAACGTTATAGCACTCGCCCTGTGACGGACACCCAGGCAGGCGCAGTGCCGGGCCCTCTGCCTCAAAAGGGCCCTACCCCTACTACTGGGGGTCCTTCTTAATTGCCCCGTGGAGCCTGGAGGCATGAGAATAGAGCTACTGGCCAAGCAAAGCAAAGGCCACTTAAAATAATGCACTGGAATGCTGAAGGCGTCAACAGTAAAAAAGATGGCTTCAGCAAAAAATTAGAGCTCGAATATATCTTAAATGAAGAGCAAGTAAATGTATGCTGCTTGCAAGAAACCCACCTCAACCAAGACGTAGCCTTCAAAATCAGAGGCTACCAGTGCTATCAATCCGACTGAAAAGACAGGCGAAAGGGTGGAATACTGACTTTCGTGAAGAATAACATCAGTGCATGTCAGCTTGAAACATATATGGAGGGGCGGAATATCAGATGCTTCATCTCAGGACAGAAAGTTCAGAATTCCACCTGCTCAACTACTACTGTCCGAGTGACCACCCACTGGCACTAGACACAATCCCAGCATAAGAAAGACTGATTGTGTGCGGAGACTTCAACAGCCACTCACAGAGCTGGGGCTATGATCACATGGACAGGAGAGGTGAGGAGCTTGAAAACTGGCAGGATGACAATGGGCTTATCCTGATTAACCAGCCAATCGACCCACCAACCTTCTACTCGAGATCATGGCACACCACATTTACACCAGACCTGGCATTCCACTCACCAGGCCTGGAGTGGAACATCACACGTGTTGTTGGGAAACAACTCGGAGGCAGCGACCACCGGCCAGTCTTCCTAATTGTGGAAAATCAACTTGTCAATGAGAGCAGCACTCTCTCTAGGTGGAACTACAAGAAGGCAGACTGGACAATGTACCAGCATCGTACCAGTATACTGGCTAGAGATCTGTCTGTAGACAAAGACATCAATAAGGTAGCCGATGAATTCAGCAGATGCATACTACAGGCTGCTCGTGAAACAATACATAGAGGGGCTCGTAAGCACTTCACACCATATTGGAATAGTGAACTAGAGCAACTGCACAATGACGTGGAAACATCTCGAAAGCAGGCGGAGACCACTTCATGTCAAGAAAATCACAATAACTACCAACATTCTTCTTTGATCCTTAGCCATCGACCGTCAAAGCAGTCAGTGGCCATCACGCCTAGTGGCGTCTTGTAGGGCAACAACAAAATGATTCCACTTTGCTCGGTCGGTGGCCATCCTTCGTACGGTGCCCCAACTCTGGTTCATTCTTTGCATCTCAGCCTCCACAGTCCTCCGCCAAGTTGTTTTTGGTCGGCCTCTCTTTCGTTTTCCTTCAGGGGTCCAAAGCATAGCTGTTCTTGTGATGGCATCGGGGTCTCTTCTAAGGACATGACCAACCCATTTATTACAAATAAGGGAGGGAAACCTGAGGCCTGTAAACAGTAAATTAATATGAAACAAATATAAAGGTATGTTATCAGGCACTCGCAGGAAATAAAGAAGTAGAACACCAGACAACAGAAAAACAACAGACATGAGTGGCTTACCCAGGATTTGAACACTGGACCTTCCGTGCGACAACCCCGCCTAGCCATGCAAGCGAATCACACTATCCGCTCTGCCATCTACGCATCCTCAAAAAATGATGTTTCAATGGCAGGTCAATAGTGCGAACCACAATACACGACACCAGAAGTCCTCCATGGGCAGTTCAGCCTATTAATGACGCAATCACTTCTGTTGTATTTCTATCAAGCAGTATAGGCCGAATCAACAAGACCCTTAGGACCTTAATACTGTGTCCAGTAAATGATAGTAGACTAGAACAGTGAGAACAGGATAGTGGGTAGGTTTGGTATTGTACAAACATTTATTACAAATAAGGGAGGGAAACCTGAGGCCTGTAAACAGTAAATTAATGTGAAACAAATATAAAGGTATGTTATCAGGCACTCGCAGGAAATAAAGAAGTAGAACACCAGACAACAGAAAAACAACAGACATGAGTGGCTTAACCAGGATTTGAACACTGGACCTTCCGTGCGACAACCCCGCCTAGCCATGCAAGCGAATCACACTATCCGCTCTGCCATCTACGCATCATCAAAAAATGATGTTTCAATGGCAGGTCAATAGTGAAAACCACAATACACGACACCAGAAGTCCTCCATGGGCAGTTCAGCCTATTAATGACGCAATCACTTCTGTTGTATTTCTATCAAGCGTATAGGCCGAATCCAACAAGACCCTTAGGACCTTAATACTGTGTCCAGTAAATGATAGTAGACTAGAACAGTGAGAACAGGATAGTGGGTAGGTTTGGTATTGTACAAACATTTATTACAAATAAGGGAGGGAAACCTGAGGCCTGTAAACAGTAAATTAATATGAAACAAATATACAGGTATGTTATCAGGCACTCGCAGGAAATAAAGAAGTAGAACACCAGACAACAGAAAAACAACAGACATGAGTGGCTTACCCAGGATTTGAACACTGGACCTTCCGTGCGACAACCCCGCCTAGCCATGCAAGCGAATCACACTATCCGCTCTGGCATCTACGCATCATCAAAAAATGATGTTTCAATGGCAGGTCAATAGTGCGAACCACAATACACGACACCAGAAGTCCTCCATGGGCAGTTCAGCCTATTAATGACGCAATCACTTCTGTTGTATTTCTATCAAGGAGTATTGGCCGAATCCAACAAGACCCTTAGGACATGAATACTTGTGTTCCACTAAATATAGTAGACTAGAACAGTGAGAACAGGATAGTGGGTAGGTTTGGTATTGTACAAACATTTATTACAAATAAGGGAGGGAAACCTGAGGCCTGTAAACAGTAAATTAATGTGAAACAAATATAAAGGTATGTTATCAGGCACTCGCAGGAAATAAAGAAGTAGAACACCAGACAACAGAAAAACAACAGACATGAGTGGCTTACCCAGGATGTGAACACTGGACCTGCCGTGCGACAACCCCGCCTAGCCATGCAAGCGAATCACACTATCCGCTCTGCCATCTACGCATCATCAAAAAATGATGTTTCAATGGCAGGTCAATAGTGCGAACCACAATACACGACACCAGAAGTCCTCCATGGGCAGTTTCAGCCTCTTAATGACTGCAATCCACTTCTGTTTGTATTTCTAATCAAGTGCAGTATAGGGCCGAATCCACAAGACCGTTAGGGACCTGAATCACTGTGTCCAGTAAAATGATAGTAGACTAGAACAGTGAGAACAGGATAGTGGGTAGGTTTGGTATTGTACAAACATTATTACAAATAAGGGAGGGAAACCCGAGGCCTGTAAACAGTAAATTAATATGAAACAAATATAAAGGTATGTTATCAGGCACTCGCAGGAATAAAGAAGTAGAACACCAGACAACAGAAAAACAACAGACATGAGTGGCTTACCCAGGATTTGAACACTGGACCTTCCGTGCGACAACCCCGCCTAGCAGCAAGCGAATGCACACTATCCGCTCTACCATCTACGCAGCATCAAAAAATGAAGTTTCAATGGCAGGTCCAATAGTGCGAACCACAATACTCGCCACCAAATCCTCCATTTCAGTTTTCAGCTATTAAGACACAAATCACTTCTGTTGTATTTTCTATCAAGCAGTATAGGCCGAATCCAACAAGACCCTTAGGACCTTAATACTGTGTCCAGTAAATGATAGTAGACTAGAACAGTGATCCCAGGTATTGGTAGGCTTTGGTATTGTACAAACATTTATTACAAATAAGGGAGGGAAACCTGAGGCCTGTAAACAGTAAATTAATATGAAACAAATATACAGGTATGTTATCAGGCAATCGCAGGAAATAAAGGAAGAAGAACATTTTTGATGATGCGTAGATGGCAGAGCGGATAGTGTGTTTCGCTTGCATGGCTAGGCGGGGTTGTCGCACGGAAGGTCCAGTGTTCAAATCCTGGGTAAGCCAGTGCAATATATGATCTACTCTTTTCTGTTCTTTCTAAAAATCTGCTTGTTCTTTCTCATGTTTGTGGTCTACTGCTTTTGAAAATTCTCGTTTAATTATCATTGCCTAGTATTTTTGCTGGGTTTCTGGGAATGAGAGGAGTGTGATTCTCCTCCAATATTGCAGTGTGCAAGATATTCACTTCATTGAGCGGGGTTGTCGCACGGAAGGTCCAGTGTTCAAATCCTGGGTAAGCCACTCATGTCTGTTGTTTTTCTGTTGTCTGGTGTTCTACTTCTTTATTTCCTGCGAGTGCCTGATAACATACCTTTATATTTGTTTCATATTAATTTACTGTTTACAGGCCTCAGGTTTCCCTCCCTTATTTGTAATAAATGTTTGTACAATACCAAACCTACCCACTATCCTGTTCTCACTGTTCTAGTCTACTATCATTTACTGGACACAGTATTAAGGTCCTAAGGGTCTTGTTGGATTCGGCCTATACTGCTTGATAGAAATACAACAGAAGTGATTGCGTCATTAATAGCTGAACTGCCCATGGAGGACTTCTGGTGTCGTGTATTGTGGTTCGCACTATTGACCTGCCATTGAAACATCATTTTTTGATGATGCGTAGATGGCAGAGCGGATAGTGTGATTCGCTTGCATGGCTAGGCGGGGTTGTCGCACGGAAGGTCCAGTGTTCAAATCCTGGGTAAGCCACTCATGTCTGTTGTTTTTCTGTGTCTGGTGTTCTACTTCTTTATTTCCTGCGAGTGCCTGATAACATACCTTTATATTTGTTTCATATTAATTTACTGTTTACAGGCCTCAGGTTTCCCTCCCTTATTTGTAATAAATGTTTGTACAATACCAAACCTACCCACTATCCTGTTCTCACTGTTCTAGTCTACTATCATTTACTGGACACAGTATTAAGGTCCTAAGGGTCTGGTTGGATTCGGCCTATACTGCTTGATAGAAATACAACAGAAGTGATTGCGTCATTAATAGGCTGAACTGCCCATGGAGGACTTCTGGTGTCGTGTATTGTGGTTCGCACTATTGACCTGCCATTGAAACATCATTTTTCGATGATGCGTAGATGGCAGAGCGGATAGTGTGATTCGCTTGCATGGCTAGGCGGGGTTGTCGCACGGAAGGTCCAGTTGTCTGTTGTTCTTCTGTTGTCTGGTGTTCTACTTCTTTATTTCCTGCGAGTGCCTGATAACATACCTTTATATTTGTTTCATATTAATTTACTGTTTACAGGCCTCAGGTTTCCCTCCCTTATTTGTAATAAATGTTTGTACAATACCAAACCTACCCACTATCCTGTTCTCACTGTTCTAGTCTACTATCATTTACTGGACACAGTATTAAGGTCCTAAGGGTCTTGTTGGATTCGGCCTATACTGCTTGATAGAAATACAACAGAAGTGATTGCGTCATTAATAGGCTGAACTGCCCATGGAGGACTTCTGGTGTCGTGTATTGTGGTTCGCACTATTGACCTGCCATTGAAACATCATTTTTTGATGATGCGTAGATGGCAGAGCGGATAGTGTGATTCGCTTGCATGGCTAGGCGGGGTTGTCGCACGGAAGGTCCAGTGTTCAAATCCTGGGTAAGCCACTCATGTCTGTTGTTTTTCTGTTGTCTGGTGTTCTACTTCTTTATTTCCTGCGAGTGCCTGATAACATACCTTTATATTTGTTTCATATTAATTTACTGTTTACAGGCCTCAGGTTTCCCTCCCTTATTTGTAATAAACGTTTGTACAATACCAAACCTACCCACTATCCTGTTCTCACTGTTCTAGTCTACTATCATTTACTGGACACAGTATTAAGGTCCTAAGGGTCTTGTTGGATTCGGCTATACTGCTTGATAGAAATACAACAGAAGTGATTGCGTCATTAATAGGCTGAACTGCCCATGGAGGACTTCTGGTGTCGTGTATTGTGGTTCGCACTATTGACCTGCCATTGAAACATCATTTTTTGATGATGCGTAGATGGCAGAGCGGATAGTGTGATTCGCTTGCATGGCTAGGCGGGTTTGTCGCACGGAAGGTCCAGTGTTCAAATCCTGGGTAAGCCACTCATGTCTGTTGTTTTTCTGTTGTCTTGTGTTCTACTTCTTTATTTCCTGCGAGTGCCTGATAACATACCTTTATATTTGTTTCATATTAATTTACTGTTTACAGGCCTCAGGTTTCCCTCCCTTATTTGTAATAAATGTTTGTACAATACCAAACCTACCCACTATCCTGTTCTCACTGTTCTAGTCTACTATCATTTACTGGACACAGTATTAAGGTCCTAAGGGTCTTGTTGGATTCGGCCTATACTGCTTGATAGAAATACAACAGAAGTGATTGCGTCATTAATAGGCTGAACTGCCCATGGAGGACTTCTGGTGTCGTGTATTGTGGTTCGCACTATTGACCTGCCATTGAAACATCATTTTTTGATGATGCGTAGATGGCAGAGCGGATAGTGTGATTCGCTTGCATGGCTAGGCGGGGTTGTCGCACGGAAGGTCCAGTGTTCAAATCCTGGGTAAGCCACTCATGTCTGTTGTTTTTCTGTTGTCTGGTGTTCTACTTCTTTATTTCCTGCGAGTGCCTGATAACATACCTTTATATTTGTTTTCATATTAATTTACTGTTTACAGGCCTCAGGGCAGGAAAAAGTTTAAAACAGCAGAGGAGAAACGTACTTTACTCTGGAAGTGAGGATGGAAAGCATCAGTGAAGGTCGAGCCATTATTCTACAGAAAGGAATAGAAAGGGGCATTACTGGGGAATGGAAACCCCTCAACACGACTGTTAAGATACCTTTATATTTGTTTCATATTAATTTTAAAAAATCCCACCTCATCTGGGGATCGAACCATAGACCACTGAGCTAGGAAGCCAGTGCACTAACCACTATGCTACCGCGGCTCCCAACTCATAAAGAAGCATTTAAAATAAAATTGTTAAAAGGCAAAATAATATTTCATTAATATTTTTAATTAGTGTAAAACATTGTTTCATTCGTAACATGTCTTCATTTATTTTGTCATATTTTCCTCCTTCATCTAATTACTATCGTGGTATAATCAAACGTAACATATATGAGTATATCATTCACTGAAGCATGACGTCAAAAACTTGTCTCCATGTCCCTCAGTTAAGGCTTCGCATAATTGTCCATGTAGTCATTTCAGACCTAACGGTCTTTTATATTTGGACATGCGCCCTAATATAACGGACTAGGTTGAACGGGACGCGCCTCGCCAAAACGAGGCAAAATTTATTTAAAAAAAAAAAAAAATTTGCGATGTTACCACTTAACAGTACTTATTGGAAAAGGTCATTTCAGTGGTACGGATTACCTTTCGATCACTGCCAATTGAGGTACAAAGGGCAGAACGTGTTCTTCTTGGGGTTTTCTTTACTTCCTGGGCTAATTTTACATGTTATACATCTACCTCTACATCTCAATGCATTGTTTTTATATCATGTATTTCTTCTTCATCGTTTCTTCTCTTATTTCTTTAATGAAATGCTTAGCACGTTCTTGTAAACCAGACTTTACTTTTGTTATTTATGCATTATTTTTTCGATTGCGGTTGACAAGAAGCATTCGTTATTAAACGAAATATAGGCACATCAAATCACAAATATTTAATTCTAGAAAATCACACGCAGATGTAGCTATTCTATAAACTTCAGAGGAACAGAAAATAAAACCTTCCTTCTTATCAAACTTTTTTGCATTCAGCGAGTCCCGTTTATTCTAAAATATATTCGAAAAGGAAAAGCTTCCGAACAGTTTAAACCAATCATTAATAACTTTAGTTCATACACACGGGATGCAAATGCCAAAGGGAAAAAAAATACAGACCTTTTTCTCCGTAAATTACAGAACTATAAAATATTAGCATAGGCGTTAGTAATATAATTAAAACATGCAATGCACACACACACACACGCGCGCGCACACGCACTCACACACTCTCTTTTTGAGATGGTCAAAATGAATGGTTCTGACAATGAATCCATACTCCAAATGGTGCACATTTTTAACATTTCCGCTACTGCATCGCGTTGTGCGGAAGCCATTACACTGCAGGTGTCAGCACAAATTCAGATCAATATGATATTTTTATAATATTTTTTTTAATGGATTGTCCAACAATTTGGCCGCTTATTTTAGGTTCCTGGTGAACATTTGTAGGTAAAGGGGAAGAATAGTGGAACAAGGTCAGCCATTTTGCCCGAACGTTATTCAAGCGGGCACGTGAGCGTTATCACTTTGACGCAGTTCAAAACACCCATATTAAACTAAATAAATTTAAACTAACATGAACAAAAAATATCCATTTCAACATCTTACAGGTTACAATTATGATAAATAATGCCTCAGATTTCAAATTCCATAATAAATCATGCTCACGAAATTTATGCTATGTGCAAACACAACGACCACACGGAGACACAATATGGCGGCGTCAAGTTAACCGTCCTTCGCATCGGCCTATTTGGATTACTTTTAAAATTAAGTTCGTGTATGATGCGTAGATGGCAGAGCGGATAGTGTGATTCGCTTGCATGGCTAGGCGGGTTTGTCGCACGGAAGGTCCAGTGTTCAAATCCTGGGTAAGCCACTCATGTCTGTTGTTTTTCTGTTGTCTGGTGTTCTACTTCTTTATTTCCTGCGAGTGCCTGATAACTTACTTTTATATTTGTTTCATATTAATTTTTAACTGTTTACAGGCTCAGGTTTCCCTTCCCTTATTTTCGTAATAAATGTTTGTACTAATACCAAACTTACCCACTTATCCTGTTCTCACTGTATCTAACTGTTGCTAGCTATTCATTTTACTGTGAACACAGTATTAAGGTCCTAAGGGTCTTGTTGGATTCGGCCTATACTGCTTGATAGAAATACAACAGAAGTGATCGCGTCATTAATAGGCTGAACTGCCCATGGAGGACTTCTGGTGTCGTGTATTGTGGTTCGCACTATTGACCTGCCCTTGAAACATCATTTTTTGATGATGCGTAGATGGCAGAGCGGATAGTGTGATTCGCTTGCATGGCTAGGCGGGGTTGTCGCACGGAAGGTCCAGTGTTCAAATCCTGGGTAAGCCACTCATGTCTGTTGTTTTTCTGTTGTCTGGTGTTCTACTTCTTTATTTCCTGCGAGTGCCTGATAACATACCTTATATTTGTTTCATATTAATTTACTGTTTACAGGCCTCAGGTTTCCCTCCCTTATTTGTAATAAATGTTTGTACAATACCAAACCTACCCACTATCCGTTCTCACTGTTCTAGTCTACTATCATTTACTGGACACAGTATTAAGGTCCTAAGGGTCTTGTTGGATTCGGCCTATACTGCTTGATAGAAATACAACAGAAGTGATTGCGTCATTAATAGGCTGAACTGCCCATGGAGGACTTCTGGTGTCGTGTATTGTGGTTCGCAATATTGACCTGCCATTGAAACATCATTTTTTGATGATGCGTAGATGGCAGAGCGGATAGTGTGATTCGCTTGCATGGCTAGTCGGGGTTGTCGCACGGAAGGTCCAGTGTTCAAATCCTGGGTAAGCCACTCATGTCTGTTGTTTTTCTGTTGTCTGGTGTTCTACTTCTTTATTTCCTGCGAGTGCCTGAAAACATACCTTTATATTTGTTTCATATTAATTTACTGTTTACAGGCCTCAGGTTTCCCTCCTTTATTTGTAATAAATGTTTGTACAATACCAAACCTACCCACTATCCTGTTCTCACTGTTCTAGTCTACTATCATTTACTGGACACAGTATTAAGGTCCTAAGGGTCTTGTTGGATTCGGCCTATACTGCTTGATAGAAATACAACAGAAAGTTGATTGCGTCATTAATAGGCTGAACTGCCCATGGAGGACTTCTGGTGTCGTGTATTGTGGTTCGCACTATTGACCTGCCATTGAAACATCATTTTTTGATGATGCGTAGATGGCAGAACGGATAGTGTGATTCGCTTGCATGGCTAGGCGGGGTTGTCGCACGGAAGGTCCAGTGTTCAAATCCTGGGTAAGCCACTCATGTCTGTTGTTTTTTCTGTTGTCTGGTGTTCTACTTCTTTATTTCCTGCGAGTGCCTGATAACATACCTTTATATTTGTTTCATATTAATTTACTGTTTACAGGCCTCAGGTTTCCCTCCCTTATTTGTAATAAATGTTTGTACAATCCCAAACCTACCCACTATCCTGTTCTCACTGTTCTAGTCTACTATCATTTACTGGACACAGTATTAAGGTCCTAAGGGTCTTGTTGGATTCGGCCTATACTGCTTGATAGAAATACAACAGAAGTGATTGCGTCATTAAATAAAAGGCTGAACTGGCCCATTGGAGGACTTCTGGTGTCGTGTATTGGTGGTTCGCACTATTGCCCAGCTCCAGCGCCTGCCAGCTATGATGGTGTGCATGTCCTCTTGCTAGCTCCGAGTAAGCAGATCTTGGTTGGTGATGGTATTCGGCCAAAAGATTCGGTGAATTTTTCTTAGGCAAGTTGTGTGAAAAGAGGACAATTTCGACATTTCCTTCTCTGTAACTCTCCAGCATTCCGCACCATAGAGAAGCACAGAAAACACACAGCTCTGATATAATCTTAATTTTGTGCTTGTGCTGTATTGTGAGGACTTCCAGATGTTGTTTAGGCTAAAAAAGGCTGTTCTTGCCTTATTCATTCTGATGTTGATGTCTTTGCCTGCCCCGCCGTCTGGTGTTACAATGCATCCTAGGTATGTGAAGGTGTCTGTCTGTACTAGTTGCTGATTCCTTACTGATATGGGCTCAGGGTTGCTCACATTGAGCGTCATGACCTCTGACTTCTTTAAGTTGATGTTCAAGCCCACCTGCTGGCTAAACTAATTAAGTCTATCCGTTTTTTCCTGGATGTGTTGATGTGAATGTGCTAGTAGTGCAGTGTCATCTGCATATTCCAGATCTTCCAATGTAGAAAATGTAGTCCATCTTATTCCTCTTGGACTGCCCTCTGTTGTCTGGCGCATCACCCAGTCTATGACTGTTAAAAATAGAGTGGTTGATAAGGGGCATCCCTGTCGTACTCCTGTCTTCACCTCAAAGGTTAGGTTGCTCTACCCAACACTGAACGTAAAGTTTGCATAGAGGCTTTTTATGATTGACACTATGCAGCTTGGAATTCCATAAGTCCTCAGTATTTTCCATAAACTGTCCCTATGTATGCTGTCAAAAGCCTTTTAAAATCAACGAAAATGATGTACAGCTGTCTTTGTTATTCTGAGCACTGCTCTATAATGTTCCTGAGGGTAAATATATGATCTGCACATCTTCTGTTCTTTCTAAATCCTGCTTGTTCTTTCCTCAGTTTGTGGTCTACAGCTTTTGAAATTCTCTGTATAATTATCCTGCCTAGTATTTTGCTGGGAACTGAGAGGAGTGTGATTCCTCTCCAATATTGCAGTGTGCAAGATCTCCCTTCTTGAGCAATTTGACAATTATTCCTTTGTTCCACTCTGATGGTGTTGTCCCTGTTTTCCAGACTTGTGCAAATAGTGGTTCTAATAGTTCTGCTGCTAGCTCAGGGTCTGTCTTAAATAGCTCTGCATTTAAGTTATCATGGCCAGGAGCTTTTCTGTTCTTTAAACCTTTGATTGCTATGATGATTTCTTCTTTTCGTGGAATGTCTGTACTTACATCTAGATCGTTTTCAGCCTCAGGAACATTCAATTGTGTCTCTGGTGGTTCCTTGTTCAGAGTTTCTCTGAAGTGCTCTGCCCATCTTGTTTCCTGTCCCTCTGCTGTCGTGATGAGATTTCCTTGCTTATCTCTTACTAATGTAATATTGCTTGCACCTCGTTTTCTGCTGATGAATTTAGTTATTTTGTATACTGTGCTTTGTTCATTTCTCAGTGCTGCCTCTTCTGCCTGTCTTGCAAGATCGTCTAGGAAATTCCTTTTTACTGCCATCACCGGTTTCAATACCTTGTCGAGGTATGGTGGCTTGCGTACCCTGATTACCCCCAGAGCTATGCCAGCGAGAGTTTTACTCCTGGAAGGTTCTACCAAGCTGGACAGGTTTGCGCGGGCAGGTGTCAGACGAAAGCAGACACCCTGGTCCTCCAGATTGGGGGTTTTAGCATAGGGCTGACATCCCTGTCTATGTAAAAAAATTGAAGTTACGGAAACAACAACGAATAAACAAACTTTGCTGCGGGACGGACATCCGGAGTCTGAGGCTCGTATGACTGTCAGTGGTGAAAGCCGAAAGGAAGCCACTGACATGAGAACGGACGTCCTGACCGCAAAACATGATACAAGAATAGGATTTTGGAATGTCAGGACAATGAATGAGACGGGTAAACTAAAACAGGTCACGGCAGAAATGAGAAACTATAGGTTACACATTCTAGGGATAAGCGAGAGCAGATGGACAGGGGCAGGAAAAGTTAAAACAGCAAGAGGAGAAACAGTACTTTACTCTGGAAGAGAGGATGGACAGCACAGTGAAGGTGTAGCCATTATTCTACAGAAAGGAATAGAAAGGACATTACTGGAATGGAAACCCATCAACAACAGACTGATAAGATTAAGATTGAGAGGTAGATTCATGAAGAGGTCAAGGATGAATTCTATCAACAACTGCAGAAAGAAATGGAAGACACACCTAGATATGATCTTATTATAGTAATGGGAGACCTCAATGCGAAAGTTGGTACACACAATACATATAATGAAAGAGTAATGGGGAAATGCGGCAGCGGAACAGCAAACGAAAATGGGGATAAATTAATAAGTTTCTGTAGTATTAACAACCTGGTCATTGGAGGAACACTTTTCCCACATAAAGAAATCCACAAATTAACATGGGAATCACCAAATGGTCGGGACAGAATCCAGATAGCCCACATCGTGATTAACGGTAGATGGAGACATGCATTACAAGATGTGAAGGTAAGAAGAGGTGCAGATGTGGGAAGTGATCACCATTTAGTAGTAGCAAAACTGAAAGTGAAACTAAGAAGGGCTGGACCAACTGTAACTGCACAGAAAAGGTTTGACATCAGCAAATTGAAGGACCCCCTTACCAGAAAAGCTTTTGCGGCTGACATAAAGAAACGATATCAATTTGCCAAAAGTCAGGAAAAGACATTGACTGATGATGTAGACCAGAAATTCAACACCATTTCAACAATATATAAAGAAAGCAGCAAATCATGCTTGGGATTCCAGGAAAGGAAGAAGCAAGACTGGATAACACCAGAAACATTAAACACCATAACACTGAGAAAGGAAATGAAAAGAAAGAAAACAGAAGCGAAGTCAACCAGGTTAAAGCAACATAGCGAACAGTATAGTCAGTTGGACAAGGATGTTAAACGCCAAACCCGAGCCAACAAAAGGAATTTCCAAGACGAACTACCAACATGCTAAAGCCAAATTTCAAAGGGCAAGTTGCAGGCCAGGCGGAGAAGCTGGAAGGAGAAAACAGAGTCCTTGAACTTCGAAAGAGATGCAAGGAAACTGTGGAAGCTGGTAAAACAACTTAACGATGAGGGTACAGGGAGAAACTCAAAGATTGCACTGTACAAAGATGGAAATATCCTCACAGGAAAACAGGCAGCTGATCACTTTGCAGATACCTTTGCTAAAGACAACAACATTGAAGTTAGCCCAGAGAAGCAACAGGAGATTTGTGAGAAACGATAAAACGCAGTACGAGATGGAACCATGCCTGAAGTTATGGCGGCGCTAATAACATTCAGAGAACTGGAGCTTGCAATATCAAATTTGAAAATGAGAAAGTTGCCAGGAGTTGATGGAGTATCCAATGAAATGATTAAGAACTTGGAAACCGCAGCAAAAACAAAGCTGCTGCAGATCTTCAATATCTGTTGGAACTTGGCAGAGTTCCACAGACCTGGAGGGAAGCAATCATGATACCACTCCTAAAACCAGGAAAAGACAGTTCCATGGCCTCCAGCTACATACCAATCAGCCTTACAAGCTGTCTCTGCAAAACAATGGAACAAATCATCAACCTCGGGCTGCATTGGTACCTTGAAAGGGAAAAACTTCTTGTACCACAGCAGGCGGGCTTTAGGCAGTGTTACTCTACCGAAGATCAGGCAACTTACCTTTCCCAAGAGATTGAGGATGCGTTCCAAGATAAGAAGCTGGTACTAGCAGCATGGATAGATCTAAAGAAAGCATTTGACAAAGTTTGGAAAGAAGGGCTTTTGAAGAAACTGAAAAATTGCAGAGTGAATGGCAGGGTGTTTAAATGGGTGGAAGGATACTTGCATAACAGAAGAGCCCGCGTACAACTAGATGGCCTTAAGAGCAAGAAAATTCTACCGCATCATGGCGTCCCTCGGGGAGGGGTTCTGTCCCCCACACTTTTCCTAGTCTACATCAACGATATGGTTGCTGAACTACCACATGGAATAAAAGTGGCAATGTACGCTGATGACCTGGTAATATGGTGCACAGATGAGCATGCAACAGTGGCCACCAAACTACTACAAAGAGCTATAGATGCCTTAACCTCGTGGGCAAATAGATGATGTGTCAGCATCAAAATGAAAGAGTAGGGATTTACAGACAGTCTCGCTCGGCTGCGCAGCCGAACGAGACTGTCTGCTTTCTCTAAATCCCTACTCTTTTATTCGTCACGCGCGAGAAACGCGCAGCAAGAAAACGCTCGTCTGTAAGAGCCCTTAGCGTGCAACGTATGACAGTCACTCTCAGTTTCCTGGATGATGAATACCAACAGGACCTCGGGGTCCGAGTATACAAGGATGTGTCAGCACAAAATGCAGTAAAGAATGGAGGAGCAGGAGTGTACATAGAATACCCAAACAACACTATGGATACGGTCAGAGTATCAACGGGGAAATTCTAATACAACTATGATGCAGAAATCCAGGCAATCAAGGTGGCAACCGAGAAACTTTTGAACACCAATCTCGGTCGACAGCCTGTGGTATTCCTGACAGATGCAAGATCAGCACTCCAAGCACTTCAGTCCAGACAATTACCACGTATACAAGCCTTACTGTCTGAACTGTGCAACCAGCGCAAGGTCGCCATGCAGTGGATACCGTCTCACTGTGAAATACCAAGAAACGAGAGAGCAGACCGACTGGCTAAAGAAGGTGCTGCATACGAGCATCCGGATGTACCAGTTACGTACCATCAGAAGAAAAAGATGATCAAATCAATCAGAAAGCCACCAACAGCAACGCAGGACGACTACCAAGCTATGAACAGATCAGAACAAATTGTCATTCTGCGCTTCAGAACAGGACACAACCGACTCCGCAGCCACATGTATACAAAATTTAAGATTGGCAATTCAGCCATGTGTACATGTGGACAGGCACTCCTGACTGCGGAGCACGTACTTCAAGATTGCCCCGAATATGATACATTGAGGCAAACCCACTGGCCAAGAGAAACAACACTGGAAGCAAAACTATACGGACCTCTGTATGAACTACAAAAGACAGTGAAGTTTATACAAGATACAACATTGCAGATATAGACAATATATTTCAAGTGAACGAAAGAAGAAATAGAAGCGAGAACAATACCGCTCTGGCTGAGTATGTTACCTCCGTAACTCTGCCGTCGCTTTTGTGAAGGATTTAAGCACTTCTTAAGTTCAGCTCGTTTAAGCCTCCACCCCTGATTTACTCAGTGGAATTCTATTATTCTAGTATAGTTATGTTTAGAGTGTGTGTAGTAATTTGACTGAGACAAACATGCAGCAACTTTAAAATGATTAAATCGAAGTTAACTTTCTAACATTACAAATAACACAATTTAATAATAACTTTAGGTTTTAACAGTTGGAAATAATTTGAATAGTTAGTTATGGATCAAGAAAAGTTATCCTCACAGTCTTTAGGGAATGTGAGATATTACAAGAAGTTCAAGTGGCAGCATATATTTGAACTTAGCTGCCAATGACTGTTCTGCTCCTTCTTATGGGTTGGTTCTTTTCACTCTGCTCGCGCTCGTCTCTTATCAAGGTTGTCGGGGGTAGCTCATTTCCCAGAAACGTCAAGGAGAGTCTACCACGTCCGTCCTTCGTCTTAAAGCTTAGGCCACGGTTCCCTTCTTGTTCCAGAGATAGTACTTTCTGCTGGTACCACCAATAACTATGGTAAATTATATATATATAAGTTCACCTGTTAGTAATGAAACATATAATGAAAAAATGCACTACTTACGCCAATCTTGGCTACAGACTTGTTGCTCAGATGAATAAAAGAGACGAGTCGGTCTCTTACACGCGTCTGGGGTGTCTTTAATTTGACAATAGATTCCCTCTCTGACTAAGTGTGTTTCTTCAGTTTCCTATTGCCGGTGTTCCTTATTAAAATGTAGAGATTTCCTGTGCTTTGTAAGTCTTATTTGGTTCTACAATAAAAGGTCTGGTTAACAAAAAGGAATTATGAATTTAGTCTTCACTCTGGCGAGGTCTGATGTTGTCTTGGCGAGCGTGAAATTCAGTGAAATAAAACTGCGAAAATGGTCAGACTATATTCTCTGCCATCCCACGCCTTCGTTTGTTATGGAATTAAATAAACGCTCCAATCATATGAAATCATGCAGATAGGGTGTGATATTTCAAAAATATTCCGACATCGGATAATTTAGAACGTAAGGCAGAGGTCAACTCTCCCATATATGGTAATATGATGTCCGATGCCCTTGTGTACAAACTTACAGAGAGATCGGGGAACTCACATGACAACATGTGTAAGCTGTAATACTTATTACTTTATTAGAAAGTAATGTTGTCATTACAAGTCGGCCTGGAAGCGATTATGTCACACTTGTCTGCCCATATGTGTCACACAGACAGTAATCTCGTTATCTGTCGTATGAGTACGCAAACACTCCGTGTCTGCCCATCTGGGTTACCAAACGCACATTGAGGAAACCTGTTGACAGCATTACAAGGCAGTTCTTGTTCTTGAACCCCCAAGGTAAAAGAATCAGAGATGAACCGAGAAACACAAGGAGAAGAGAACTAGAGACGGACGTGAAAGGGGTATAAAATACATTAAAATACATTGAGCTGATGGCACAGGACAGGAAGACTTGGCATATGTGTGTTGAAGGCCTATGCTCCCTAGGGAGTTAAAAGGGGATGGAGTGTTATATAAATCTGTCTAGGAAAATTAATGAGGATTACTAAAATAACGCAGCTGGGACACAATGAAACAAAAACGTAGATCATATATACCAACCCCGACAACCGCTCTCCTGTTACAAGCGCCTGGGACAATCGGCCCTGGATACGGGCTTCTCGTTCTTTAAGAGAACAGTTACCAATAAGAAAATTGCACGACTAAATAACGGTTCTTGTAACAACAACAAAAGTGCTTCAGGAGGTCTTAACAAGAGAAAAGCATTAGCCAGAGTAAATACTTATGTTCACTGTCACAATGCTATTAGAGCGAGATATTTAAAAAAACAGAAGAAAGACAAACACGAGATTACGAAAGAGAAGAGAAGTAGACATATGTAGGCTTACGATTGCGTAAGCAAAATACGAACGTCATCGTGTTATAACATTTTATTCCCAGTGTTCGACTCTGGTTTATGAGTTCATTTATGTTTCAAACAAGTTCTCTAGTTAATGCGTTCATTTATGTGACAGATAAGTTCTCTAGTTAATGAGTTCATTTATGTGACAGATAAGTTCTATAGTTAATGAGTTCATTTATGTGACAGACAAGTTCTCTAGTTAATGAGTTCGTTTATGTGACAACCAGGTTCTCTAGTTAATGAGTTCATTTATGTGACAAACAAGTTATCTAGTTAATGAGTTCAGTTATGTGACAAACAGTTTCTCTAGTTAATGAGTTCATTTATGTGACAAACAAGTTCTCTAGTTAATGAGTTCATTTATGTGACAAACAAGTTCTCTAGTTAATGAGTTCATTTATGTGACAAACAAGTTCTCTAGTTAATGAGTTCATTTATGTGACAGACAAGTTCTCTAGTTAATGAGTTCGTTTATGTGACAACCAGGTTCTCTAGTTAATGAGTTCATTTATGTGACAAACAAGTTATCTAGTTAATGAGTTCAGTTATGTGACAAACAGTTTCTCTAGTTAATGAGTTCATTTATGTGACAAACAAGTTCTATAGTTAATGAGTTCATTTATGTGACAAACAAGTTCTCTAGTTAATGAGTTCATTTATGTGACAAACTGGTTCTCTCGTTAATGAGTTCATTTATGTGACAGATAGGTTCTATAGTTAATGAGTTCATTTCTGTGACAGATAAGTTCTATAGTTAATGAGTTCATTTCTGTGACAGGTAAGTTCTATAGTTAATGAGTTAATTTCTGTGACATATAAGTTCTATAGTTAATGAGTTCATTTATGTGACAAACAAGTTCTATAGTTAATGAGTTCATTTATGTGACAAACAAGGTCTCTAGTTAATGAGTTCATTTATGTGACAAAAAGGTTCTCTCGTTAATCAGTTCATTTATGTGACAAAGTTCTATAGTTAATGAGTTCATTTACGTGACAAACAAGTTCTATAGTTAATGAGTCCATTTATGTGACAAACAAGTTCTCTCGTTAATGAGTTCATTTATGTAACAGATAAGTTCTATAGTTAATGAGTTCATTTATGTGACAAACAAGTTTTCTAGTTAATGATTTCATTTATGTGACAGACAAGTTCTCTTCACCCGTGTGTTACCGGGGCCCGAAAGGGGGCAAAGAATAGTAACACTGTTCCCTGCCAAAGCATGTCGTAGAAAGCGACTTAGGAGGGTTGAGCATGGGGCCGGTTACCCCATCCTGTAAAACATTTAAACTACAAAAAACTTCAACAAACATGGACAAGTCAATTAAAGAAAATAAAACACAGCCATCCAAGACAGGGGAAGGTCCTCTCGCAGGGAGGCGTATGATGCAACACAGAGAAAGCCGAAAGGAATCTGTGTTACTGACTAACCTTCTTTCTTCTAGGAGAACTTCCAGATTTGGCACCTGGAATGTTCGGACATTAAACGAACAAGGGAAAGTGGCACAAGTAGCAGCAGAGATGAGGGAATATAAAATCGAGGTTCTGGGACTGTGTGAAACAAAGTGGAAGGGGGAAGACAGGAAGAAACTCATCACAGGGGAATTGGTGTTGTCCTCAGGACATGAAGACGAAAGTTCACACCACAGTGAAGGGGTAGCTCTTATGATATCTAAAGAAGCACAGAAAGCACTCATTGAATGGGAAGCTGTTGGACCCAGAATAATAATAGCTACTTTTAAAACAGCTAAAAAGAAAATAAATGTAAATGTCATCCAAAGTTATGCACCAACTAATGACAAAGAAGAGTCTGTGAAAGAAGCATTTTATACTAGACTACAGGAAATTATGGAAAAAGTAAAAAGAAGAGACATCACAATTTTGATGGGTGACATGAATGCAAAGATAGGTACAGTGAACACCGGCTTTGAAGAAGTCATGGGAAAACAGGGGCTAGGAATAATGAATGAAAATGGGAAGTTTAGATCTATTGCAGGATGTAAAGGTACATAAAGTCTGTTTCTTCAAAGTAAAAATGAAACTCAAGAGATATGCTAACAACATAAACCATCAATAAGATAAAAGACAGAAAAAACAAGAAAGCAGATTTAAACACAAGCAAAACCAGAAGTTCCAAAGCCAAGGCTCAAGAAGTGTACACAGAAGCAAACAAAGAAGTTAAAAGAAGTATCAAAAGAGACAAGAGGAAGTATATTGAGGAGTTGGCAAGATAGGCAGAAGATGCTGCAGCCAAAGGAAATATGAGAGAACTGTATAACAGCACAAAGAAGCTGACAGGGAAATACAAGCAAACAAGCTGCCTCATAAAAGACAAGAATGGAAAACTGCTCAGCAATATACAAGAGCAAATGAAGAGGTGGACAGAATATTTTGAGGACCTTCTCAATAGACCAGCTCCACAAAACCCCCCGGACATCCAGCCAGCAGAAGAAGAGCTACAAATTAACGGTGAAAGACCAACGAAAGAAGAAATAAAGAAAGCTATAAAGCTTCTGAGAGATGGAAAAGCGTCTGGACCTGATGGCATTTCTGCAGAGGCCATCAAAGCAGATATCGAGACGGCTACAGAGATGTTATATAAATTACTTGGGAAAGTCTGGGAAAAGGAAGAGATACCAACAGAATGGAAGGAAGGATATCTGGTTAAGTTGCCTAAGAAAGGAAATTTACAAGAGTGCACATGATAGGAAACTCTGTACAGAGCGATACAACAGGAAGCAATCTGATCATCAGAAGGAGTCCCCCTGTCCGACAAGGGTTTCGGCCCGAAATACTCATTTACACTCTAAGGGGGGCGTGCCCACGTGGGTCATGACTCCCAAGCGTCTCAGCCTCCTGTTGTCTTGTATCGAAAATGAACCCATTTCACTTATGGTAGCAACTTTAAAATCCACAACTCCGCCAGTTGTTGAGGCAATTGTGAAAGTAACAAAGAGAAGACAAATTATTCCGTTCGTTCCGTCGCACATCACAACTAAGGACACACACTGAGACACCAGCGCGAAGCCGACGAGTCTAGCCACTGAAATTCTGTGCCTGATACCCCTTATAATATACGCCGCCTGTTGCCCCTCAGTCACAGCCCTTTCACTAGAACACCAAAAATCTCAGCGTATTGTGGACTTAGAAAAATTTTGGTTTTTTCTGTACCGCAGCGTTAATTGTCACGATTTCCATTGCCCATTGCGGTTGTTCCACAGCCAGCCTTTTCGGCAGTTTCACTAAGCCTCTTCAGTGCCCTTGTTCTCGACTGTCCCCTCAGCCCCAACAGTTTCAATAAATCATACACTGATACAGCCACAAGCCCTCTTGCACCAACTTCAACAGCCATGACCCTTGCAGTGAACCCATCGTGTCTCAGATCCGCGGCCAGATCACTATACAAGTACTTGGCCGCTTTGAACGAATGTTGCTCGTCTAATCTGGATTCAAATGGCACGGTCAGTTCAATCAGTATGACCGTAAGCGTTGCTGAAGAATGAAGCACTATATCCGGCCGCCTCCGCGATTTTCTGATACTCTCTGGATATGCCCCTCGTCCAGGTAGGTCTACCGCCATCTCCCAGTCGTTTGCACAGCCAAGAAGAGATGGTAAACTGCTACCAGGTTTACTCGGTTTGGGGTGTGCTGACTTTCCTGCCCTCAGAAAGTATGTATTTCCGGTGCTCGGCCTGGGTTTGCTATTCGCCTTCATCCTTGCCAGATCTATTGTCGCAGCAAGCTCATTTAGCACTTTGTTATGGCGCCAAGTGTATCGCCCTTGCCCTAATGACACCTTACGCGCTGAGAGCACGTGTTCAAGTGTCTGCCTCCCCTGGCACAGGGGGCACTGCTCATCATCCAACTTTCCCCATTTCACAAGGTTGGTGGCTGACGGCAGCAGGTCATACATTGATCTAACAACGAAGCTGAGCCTAAGAGGTGCCTGTTACGTGCAGTCTTTGATATCTTACAATATTATACATTGGTATACTTGTTATGTTCGCAAATATTTTGTAAACAAAATAGTGCTTAAGGAAAAGTCATTATTGAGTTACTTCCCTTGAAAGTTGTGTCGGCTCTTTCGATCGAACTCCGCGGATGAGTCCAGTTTTCTGCGATTTATTCGTTGTTTGGGTAATAATAGATTGTTCTTGCTTCAGAATATGTATGGCCTGAATTTATGTGTATTGTTTGTCTGAGTAGGACGAGTCTGTCTTATATCTGTATATCTTTACATATCTAAGTCGAACTATATGTTCTGTTGTCTCTAGAGAGGTCAAAGGCTATTCGGCGGATGTGTCGCTAGAGTGTGGTGTGATTTGGCTTCGTCCTGATAGGGACTGTTGTCGCCGGGGAAAAAGTGATCTCAGTATTTGTGGGGAAAGTGATAGTCGTCTAGACCTATCGTGTATGCTTTACCCCAGTGTTTATTCGTATTGCCAAGGAATGGCAGAATCATATTTCTGATACCAAGGTAATAATAGACACTCTTATGAACTCTCGTACGAAGCCACCATTTTCGATAGGTACGATTTGAATGTCTAAGAGAATATATATTTGACTCGATGAAAACGACTTCGATTCCTAGCAGCACTATATCCTGTAGAATGCAGTCAATTGTTCATGATCAAATCTACAGAGCAATGAAATGTTTTATGAATGACTAACTTTAGGACAGATTCATTATCTGTATCCAAACGTGAGTGACAGCTCACGAGTGAAGCCATCTTGGAACCAAACATGTAGTGACTTTCAAGAAGAGAAAAGGGATGCCCGTATTATCGCTTGTTTAGTCCAGAGATCACTGCTACACAATGAGAACCCCATTATTAGCGGTTCAATATTATTATATGGAAAAAATATGTGCTGAACATTATGTTGAAGAATCGTCGCTAGACGAGATTAGGTTTAGAAGCCATCTGAAATATTGTTTATAAGCTGACGTGCTCAGTCAGTGAAGTCAGATGATTTATATGTATGGGCGATGCTGAGGGCTTGGCTACTGACAGTCCATTATAATATTAATCTACATGAGTGCCCATGTAACATAACATTGCAAGACCAGTTATCCACTGTACCATGATGTATTATGCCAACCTGTGATTTGTCACTATCTGTGCTGTCGAGTGTGTACGTCCAATTAAACTTTAGTAAAGGTACACAGTCGTTGGTGTCGATGACTTCCAGCCATACATGAGTGTGAGAAAAGAACATTTGTCAACAACACGAACCCTTATCATCATTCGCACATTGTACACTCAATCCATGTCTACACCATGCCTCAGTTGACATTGTGGAGCAAACAACTTTCCCATTTCTTATCAAGGTGATGATGATGTCTGCTTCCATCCACTTATGTCTATTTGTTGGTGGATATCATTAACTGGAATAAAACAACAAAATAACATTTTATCAGTGCCATATGCCATATATCATTCCATATCAAGGACCTCTGCAGGGCTCCTTCCCATGTAGTCCATTGGCCTTGTTGGACCTGCTGCACTGCTTTTTGCAACCTCTTATCATTCTCAGCTCCTCGTATCTCCTGAACTACCATGTCTCTGCGCTCCCTGCTTGATGCCTTGGACCACCAGCGGATGTCTCCATGACCAAATCCCCGTCTATTCGTTTGTATGTATCCGATTACTTCCCTCAGTTTGAGTGACTCTTGGGCAGCATCAGCAGCTTCTTCCACTCTCCACTTCCTTCCCGTTTTCAGTATGAGCTGAATGGACTTAACCACGTCATCAGCTGACTCGCGTAGCATCATTGCAAGCCTTGCCTTTCCAACTTTGTACTCTTCAACAACTGACTTGAAGGGAAGCAGAAGTTTTGACTTTTTGCAGTACAGTGCTACATCTGACTGACCTGGTGGTACCCCTAGCCATTTTCTCATGAGCTTGATGACCTTCTGCTCTATAGCTTCCACTGTACTTGTGCTTATTTCATATATAAGCAGTGGCCTCAGCAACTTCGGTATCAACATGAACTGGAGGCACCACAGTTTGAACTTTCCCCGGAGTCTGCTTTGGTCTATGATCTGTAGTCCTCTGTCTGTCATTTCTATTGTCTGTTGCACTGCCTTCGAGTCTTTTAATGAGGCATCGTACACCCTGCCAAGACTTTTAACAGGTTCCTCAATGACAGTAGGTATTCTTTGGTTGGAAACCATGAATATGACCTCTGCTATCATCCCTTTCCTGATCGATAAGCTTCTCGACTTCTTGGGTTTGAAGCTCATTCTGCACCAGCTGACTAGTTCATCCAGGCGTGCTAACATCCTCCGGGCCTGATGTTCATCTGATGTCAGAATTGTTGTGTCATCCATGAATGCTTTGAGCGGTGGTATGTGACACATTACACCGAGCTTTGGACCTATAGCCATTCCTTCAGCCGCATTGAGGATTACCTACATAGCCATCACGAATAGTATCGGAGAGATGGTACATCCCATCGCAATTCCAACTTCAAGGCCAATCCACTTCGTTGTGTACTCTCTGGTTGAAAATCTGACAGAAAACCCTGCGAAATACAGCTTCAGCATTGCTGCAATCTCTTGTGGAAAATGATACATTTCTAGGGCCTGCCACAACATCTGGTGTGGAACGGATCCATTAGCATTCGCTAGATCCAACCAGTTTACATGGAGGTTTGTTCTGCCAGATTTTGCCTTTTGGATTGCTTCCCAGATCATTGTGGCATGCTCTAGACAACCTGGTGTACCTGGGATACCTCCTTTCTGAATGGTAGTGTTAATGTAATCATTTGCCAGGAGGTATGTAGTGAGTCTTTTCGCCATCACTGAGAAGAATATCTTCCCTTCCACATTGAGTAGTGAGATTGGCCTGAACTGACTGATGTCTGTGGAATTTTGTTCCTTCGGGATGTAGACTCCGTTCGCCTTTCTCCATTCCTTTCTTACAAGCTGGGTTTTCCACGCATTCTTCAGTAAACGGAGCAGTCGTTTGAGCACCTCAGGGCATCTCTTATACACCACATATGGAACACCATTAGGACCTGGAGCTGACTTGCACCGAGCTATCTGGACAATGCTTTCTACCTCTTGCACCGTTGGGGGCTTGGTGTTAAATTCAGCTCCTGGTTTACTCAGCCATGTAAGGCCTGCCATGCTTCTGAGCGGCTCATCTTTGCGACTATATGAATGTGTCATTCTAAGGTGTTCTTCCAGGTCTTCTGTCCTGATGTTTAGCATACCCGACCGTGGCTGCTCAAACAGTTCTTTGGCAAACTTGAAGGGCTCCCTAAAGAATCTTTCCCTATCCCTTCGAGTCTTCCTTCTCTGCCTGCACAACCTTTCTTTTCTACAAAGGGCATTATGTTGGCCTTTCAGGTGCTCCCAAACCTGTCGTAAACCTTCCTTCTCTGTGGCAACTGCGTTCTTGAACAGTTTTCGGGCATGTTTCTTCTGTTTTCTGATTTCTTCTATTTTAATTTGCCTTCTACTTTTCTTTTTCGTGGTGGGTTACTTTCCCTTGCCTCCCTGACTCCGAACACTTTACGACAGCGCAGATATATTATGTCGCCGAAGATTTCCAGCTTCTTCTCCAAAGTTATCTGCTTCAGGTTGTTATCCAACTCTTTTGCCAAGGCTTCGTCCAGCTGTTCCCAAAGCTCTTTTACACTGGCAGGTGGAAACTTGCTGCATCTCTCTTCCCGTCCAAGAAGTGTATGAGATCATCATCTGGCAGTTCAACTGGAATGTACTCAGCACTGTGGATTGACTCCTGGCTGCTTTCTTATAACGTCTTATCCGTCGAGACAGAGCGCTGTTTATCTCCCCCTGATGACCTCCCACACCCCTTTTTCGTTCTGTGGATTTTCATTCCTCTCTGAGTAGAGAATTCCCTACCACAGGCACATGGAAATTCCAGCCGTTGTTCAGAGCTCGAAGTCCGTGTAACAAATTATGCACAAATTATAGAGGAATAATGCTACTATCAGTGCCAGGAAAAGTATTAAATAGGATTATCCTTGAGAGATTAAAAGAGTCCATAGACAAGAAACTGAGAGGTGAACAAGCAGGTTTTCGACAAAACAGATCTTGTACAGACCAGATAGCCACTTTGAGAATAATAGTTGAACAAAGTCTGGAATGGAATTCACCATTATACATCTGATTTGTGAAAAGGCATTTGACAGTGTAGACAGAGAATCACTTTGGAAATTGATGAGGCATTATGGAGTTCCCATGAAGATCATTAATTTAATAAAGAAAACATATGAAGACATGACATGCAGAGTTCTTCATGAAGGACAGCTTACAGAACCATTTGGGATAAGAACAGGAGTGCGACAGGGATGCCTCTTGTCTCCATTTCTTTTCTTATTAGCAATAGACTGTGTTATGAGAACATGAACAACACACAACAGAAATGGAATCAGTGGACTCTGACTAAGCAGTTGGATGATTTAGATTTTGCTGATGACTTGGCTTTTCTGTCCCATAACCGTAATCAGATGCAGGACAAATTGAAAACACTCGATGAGAGGTCACAGCAATTGGGTCTGAAAATACACAGGGAAAAGACAAAGATAATGAGAATAAATGCAGGTAATGAAAACAGGGTTGAACTTGAAGAAGCACCAATACAAGATGTAGAATCGTACACATATCTTGGCAGCAATATAGACAAAGTTGGAGGGACAGACAATGATATCAAAATAAGAATACAAAAAGCAAGAGGAGCTTTCATTGCATTGGGAAATATATGGAGATCAAGAGAAATCGGATCCAACACGAAAATAAGAATCTTCAACTCAAATGTGAAGTCAGTCCTATTGTATGGCTCTGAGACATGGAGAAAAACAAAGACAACAACCAAAAAGCTACAGACTTTCATAAAAGGGTGCTTGCGTAGAATAGAGGGATTAAAATGATATGACAAGGTTACCAACGTGGAACTGATGACAAGAACTAGACAAGTGCCAGTGGAACAATAGATGAGAAGAAGACGATGGCGATGGATTGGACACACACTGAGGAAACCTGTTGATAGCATTACAAGGCAGTCTTTGTTCTGGAACCCCCAGGGCAAGTTCTCTAGGTAATGAGTTCATTTATGTGACAGACAAGTTCTCTAGTTAATGAGTTCATTTATGTGACAGACAAGTTCTCTTGTTAATGAGTTCATTTATATGACAAACAGGTTCTCTAAATCATGAATTCATTTATGTGACAAACAGGTTCTCTACATCATGAATTTATTTATGTGGCAGACAAGTTCTCTAGTTAATGAGTTCATTTATGGGACAAACAAGTTCTCTAGTTAATGAGTTCATTTATGTGACAGACAGGTTCTATCGTTAATGAGTTCATGTATGTGACAGACAGGTTCTATGGTTAATGAGTTCATTTATGTGACAAACAAGTTCTCTAGTTAATGAGTTCATTTATGGGACAGACAGGTTCTTTAGACCATGAATTCATTTATGTCACAGACAGGTTCTCTAGTTAATGAGTTCATTTATGTAACAGACAGGTTCTCTTGTTAATGAGTTCATTTACGTGACAGACAGGTTCTCTAGTCCATGAATTCATTTATGTGCCAGACAGGTTCTCTAGTTAATGAGCTCATTTGTGTGACAGACAGGTTCTCTAATTAATTAGCTCATTTGTGTGACAGAAAGGTTCTCTAGTTCCTATGTTCAATCCTAACCCAAACGATGTGAGTAATGTACTTGGATGACATCAAGCACAATGTCCTACAGAGTTCTATTTCAACTAAACTAATTGTTTTGAATACCATAATCTGTCGTTTTGTTTCTGACGGTTGAAATGAAGCACAGTGGGTCGTGTTCTTTGACGTCATACAAATAAGTCGCCGCCCTCGTTAGGGTTAGGATTAAGGTTAGGGTTTAGGGTTAGATTTAGGATTCCTAAACCTTACCCCATATTCCTGCGTATCTAAAGTCTTTTTTGAGGCTGTATCGAACACACGGCTCAATGTTGTTCGTTTTAACTGCTTTGGATCTTTGTCGTCCTTAGATTTCAACAGCGTAATAATAAAGGACATTAATAAATGCTATCTTACCTTGTCAATGTTTTATGTCGTCCCTTCTACGTCTGTACTGCTGCTGTGAAGTAATCACTAAGGCTCGCCAGTTTCAAATCAGTGGAGGGGTTAGTCCACCGCTTTTCGTACATCCACTTCTATATAACACATTGTCTGCTCTTGAGCGGTGTTGCTACACCGGACGTCGACTTGGGGTAGGCACCGAAATGAATTAAAAACTAATTAAAACGAACTTAAGCTTTCACAGTTAAATAATTATTTGCTTACATAAAAGTGAAAGTCATAACGAGACTTCGCACTACCTTCAGAAATCTCTTTAAGTCCGACTGTGACACTACACCTTTGAAAATAAAACCTTCTGGGGGGAAAAAGGTATCTACGGTCACGGGAAAATGATTTTGTCGTGAGGACAGCTCACTGCTCTTAGCGGTCAAACCATGGCGTGAAGTAACTCATTCTGCGACACAGCTATTACTTTGTTTCTAGGCTACTCCGTTACACAAATGAAAATAAAATAAAATAAAAAACAACTTGACGCTAAAACACAACGTAGGTAACGCCGTTTCATTCGAAATTATGTTACAGAAAGCCAAACATGGACGTTACACACAGAGTGGTGCAAAAGTAGGAATACATTTTCATTTCATTTATTCGTTGTTACTAAGTAACTATTATTACAATAAATTTCATTACATTTATTCGTTATTACAAAGTAATTAATACTTACGTATCATCCCTCTTCTACCGTGAGATGTAGAGGTTAGGAGGAGGGAGCGCCATACTATCCTATCGGCTGTCTTCCTTTTGGCCTGGTTGAAATCTAGTCCTCTGTCCTTCAGAGATTGCCTTATGGTGTCATCCTAGCGGACACTGGTCGTCCTGGAGGTCTGGATCCCCTGTCTCTTAGTTTCCCATACTTGTCGTGGTAGCCGATCTTCTTTCATTCTGCAGACATGACCAAAACATTGTAGATAGCACTGTTCTACTTGAGTCTGCAATGGCTGGGTTTTGAGGCCTTGGCGTATTGTCTGGATGAGGACCATATATTTTCTTGTTACTTCAACTACCTTCATCAAATACCTCGTTTCTGAGGTTTGGAGCTGGCTTATGTAGTAATTAATACTTTAAAAAATCTCAGTGCATTCATACAATCTCAGTACATATATACAATCTCAGTACGTATATACAATCTCAGTACATATATACAATCTCAGTACATATATATAATCTCAGTACATATATACAATCTCAGTACATATATACAATCTCAGTACATATATAGAATCTCATCATGTGATACAAACTGCCATAGAAACCACCACGCCAAGAGCGTGTGAATGTTTGGTGAACGCTTCCCACAAGATAACCAGCTACAATAGTGGTTCCATGCTCCGTAAGAGACACAAAGAAAAACAATGATGACATATATAGAATAAGGACATAAATGTATTTAAAAAAACAGATTAACTTTAATCCAATAGGTGCTCAAACTGGTCGCCATCACTGTTCACACATTCCGGAAGTCTACTTGCCACTCTGACACATTCTGTTACAAAATCCATGTCACTAATTGAAGTTAGTCCTGTGGTAGATACGCCATAAGCATCTGAAGTGTTATAGATCTCACTATTTTACGTCCAGCTTTACGAGATGACGTGACCAGTTCCCTTCCTCACCACCTTTGCTTCGCTAAACTTCTCCCTAATCAGAAATGACGGCAAAGCACAATTGTGTACGATTTCTTCAGTATGTCTACTTTTCCAGTGGTCAGTTTCACCTTTTATTTTTGTGCTTGACTGGATGTTTACTGAAGATTCTGCTTGACTCGATGTTTACTGAAGATCTGGTTGACTCGATGTTTACTGAAGATCTGGTTGACTCGATGTTTACTGAAGATCTGCTTGACTCGATGTTTACTGAAGATCTGCTTGACTCGATGTTTACTGAAGATCTGCTTGACTCGATGTTTACTGAAGATCTGCTTGACTCGATGTTTACTGAAGATCTCCTGAACTCGATGTTTACTGAAGATCTCCTTAACTAGATGTTTTTTTAATATCCCAATGGCACCATTGATTTCCTAGGTGAGTTTCTGAATTAGCGATGTCCGTCTGGAATGTCCCCGCACCTACTGAAGCTCAACATTTTTTTATTCATTGAGCAGCAGATCGGAACATTGATGGAAGTAAAGGCCTCTGTAGATCAATACCACCCAGAAGTAGTCTGCGCTCAGCGCTCAGAATCAAATTTATGTAGTAGTCATGCAAGGGAGAATCAAGAACTTCTTAAAATAAATATTCTTCTTCTTCCTTGTTCGCCCTCATTCATAACCCTCCACTCCCAACGGAGCATAGGCCTTCAACAAACACATGCCAAGTCTTCCTGTCACGTGCCATCATCTCAAGTTCTTTCCATGTTCTCCTCATCATTTTCACCTCTGTTTCCAGCTCTCTTCTCCATGTGCTTCTTGGTCTACCTCTGCCTCTCTTGCCCTGGGGGTTCCAGAAGAAGGACTGCCTTGTAATGCTATCAACAGGTTTCCTCAGTGTATGTCCTATCCATCGCCATCGTCTTCTTCTCATCTCTTGTTCCACTGGCACTTGTCTAGTTCTTGTCATCAGTTCCACGTTGGTAACCTTGTCATACCATTTTAATCCCTCTATTCTACGCAAGCACCCATTTATGAAAGTCTGTAGCTTTTTGGTTGTTGTCTTTGTTTCGTTCGCCCTCACTGCTATATTAATTACTCTAATAAAGGCAGCTCAAGGTTCCTGACATTTTAAGGCAGATTTTCGTTGAGAGAAGTGGGTTGTTCCCATATGCCACTCCGTTCACTGTTGTAAGTTGCGCAGGACTGAAGCAGATGTTTGGCTGTCATGGAGTTGGTGTATATATTCAGGACAGATTCCACCATGCCAATTTAAAAATAACCTTACATTTAAAAAATGTTGTGAATTTAAAATCCCTTAAGTAATTAGTAAAATTACAGCTTAAGTACTTTTCCCGTCTCTTCCGGCCACTTTGACAGATTGCTTCGTGGTCGGGGGAGTAATGTGTACGGAAGTAACAACACGACTCGTCAGTATTGTACTCTAGTCCCGAGGGATTACTTACTTAGTCATTAATCTTCTATCCTGGGGTGTAGAGGTTGTCAGAGAGAGCGCCATGCTATCCTACCGACTGTCTTCCTTTTGGCTCGGTTACACTGCAGCCCCAGTCCAGAGATTTCAGATTTTGTCCTCCCAACTAAATCTGGGGTCGTCCTGGAGGTCAGGATTCGTGATTTTTAGTTTACCACGTTTGTCGTGGTAGCCGGTCGTCTCACATACCATCGCAGCTGGGACTGTTACACTCAGGTCTTTAAGGGCTTGGTGTGAAGTCTATGACGCATCAACTGGTTGTGGCGTCCCTTCGTGGCGCTTAGAACACCTTCCTCAGATACCTCATTTCTGAAGTTTGAAACTGGCTCTTGTGGGTCGCAGTCATGCCCACGAGTCCCTTCTGTACGTCAAGACTGGCGCATAGGTGGAGTGAAAACGGTTTGGACACCCCCACCCCTTCAGGCCAAAGTCGTTGTTAGCGACACCAAAAGCGTAGTTAGCAACAGTAATTCTATGGCTCAACTCTATCATGTTCACAGAAAAACCTTCAGATGAAGCAAATGCGATCGAAAATAACACCACGACTAGCCACTATTGTACCCAATACCCCGAGGGAATACGGATATTAACGAACACTGTAGGGAAGATGACTTCGTCTACAAAGAAAGTGCTATAACCGTTCAGGATACTGGAACTATGGAATACCGCAAGGGTAATAGGTTAGTTTTCTTTTAGCAATTCGTGTATTTTTTCTAGGTCTTCAGGAACATACAATCTGTTCCTTGTTCTGTATGATCATTACTTTCATTTTACTTTCTCTCCCTACAGAGCATGGAGCCAGTATTGCAACTGATCTTCTTGTAGAAAGCCTGCTGATTAATGTGACAATTTGTTTTACATGATGAGGCTGCCAGTCACATATTAGTTGCCATGTACGACTTGCCTGAAACGTGTTGTAATCTTCTTTTGTCTTATTATTTTCACAGACACCCGGGAGCAAGACTCAGCCACGTTTTCTGTATACTGTACCTTTCAAATATTGGAAGAGCGGCATTGCATTTTAACTGAAAGCAGAAAATATACGATAAATTGCGAATATTCATTTTGTGATAAAATATAATCTCTTTAATCTAAATATGACAGAATCAATTGTCAGAACGAATTTTAAGTAGGTGTATTTTGACTTTGGAAATGTATTTTCTACAGAAATTGTGAGTTTTTTAGGAACAAAACCATGAATTCTGAGAACCGTGTTTTATGTTACCAATTTTATTTTAACTTCCTTAATAATTCATTAATCAATATAAAAAAAAAGTTCCCTTTGCCTGATGTTGTCGCATTTTGATTTACCGCCAAAAAAATTTTGAAAAATTACTTCAAAAATATTACTTTTTTCAGTTACTAAAAGTTCAATGTTTGAAGATATATTAAAATTATTCAAAAAATAAAATGGTACACGTTGTAACATAAAATGATAAACTTCCGATTTCTGCTCATAACTTCTTTTTCTTCTTCTGCTTCATCTTCTTCCTTCTCTTCTTCAAGTACCATGCCTAGTGGCAAAGGAGATCATGTCTCTCCACAACGTCTTATCTCCAGTACAATTTATCAACTGTGTTGTTGACTTCATACCATGCCACGATGTCAAACTATCCTGTATTTGCTCTCTTTGTTTTCCTCAATAACTTTTTCCTTCAATCTTACCTGTTGTTACCATATATTCCAACTTTCCTCTTCTCATAACATGCCCCAAAATGTAGATTGCTTCTTTCTAACTTGTGAAATAAGTTTCCTTTCTGCTTATAACTTACCAAATAAAATAAAAACCTCAGTGAATTGTATGGTCATAGTGAAAGTCAATATGACCTCAATTTCAATGCTGATCACAGCCGAACACCATTAAAAGCTGTGTTATTGCGTAACTATTATTGTTGGAAGTTAAGCCTCTATATTTTGATTTAAATCCTGCAATGATAAATAAAAAAATGCCCTGTAGCTCCAGAGTTCATATTTAAGGTTTTTTTTAAAATCAGTATCAAGTGAGCAGCTGGCTAGTTCAGAGGTTAAATCACCGTTCTCTACTGATTGTACAGTTAGCTTACGTGATTGCCCTAAAGTTCTCTCTGGGGCACAAACTTGCAATCAGCTAATTCCAAAATGTCTTGTTTTGCGCCAAATGTTCAAGTTCTTCTTCTTTCACTCTCAGACGCCCACTTGAATATGTTCAAAGAAAGCAGTAGTCAGCTTAAGGCTATCTGTATCTCCATAGAGTTTTTCCACGAATGTTAGTGGTGACTGCCATATGTACTTTCTCTGTTCCACATATGTTGGGCATCGTCGAAGCAGACGTTCAGTTGTCATTTTTATTGTTGTCACAGTTACGCTTATTGTTAGTTCCTATCTTCAGCCTTATTTGAATAGACGATATGCAATTTATTATTTAAAAGTCATGCCTATCTCCTATTTTCTTCTCTGTGAGTCTTTAGGTCTCCTTACATTTAATTTACTTTGAGAATTTCAGACAAAGAATTGCCTTGCAATGCTACAAAACCAGTTTCTTTAATGTGCGACATATCCAATGTCAGTAATATGTCTCCGCCTCTTGTTTCATTGCGTTTGTTTTTCACTCTCGCGGCGCGATGATTCCCCCGTTCGGATGCGTCCTGGTTCGATTCCCCGGTGAACCTTTTACTTTCTGCTATCTGGCGTCATTCTTCTTCTTGGGCATCCATTTTGTTAGCCATTTTATCTGCAGACCTGTCGCCAGGACAAAGTCCATAATCTCTTCCAGGTGATGCGGCAGCGTGAAAGCTTCCATCTGAGCTCTGCACGCCCTGACAAGGTTTGACATCGTAGGTCACTGTGGGCTCGGAGTTTTGGAGAATTCTTCAGGGGTCTTAAAAAAAAGGTAAAGGAACCCGTTACACGCCCATTGAGGCATATTGGGAAAATGGTGTTAGGCCCATATTATCTTGACCGTCGGCACACTAGGGGTGATGTGGTCGGCATTACGCCGGCCGCCTTAACCTTCCCAGAGTTGCTCTGGTACCCATTTGGGGCTGGGTCGACCCAGGAGCCGTTTGTGGCCTAAAAAATTCCCACCTCATCTGGGGATCGAACCATAGACCACTGCGCTAGGAAGCCAGTGCACTAACCACTATGCTACCGCGGCTCCTTCAGGGGTCTTGGCTCCAGATAATTATGAGCATTCGTTAGTTTTAGATATCCTGAGGTGATAGAGGTAACCAAGCAATCTGCAGTGGCCAGTTATCAAAAAGAAATGAATTATCTACTGGTACATAAAAACCGCCTGGATTGAGTCAGATCCGTTTTCCACACCCATCTCGTTCTTCTATTGGTAACAGATCAACGACATGCACGAGAAGAAGTAGTCATATTCATTCTTACCAAAAATCCTGGCAATAACACAGCAAAACTCGTCACATTGCCCGTGCTAAATTTGCCAAAATTAAGTATCACAAAATTGTTACTTATGTAAATTATTGGACGTTGTTTTTAGCATTAATGAAGTATTTTCCACAAAGTGTTCGGACCCCAATATATATTTTAATACTCTACATACACGTTTAATTGTTATCTGACTATTCAGGACTGACAATAAGTTTAAAGACGGTGTGTACCGTAGACGAAGAACATCTTGAATAGTACTATCTGAATGGGAGCCACGGTAGCGCAGTGGTTAGTGCACTGGCTTTCTAGCTCGGTGGTCCATGGTTCAATCCCCAGTTGAGGTGGGATTGTTTTGGACCGCAAACGGCTATGGGGTCGACTCCTCATGAATTGGGTACCAGAGTAACTCTGGGAAGGTTAAGGCGGCCGGCTTGATGCTGACCATATCACCCCTAGTGTGCCGATGGTCAAGAAAAATGGGCCTAACACCATATTCCCAATATGCCTCAATGGGCGTGTAACGGGATCCTTTATCTTTACCTTAGTACCTGAATGAGTTACTTTTTGCAAATGACAAGTGTCTAATGTAGTAGAAAACTAAAAGTTACAAATACACTTAATTTAACTTGTGGACGATACAACATGAAGATCGACACTTCAAAGACAGAAACTAGGACGATAAGCAGATCACCAAGCCCACTTAACACGCGTGTCAACAGCATGTCTCAAAAATTAAATATCTTGGAAAGCATTTAAACAGAAAATTGAAAACATGACACATAAATTGAAGCAAGATGCCATAAAGCCAGTGCAATGGCTTAAAAACAGTCGCCACTACTGAAACATCCAAAGATAAGTACAGAAACTGAATAACTGATAAATAGTGTATTCTAACCAACATATTTGGTATCAGTATCAAACATAGTCTTTGACGAAAGCACAGCAGAAGAAAACCATATCGTGTGAGATGACATGCTTCAGAAAAATCCATTAATGTTACCAGGAGAGACAGAATGAGAAATTATGACATCACCAAAATTGAAGGAAATGCATTCTGCATCAAACATGTTGATAGACTGCAAAGAAAGTGGGCATCTCACGAGAACAGAACCCGATCAGTTACGACTACACGCATTCAACAGCACAAGATCTGAAATTAGGTCAGGGAGATAACAAGGATTGATAATATCCAAATCGAACAACAACAGCACGGGTTCACATCAGCGAGTGGCAACACACTTGACTCAAGAACAAACACTTGAGCTTGTCACGTGGTTTCACGTCAAAGATGGACCTAAAAAAGTAAAATGCAAGTAAGAATACCGCAGCTATAGGCCATCTTGGACGAAACTTACGATAGAGCATTTTGTGTGCTCGTACAGTAGTAATATCTGTAGTACAGTAGTAATTTCTGTAGTACAGTAGTAATTTCTGTAGTACAGTAGTTTTACATCATGAGGTTGCCAGGCAGATGCACATTCTCAAATTAGTTACTTCTTACCGAATACCCGGAATCAGCGGTTCTGTTCTTTGTCCTGTCAGAGACCCCAGGAAACAACACGGGGTATCTTATTCTCGCGAATAAATGCTATTGACATTATGTCTGCTATTTGCTTGTTTTTCGTGTATTCTCACCTTAAAAAGCAGCATTCACTTCAACACTTGATTCGTTTACGTCACTGAAATAACACCAAAAGAAAATTCGGACAAAATCGATAAGAATCGTAACAAAAGGCGTATGGTCTTCCATGTATACACAACGAGAGTAACAAAGTGATACATTCATGTATTTATTACACGTCAACATCCTATGAAGCATAGGCCTTAAATTCATACCAAACCCTCCTGTTCTGGTGCCATGATCTCAAGTTCTTTCTGTATCTTTATTTGTTCCTTCCTCAGTGTGACTGCTTTTCTTTATTTAATAAGTAGCCCTCAAACTCAAGGAGTGCAGGCTTTCAGCAAATTTCTGGCTGGGCCCCTTGTTCTGTGCCACCCGCTCAAGACCTTCGTGCAGCCCTCCCAGGAAGTCAATAAAAATCATCAGCATCCTTCAGCTCCCCACCGAGCAAAGGTCTTCAACAACGTACGCCAAGCCTTCGTGTCCCGTGCTATCAGCTCAAAGTCTTTCTTGATCATCTCCATGCCCTTCATGTTTGTCTCCAATTTTCTTCTCCATGTGTTAATAAAAGTGAGTCAACGATCCAGACACCTTTTGTCTTTCACTGGATCGCGTCATTCGCCTCCTTACCAGAGGACGTTATTCGGTCTTGGCTGGTTGAATTGGCTTATGTGTGTTGACGTTTTTATGGGTTTAAAGAGGTTTTTACAGGATGGCATAACCGGTCCCATGCCCAACGTTCCTTAGTCGCCTCTTACGACATGCGTGGTAGCTTGCAGTGTTACTATTCTCTGCTTCCCTTTCGGGCTCCGGTTACACGAAGGCGAAGTGTATCTTGTGTATTTCTCGTGTAATCTGCCTTCTGTGTAATCTTTCCTTGTTCGTTTAGCGTAAAAACGTTCAAGGTGACATATTTTGATATTTTCCTACATACAAAATGGTAAGTCAGCAGCCTGACACCCGCCAGCTTTCTGCGTCCGACATCAATAGACTCCTTAATAGCGGGCAGTCTGTGTGGTCAAGTAGAGTTTAAATTATTTACTTTTTTGGTTGACTTGTCCAAACTTGCCGAAGTTTTTACGACTTTTACAGTATGGCGTAGCCGGGCCCAAGCCTAACCTTCCTTAATAGTCTTGTATGACATGCTTGATAGGTTGCAGCGTTACTATTGTTTGCTGTCCTTTTGAGCCCCCATAACACACGAGTGAGACACGTGTTGTCGGCATCCCTTTATTACTTTACCCTGAGAATTCCATACAAAGACCTGTCTTGTAATGCTATGAAATGTTTTCACTGAATGTGTGTTCTATCTTTAACCAGAGTCTTTTTCTCATCTCTTGTATAGTCGATGTTTGTCTTCTTCTTCTTCCCAATAATTCCACCTTCTTGGTGATCTTGGCATACAATTTCCCTCCTTCTGTTTTGAGGAAGCACCCTTTTATGAACGTATGTAACTTCTTGGTTACCGAAACACAACAAACTTTCAAGATCATATTCAGGATCTAAGGATGGTAAGGTTACGAGAAAACAAGACGAAAGAGCGAAGGACAATTTAGCTATCAAAAGGACGAGTGGCCAGTAATCGGGGCTGATTTTCCCAGGTGCTTGTGAATGGGAAGGGGGGGGGGGAGGGGCAGTTTTCAGGACGGATATCTCTTAACTATGTTTTTTTTTTCTTTTTTTTTAATCCCATTGTTGAATGTAATTAATCCTAAAGTAAAGTTCCTTCATGACTATGTATAACGTAGTCTTACTTTAAAAGAAACAAAAATTGGAAAGAACAACTCTTACACGTTAATATTGTGTGAAACATGGGAAAATGTCGTTGAAGAGTTAAGAATGCAAAGAAAAGAAAACGAAAATAAATGTTATGGACCCCTTTGAATGTCTAATGAAGGATACGGACCCTTTTGGTTGTCTAAAGAAGGCTGTGGACCCCGTCGATTGTCTAATGAAGGCTACAAACCCCTTCGATTATCTAATGACGGCTATGGGCTCCTTCGATTGTCGTAGGAAGGCTATGGATACCTTCGATTGTCTAATGAATGTTATGTATCCTTTCGATTGTCTAATGAAAGCTATGGACCCCTTCGATTGTCTAATGAAGGCTATAGACCCCTTCGATTGTCTAATGAAGGATATGGACTCCTTCGACAGTCTAATGAAGGTTATGGACTCCTTCGATTATCATATGAAGGCTATGGACTCCTTCGATTGTCTATTAAAGGCTATGGATCCTTTCGATTAATTATCTAATGAAGTCTATGGACACCCTCGATTGTCATATGAAGACTATGGACTCCTTCGAGTGTCTAATGAAAGCAATGGACCCCTTTGATCGCCTAATGAGAGCTATGGATCCCTTTGATTGTCCTATTAAGGCAATGGACGCCCTCGTAGAACAAAAATTTACATAAGAGCATATTAAAAAAATGCACATTTTAAATTTTAGGATCTGTACACGAACCCTCGATTGGCAGAGTGGTTAGAGCACTAGTCTATCGCGGTAAAGGTACCGATTTCGATTCACGTTCTCCAGTCTACTAAGCTGTAAATGGGTACCTGACTTTAATTTTGAGTTAGGGAAGGAAAAAGCAGCGAGGAAAGGAACTGGTTAAGAAATCCTGCATTATATAATAGACGATGATAAATAAAAGAGAGGAATAAATAAAGCAAGCAAGGAAATATACAGGATAGAAAAAGTTAAAAAACAAGAAAATTTAAGGATTAAAAAAAAAGAAACAAAAAAGGAAAGACAAAATAGAGCTAAAGGAAACTGTTGAAGAGAAAAAAGAAGAAACAACTAAAACGATTTTTAAAAATAGATTGAAGTGGATGAAAAAGATAAAGATAATTTTCTCAACATTTAATCAAACTCTGCTGACTACAACTTAGATTTCTCATGAAAACATGACCTTAACCTTCTTCGGAAAACTGGCACCAAAGCAAATTTTAAAGACCTTGTGTACGCAAATTTAAACCCCATGAGCATTCACTGTTAAGTTAAACTTCAAATTAGAAAAATGTGCCGCCGTGAAGGAAGTTATTTTTTGTCCGGTATGTAACCCAGCAGAAAAAAAATTAAAATATCTGCAAACACTTGTTGTAAAGAACCAGTGTTGTTAAAATCAAGGTCGCTATGTAGTAATTTGTTCATCAGCTCAAGAGTTTGAATTGTGAAAGAAATTAGAATAGAAAGGAAACGATTAACATCTCCATTTTAACGGAAAAAAAATATATAGAAATCTATTTTTCCTAGGGGTTCGATAATTCAAACGACCTTCACGAGTGTTTTGGACACTAGCCGCAAGATTTAACAAAGAACACACCAGTTACAGCTGGCTTATTAAGGAACCTAATTAAAGTTGAAAGTCTGTGTTCTGTCTGCGTTGAGCAGAAACGTCGCGCGCTAAAATGCATGTGACTTTTTGCAAATTATGTGCTTCTCTTACTTAATTTGAATTTTACTTTCTTCTTCCGCTTTGACATTGAAGCATCAGGTGGAGAGGCAGTTTCCGTCCTTGATGTAGGATGTTATGTTCATAACCCGTCATCTCCCAAAAAGAGCTTAGGCATTCAACAAACTTATGCCACATTGTCCTGTCCCACGCCATCAGCTCAAGGTCTTTCCATGTCTTAAATGTCTCTGTCCCATTCTCTTCTTCATGTATTCTTCGTTCTATCTCCACCTGTGTTACTGTGGCCGGGCAGGGTAGTGGGGGTTGCTGTTTAACTCGAGAGTATTAGATTTTGATTACTAGCTAGCCTGCTAGAGGTGATGATTTCTCTCTACAGACTTACAGGAATTTACCAGGTTCGGGGACAATCCTCTATGATGTTTTATTTTTAGAGCATATGGTTATTATTTGTGTTGCACCTGCAACGATTAGCTTTGGCATGATCCTTTAATAATTGGTATGATGTCTAACTGCAAACATATGATTCGTCAACAGCATTTGTGTTCAATGAAACAAATGTTTATTCAATTTCCAACAAGAACTGGGTTAAGTCAAATGGTAACCACACCAAATTTGCATAATAGCATGTTGACATTTAATAAACAAGCATAAAAAGTCAATGCATTATTTTAATGATGCAATATTCCTTATTGCATCTCGTAATCTTTTCAAGTTGCTAAAACATGGCGTGGCTCCTCTATCCTTCTAGTGTTCCTTCGTTTATTTGTTAATGTGGTCTAGATTTCACGTTTTTCTTATCTCTTCATTTCAATGAAGAGCCAAACTTTCTCTTATTCATTAGTATTCCTTAGTTTGACTTTCTCTCAGCTTAAGGACCTTCATTCTTGGTAAAAGGTTCAGATATATGCCTGGGTTTACAATTCTTTACCCAGTTTTCGAGCGTAGCTCCGTTTCAGTTATGACTGTGGGCTCTAACAGTTATTGCATGCAATTCTTAGCACTACTTACAGTTTTCATGAATTCACAAACAAATTATTCTACATTTCGAAGTTACACAGTTGCATTAATTGTGCGAAGTCAATCTCCTCTATAGAATATCACTGAGCAAAGAGAATTACGTCTTGTCTCCACCGCTCTAAATTCATTACTGACTAAAAAAAATGGCTTCGTCTCTTGTTCATTCCGGGGAAAAAAAAAGACTCAGCCTAACCATTGGTGGGAAATCACGTGACCAATGCTTGGCGTTACGAAGCGAAGCTTAGCCTAAAATAATGCGTGGCTTTTCGAAGCTAACCTGGTTTAATTAAACATCTGCGCCAAGACTTTTTTAATCTTCTGTTTCTATAAAAATTTATTTTATATGTTAATATAGCCTGTATCTGAAAACTTACGGTATACGCGGTTACATACAGATCCCGGGGCCCTGCAAATGTATCCCGTAGGGAGACATTTGAGTACTATCAATAACAAAAATCCATCCCCAAAAATTTCTAAGTTCAAAAAAATTTTCAGAAAAATTTAAAGTTCAAAAATTTTTCTAAGTCCAAAAATATTTCCAAAAAAAATTTAATTTAATTCCTATACTGGGGTCCTATGTCTATATGAGGTCGTCTGCTATGTAAAAAAAAACTAGTAGTGGACATCAACTTCAAAAAGTGTAACTTATTCATCACATCATAATATTTTTCACCAAATTTACAAATTGGCAACACTGCCTAACAAAATCTGCAAAACACTCATAAGGTCATCACTAAAAAAAATGTGACGAGTGGCAACACTGGGGAATGAACAATAAACTATCTTATTTGCAGAACTTGGCTGGATTATCATAATCTATTACATTTCATTCAAAAATATAGTTGATTACATTCTCTTGGATGTGGTGGGGGTGTTATCTCTTTTCTGTACTGTTATTTGCTCCATATTAAAAGCCTGCAAGTACTAAAAAAATCTTTTTTTTTTTTTTTTTCTAGTGAATGAGCCACTTGCTCATTATTACATGTAGAAAACATCTCTAAACATAATATGCATATTTATCATACGATAATACAACCAGCATCATTTTTATAAGTAATCATTTTTTTCACAATAAAAGCATTAAAACCTCATGGCTTATCCTTATTTATTTATTTGTATGTTTCCTTGTTATAGACATTTTCCAAATGGTAAGTGTATAAACTCGTTCTAAGTCCGTCACTGTAGAAAATGTTCTATATTACATTTTTTTTTTTTTCTTCAAAATATGTGATGTTTGTCTCTAATATCCGTACGTCTGGTGGTGATCCTGTCCATTAGTCAGTTATTTCTAATCATTCCTTCTTTTCTGTCAATACAGTATTTTTTTTTTTTTTTTTTTTTTTTTTTTTTTTTTGTGAACTCTTCCCTAGAAATATTATTTTATATATATATTTATTCTTCAACGATCTTCTTTGACTTACCATACATCAATTTTCAAACATCAAATTATTCAGCAACCAACAGACGAATGTGTTACTATCATTTTATGAAATATAAGGGAAAAGAAAAATATAGTTTCCAAATCATCATGAATTTTCTACATTGGGTTCCGTATTACTTTATTTTCTCTTTTAAGACAACTGCTTATACTTTTGACAATATGTATCCATGTTGTCACTCTCGAGGCATCCTTGTATACAATTTATATTTGTCTCCTTTTTTTTTTTTTTTCATAACACCAATGTATCATTTATGGTGTACCAATATCATTGTATCTATTCTAGTCCTCCTGTTATCTTGAGAATTCATCCTTAGTAACTCCCTATGTACCTTATCTAGCAATACATTTATGCAAAACACATCAAACAATTATTTATGGAAACATTTAACTGAGATGTAAGAACTTTTGACAATATGAGATGAAAAAAAATTTTGGGGTCATCACTCAAAAAATGTGACATAGAAAGGAAGAAAAAAATATTCAATTGATCGTGAGGAATCTACAATATTCTTATAAGACAAAGTTCCTTGCACTCTGACTACTATTTAACCATATTATTTCTGGTTATCCTTGCATACAGTGTACCATTTCCATTTCCTTTATAAGTCCAATTCATCGCTCATGGTGCTCCAATATTTTAAAATGTGGATCCTTCCTATTCCTCTTATTCTGTACTGGAAATATATCCTTATTAATTGTCCATGTACTATATCTGTGACATGTCTGTCCTTGGGATAACGTTATTTTCTTATCCAATATCCTCGGGGTGAGCAAATCTCAGTATGTCCAATTTCATCAACCATTTATTTATTTTCTCTCCTGTAATTCTGGGTATGTTATGAGTATAGTACATTGTCAATTTATTCTAACTATCTTACAACATTCTGTAATTCGTGATAAGGAATAGTCATTTGTTATACAACAATGTTCATATTACAAAGGCAATGAGCAAAAATCAAAAAAAAAAAAATCTTCTCCAAAAAATGCGGATGTATCTCTATTTCCTTTACCTCTGGGTGTAGCAATTATTCAGTCATTATTTTTTTTTCTCCATTATTTAATCTCCATTTTGTGTCCTTAGTACCTGTGGTTCCATGGGATTATCATAATTCATTTATGTCTCTTGTCTACTGATAATCCTTCAATAATGACTTCAAATATGGTCCTCATATGTGCAACAATCATCTGCTCTGATTTGTTCCATGGTATTCATCAAATATTCTATTATATCCTTGTCTTATCTCGTAACCACGAAAGACTAAGATTATTCCTCCTCCAATGTTAATGTGGGGGATTTTGTGCATCAACATTTCAACAAAATCTCAGCTGTGACAACATAAAGTTTCACCTTAATATAAAATGTCATCTTCATCATACATAACCTGTTGCTTCTTCATCTCATGTGTCATTAGTGGTTATCATGCGGTAATGGGGTATTTCATTTGCTAGGTCAGCATGTGCAAATGCTATTTCTTTAACATGGGCAAAGGCATCATCAACAAATAGGTGCAATTTGTTCAATCTGGGGTTAGCATATACTAATGCTCTCAAGGGATTCTTCATTTGCAGAAATTCAGCATGCGCAAATGTCATTGGGGTATTTGTGATAGGCAGTAAAATTTTTGACAGTACTAATATACATCTGGGTCTAAAATAATAATGTACATTTGAAATAATCCTGTGGAGAAAAATAGCATAACCTACAATACTAGTTTTGGGTATGAATTATGTGCTGTTGAGAGATGTCATAGTATGAACAGTATGATTGATCAAGGTGATAGATATAAAGGAGTTTAGCATAATATAGATCAAAGAAATATTAGTATGGGGTAAGAAAACAAAACTACTGGTGTACAGTGTCTGCATGAAAATACAGGACTCTGGATCTGCAAGGACAAGAAGTCTGGTGAATGAAACATGGAATATGATTCGTTTCAAAAGTAGAGATCAATGTTACAACAGAATAGTATGACACATGTGTTATAGGTAAAGTTGTGTAACATTCTGAATATCAAAAACTGTCTGACTAATAAGGGTGTCTGTAAACAAAGAACATTGTATCATCTGTGTCATCTTTATTTCAATAATCCAAATAAAATGTCTAACTAGAATCCTCCGTGGGCTGGTCTTGATTTCTTTCTGGGCATCATTATTCTAAGGCTGGAAAAAATAACTTTCTCAGTGAGGCTTTGACATCTTAGTCTGTAAGCAAGTCATTTGAACTGTCCAAGACTGAAAATAGAGTACATGGGGAGAGTTAGTACATTGTTAAAAATTAAGTGCACATTCGCGGTGACGGTACATGGGATGGCATGTACATTGAAGACTTGAGGGGCGTGTCTCAGCAAAGTTTTAGTAGTTCCTTCAGTTTCTCTGCCATCTCTAACCTTGCAATGTCCCGACTGCTTAGGCGAGCATCATACTGAGTAGCAGTGGTGACGGGTGTGATAGGCGACGACACTGCATTTGCTGATTGTTGGGACACTGAGGACATTGACGAATGCGGTGATGGCTTAACATCTTTTGATTGCGGTGATGGTTTCACTGTGGTAGGGGTTTGTATGGCTGGAACATCTGTTGGTTTTGAGGCAGGTATATGTTTCGCCTTGATTTTTCTTCTGACCTGGTTGTGCTGAACGTTAGCACCGGTTACAATGGGCACAGTAATTTGCACACTGTTGTTTTTGACTAGTTGAGATGAGGCTAACACTTCTCGGCTTGGTTTTGGAACATGATTGCGTTTCTTCAGAATCTTTCGTCTGATATAGTTGTGCTGTATACGCGGAATTTTGTTGCTAGGGATTGAGTCATCTGATGAAGAAAAACAGGTACGTTTGCCAGCTGCTTGAATCTCCGGGGACAAATGCTTGAGTACCAGCAAATGATGTATCCGTTTTGCAACGAGGACCAGGCGAATCTATACCAGAGTCTCTTTCATACTTGTTGGTTATCATCTCACCGTACGTTTGAACAGGGCGAATACTGGATATTTCGTCGGTGTGAAAAAGTTGTTCTGGTATTTCTTGAGTGTCCATGTCAGAGTCTGTGTTGTTAGGGGAGATGTAACTTGTGGGTCTATAGCGATATTTTGGCTTTCTAATAGGCCTGATGGATACATCTGTGAAATTTTTCTCGTATGGGGTGTTGGTGGTTTGTTTACAAATTTCTTCATCTGGAACCAGAGTGTTAGTGGGTGCTGCTGGAAACTGATTCTCGTGTGGGGTAGTGATCATCTTGTGTTCATACCGTGTAAGTGCAATTTCTATCAATTCTCGAAATTCTTCTCGGCGTGTAGATAAATCAACAGCAAACTTGTTCTCCAGCAATTCATACACCAGCCTTATTGAGAGGACGGCAAAGTCACCATCTCTCAGGATAACGTCTATCTCTGCCGTCAGCTCCTCTGTTGTAGGTTGACCTATTCCGCCAATTTTCTTTGTCTTGCTGTGCTTTGTCTTATCAGTTTTCGGCCAGTAATATTTTCTGCCCTCTTCGTCTGTTGTATGATCAAGTTCGTCTGACAAGTAGCCTTCAGTGGTCTCATCAGAGTCTGTCGTCTCTGACTCTGATATGTCAGACGAATCTGTACTGGATGGATTGTAATTTAGGGTGGCTTTTCTGACTGGTCTTGTATTTGTCGTCAGAGGCGGAATGGGCGGTGATTATCAATTTTGATTTGTTTTACGTGAGCTTTTGTTTGGTGTTGTTTCTCTATCTGATTTGCTTGCTGCCATCTTCTATCTCTCTCTCTAAATCTTTCTTCCACTTCTTTTCTGTACTTTGCTATCATTTCGTACCTCTCCGTGCATTCTAGCTTATCTTCTTCTGCAGATGTCATCTTTTCTGTATTATCGACCATTTCAACACTGCACAAATCAAGTAAGTCCTCTGTAACTTGTCTTGATTTTATCCTGACTGGAATTAGACTTTTCTTAAACCTGTCATCCGTTTGTACTGCGACATTCTCTGTCTGAGGCTCTTTTCTAGTGACTGCAGGCGCAATTCGTTGTTTCAAGTTCAATTTTGGTCTCCCTTCTTTGACTTTCAATGGTTGTAGCTTGATTTCAACAATCTCTTTTATTTCAATCTTATAAACTTTTGCAACCAATCCATCTACTATTCTTATGCAAGGGAAATCGATTGCATAACTTCTACAACGTTTTAATTCTGAAGCGAGGTTTCTCAATGCTGTTCTCTTCTTTCTGTTCTGTATGGTTGTCGAACACTTCTCCATGTTTAAATAGTTGTTGTTGTAGTTGCTGCTATGATGTTCACGGCGGCTAATTTTCCATTAATTGGTCCATCATCCTTCTGCTCTTTTTTAGAGGACTGGTCATACGGCACCAAATTGAGATGTGTGGCCGGGCAGGGTAGTGGGGGTTGCTGTTTAACTCGAGAGTATTAGATTTTGATTACTAGCTAGCCTGCTAGAGGTGATGATTTCTCTCTACAGACTTACAGGAATTTACCGGGTTCGGGGACAATCCTCTATGATGTTTTATTTTTAGAGCATATGGTTATTATTTGTGTTGCACCTGCAACGATTAGCTTTGGCATGATCCTTTAATAATTGGTATGATGGCTAACTGCAAACATATGATTCGTCAACAGCATTTGTGTTCAATGAAACAAATGTTTATTCAAGTTCCAACAAGAACTGGGTTAAGTCAAATGGTAACCACACCAAATTTGCATAATAGCATGTTGACATTTAATAAACAAGCATAAAAAGTCAATGCATTATTTTAATGATGCAATATTCCTTATTGCATCTCGTAATCTTTTCAAGTTGCTAAAACATGGCGTGGCTCCTCTATCCTTCTAGTGTTCCTTCGTTTATTTGTTAATGTGGTCTAGATTTCACGTTTTATCTCTTCATTTCAATGAAGAGCCAAACTTTCTCTTATTCATTAGTATTCCTTAGTTTGACTTTCTCTCAGCTTAAGGACCTTCATTCTTGGTAAAAGGTTCAGATATATGCCTGGGTTTACAATTCTTTACCCAGTTTTCGAGCGTAGCTCCGTTTCAGTTATGACTGTGGGCTCTAACAGTTATTGCATGCAGTATTTAGCACTACTTACAGTTTTCATGAATTCACAAAATTATCACATTCTACATTTCGAAAGTTACACAGTTGCATTAATTGTGCGAAGTCAATCTCCTCTATAGAATATCACTGAGCAAAGAGAATTACGTCTTGTCTCGACCGCTCTAAATTCATTACTGACTAAAAAAATGGCTTCATCTTGGTATGCAACCGACAGGTGTTCTCAGTATGTGTCCTATCCGTCGCCAGCATCTTCTCATCGCTTTTTCTATTGGCACTGATCTGGTTCATGTCTTCAGTTCTGCATTAGTGATCTTGTCATACTTACTTTTTTTACTTATTCCTTCCTCTTCTGCCGTGAGGTGTAGAGGTTTGGAAGAGAGAGAGCGCATTACTATCCTATCGGCTATCTTCCTCCTGGTCTGGTTCCATTCTAGTCCTCGGTCCTTCAGAGATTGTCTAATGTTGTCCTCCCAACGGACTCTAGGTCGTCCTAGAGGCCTGGATCCCTTGCTCTTAGCCTCTCATACCTGCCGTGGCAGCCGATCTTCTCCCAATCTACAGACATGGCCAAACCATCTTAGTCATACCACTTCAATTTTTCTGTTCTACTTAAGAACACATTTATGAAAGTTTGTAGATTCTCCGGTGATGTTGTTTTTTGTTTCCATGTTTCAGAGCCATACAATATGATTGACTTGACTTTTAAGTTGAAGGTTTTGATTTTTATATTGAACTTGATATATTTTGATAATTTGTTTTGGTTGCTTGGTTTTGGTTGCTTGGTTTTGGTTGCTTGGTTTTGGTTGCTTGGTTTTGGTTGTATTAAAGATTATCTTCATTGCACACGGACAATACCATCGGTGTTCCGATTTCCTCCCTTAGATCACACAAGGAGGATTTCAGCACTGGGCACGAACTCCGTAGCACCGGCAAAGATCCCAATGTCTATATACAGGAAGGAATCACGCATTCAATAAATACTATTGTGGTCGGTAGTTTTCCTAATTTTTAAATTTTGTCAGGGCAGTGGCCGTATGTCCTACTATTGACTATTTTAAGCTGCCGAAGGATTTTAAACGTGAGCAGTTTGCACACGGGACCTCCAATTTTTTGCTCTTGCACGAGAAGGCTAGGCATCCGATCTCACTTCCCAGGAGATCATGGGGAAATATGACATCATTAGGAATCAATGGGTTCTGAAAAAAATGTCCATCAATTATATTCCCTGTACTTAGTAGCGAACCCGGTAGCTTTAGAATTAGAGCCGGACGCCATACCCTTTAGCCATTCCGACCCTCCGACTTATCACTCTGAAATTAACTTATTTACATGAAAATTTTGTAAAATTAAAGACAATTCATTGCCATTTTATTACATGAAATGCGATTTCACATTAACATTACTGCTTGAGATCCAGTCTAACACATAATGTCCCTGATATTTCAGAGTAGAAATAACAGTTTTAAAATAGGAACTGACATCATTCATCCTATATATGTCTGAAGGAAGAACTCACTGACCATTGTGGTGAAGTGGGATGTTTTAAATATTTATAGCGGACTTAGTGTACTGACTTTGGAGATGTTCTCAGTTCCTGATATTAAAACAATTTACTTCCCCTCTTAAGTTTATGTTACAATGTTATTTTAAGATGGGGGTACATAATTTTGAGCTCAGCTGGCCACATCAGCTTATCTTGCGTGATGGCGGCAGGAAAAGACTCCTCTGCTCGATTTCTCCCCTGTGCTCTGGAGACACCTCACTGATAGCTAAATGGACCAAGGAGTATGCTGTCCGACTCTGGATTCAGCAAAGCTCTGACCAGGTGCTGCTCAATAACGTCAAGACCACGGTCCCACAATTCATAGAATAAACACAGATACGTTGACTAGCAATGAATTCTGGCACAAATACTGGCACAAATTCCCATCTGCTTATGTTCCAGGCTTTTATTTAGCAAAAATATGAGCTGGCTTCAACGCACTGTTGCTTTATCAAGCTTATTTGAACTAGTGGTCTCGAACTAACGCTCCTAAGTGATTATATCAGCGAGTCTGGCCAATGGAGCCACGTTTCGACAAGTGTTTGAAAAAATTTTACCTTCCTACGTCTCCCCTAACAACCAAAGATAGTATTTATAGTCCGACCAATCGTGTTTAGTCTTATATTTGTTGCGCTCCAATCAATTTGGAGTTTACATGGTAGGCTATTTCCGTACGCAAGGTTTTTTCAAACACGTTATAAAAAAATTTTATGAGCAGAAATGATTTCATGCTGTCAGGCATCCCCACTATTATATTTTGGTTATAACTTCTTAATTCCTAGACTATTTGCGTAACGTTTTACATATTCTTTGTCAGCAAGCCCTAAGGAACCCAAATATACAAATTTAAAAGAGCTAAGTGGCTGCGTTCAAAATATGCAATTTCTTCTACCTCCTGTTTCGAAGATGTGCTGTCTGGGTACTGTAATGTTTTCAAACGTAAACCCATCTATTGTCATCTTTCTAATAAGAGTTTTTCAGGATTTAAAAACCTAACTCTGGGAAGGTTAGTGTTTTTATCACTGTCCGTCCGAAAAAGTTAGTGCATGTGGCCTTACACGCGTGATAGTAGTAATTGTGTATCGCGTTACGCTTGTTGGGGTGGCATTAATAGCGAGACGCGTGTTTAATTTTGCATGCGTTCGGCTTTCTGCCTCTCCCCTCTCTCTATCCTTTAGTCCATCTGTTCGTTCGTTTTGGTAACGTAATATAATTAATGTTAGGATTAATTTAGGTCATTACGCATTGTGCCTCTCAATGTTTTTCTTAGAAATGCAATACCCGTTTTAATGTGTTGTGGAAACGCTTGTATTTATGCAGTGGCTTATATTTAACGTGGAAACGTTACAATTTGCAGACGAAGCATAAAACAAAGGGGGATTTCGAGTACATTCCTTGTGACAGCACTGTTATTTTACCATTGCTCTTTTCTTTATTAGAATTTATTTGTTAGGCTTTGCATCTACCTTTTAATTTATATATGTGGATTAGAATATTTCACGACACCTCCCCTCTTAAAACAGACATCCCATGTCAGTCCTTTATTCTATATACACATAGATAAATGTAAGTCAACTTGACTTTACTCTGCTGTGGTGCTATCATGGTTTTATGTAGTTGGGTCCATTCAGAGTAGGCACTACTCATGAAATCTGCCTCAGACTTCTACAACCAATAATATATTTCGGTTATGTTACTGAACAGCCGCAAGTGTGGTGCTTGTCTTAATGCTGCTTCGCAACCCGTATTCACCATTTCTCTTCTCTGAGTCTGCGCAATGACATGTCCAGAGAACATTATATTTCCCTCAAAATGTACGTTATGAGGAGATAACATATACCTGGTGATAGCAGAGTTTTCGTAGTGGATCCCATAATCTTCTTATTATCCTGTATGAAACATTCGGAATATCCTCAATCAAAGAGGCAACTCAGGGATTCATTACGTTCCTCCGAAATGTTTACATCCAACAATTTTGTCTGATCTCAGGTTTTACTGGAATCTGATATTATCCTTTACTCAGATCCACCCTTGAGAAATATTTAGCTTTATTTAGTCTGGCAAACAGCTGATTTGTATCCGGCAAAGGATCCACCTGTCCTTCTGTAATAGCATTCAGTCTCCTGTAATCTATACAGAGTCTATGTTCTCCAGAGGGCTTCCTTAAGAGTACAACACCGGAACTATACGAAGATTCACTGTGCGAAATAATTCCTTCCTTCCTTCAACAGATAGTCTATCTCTTCCTTCAAAGCTTTCTCCTTAGCAAACGGAATCGAATATGGTTTCATACAGACAGGTGTGTGGTCTATCAGTTTCATATCATATTCCAATGGGTTTGTATGCCCTGGTCGGTCTGTTAACACCTCTGCATGATTATTTAGAACCTGTTGCACTCTCTCTTTCTGAGTTTTCGTTAAATGTGTACTGATTTTCACCTGTGCTGCTGTCTCACAGGGGTGTAATGGATATTCAAATGATGAAAGTGGTTCCTTTTTCATCTCCATGGCGATGGACAAGGTCAACAAGTGTGTCTCTTCCTGATGTTCTCTTTCCAAATATTTCTTCAGGAGATTCACATGATAGATTTTTTCCTTCCCCTTCTTATCTATCTTATAATTTGTTCTAGACACCTTCTCTAGAACTGTATATGGACCTTGCCATCCAATCTGTAACTTATTCTGACTCCCGGGCAAAAGAAGCAGTACTTTCTCTCCCACAGCCAAATTTCTGTCTTTCGCCTTCCTGTTATAATAGGCAGCATGTTTCTTCCTGGCTTGTTTCAAATTTTCATTGGCAAGTTTCCAGCCAGTTTTTAACGAGTGGTCAGCTCATTCACATATTGGTATGAAGATGTAATGTTTTCCTCTGCCTTTTCATCAGTCCACGTTCTTAACAAAGCTACATGTGGACCTTTAATTGTGTGGACCTATTTGTCCATGCACCGGTATGGTCTCTTCCACTCGAAGCTCTATAGTGATGATTTTTCCTCCCAGAATTATCATTCACAAAACGACCGCTACCAATTTTTCTTTTGGGGCTTTCTCCCCACTTAAAATTCTTGATGAGAGATTTCCTCTCTACATCCTCTTCCTCCAGTTTGTTTAAGTCCGATTGAGGGATTTTCGGCTTATCCTGGGGTAAGACATCTGTTTGCACTCTCCGCATAGTGGCCATTGTAAAACAGTTAAGTGAAGCTTGTCCGTGAAAAGGGGCTTCCCATTCCATTTGGTCCACTTTATCAAATCTATTTTTCTTTTTATTATCAGGCCTAATTTTGCCCCGTAGCGTGTCCAGGTCCTGATCCATGTTCCCACTTGTGGGTGTTCCCTCATGTGCTATGCTACACCTTTCTACAAAATTCTCAATGTCCCATCTTGCTTTGGGCCAATAATAATTGTGAGCCACCTTTTGAATGATGGTACCTATCTTCTCATGGTCCCCATCTGGTTTCACATGTAGGCTCCTTATTAAGTCTGCCCTATATCTTTTAGGAAGTACCAGCTGTCCCTGACCTTTGGATCTAGCTCCAGTCTTCCTATACATCAACTTGTTTTTCATGTAAAAATCTCCCTTGCCTGGAGTTGTATGACAAGTAGACAATTTTCTGAAACAAGGCTTGAGTGTTTTATCCCCAGCCTGTGCCTTCCTCATCTCTTCTGGAGTGGTATCCAACATAATATCCTCCTCCTGTCTTGAGGTCGACCTGACCTGAAGGGTTGCCATATACACAGGTTTCCTTCTGCAACGGTCAGTGTCATGATTGTCCATCTGACAATTCTTACACCACCTTTTTCCTTGGTTGAAAGATTTTCTTTCATCATATTTCCTTTCATCGAATTGTGGGAATTTATTTTATTTTCATACCGTGGCCTATCAAATTGGTGCTTACCTTTGTTTTGATCCCTAGGATCAAATTTATTAAAGTTCTCTTGTGCCCTAAAGTTATCCACTTGTTTCTTTTTATTACCTGTTACCTCTGCTTGAGCTGCTTGATACCTTTCAGCAACATTTAGCAACTCACCCAGCCTCTCTGCACCTTGTTCCATGAGAAACTTTCTCAGGTCTGGAGCCATGGACTCTCTTAATTGCTCTATAAGGACCATTTCCTTAAGATCTTGGGTTTTCCCCCAGAGAAGTCCATTTCTCCAAGTATGTCTCTATTCGTGCAGAGAACTGGTGATAGGTTTCACCTGACAGTAGTTTAGCATTCCTAAATTTTTTCCTATAGAATTCTGCATTCTTTTCATATCTTAACAAAAGAGCCTGCTTTAGCATGTCATAATTTTCCTGATCACCTCTGCTCATTTTTGCAAAAACCTCATAAGCTGCCCCACGAAGTCCTTGAGATAACTTTAAGCTCCACCTTTCTCTCTCTAACCCATACGTGGTAGCTAATAGTTCATACCTATTTAGATAGCTCTCTATATCATCGTCTTTCTCAACAAAATGATCTAAATGAAAATTCATAGCTGAGGTTGAGGCTCCTTGGCTAGCAGTGGCATCAGAGGCAAAGGGACTGGCACCATTTTCAGGAGCATGGCCTTGAAACTCAAACTCCCTTAGTCGTAACTCATGTTCCCTTTGTAATCTTTTATCTTCTGCTTCCCTTTCTGCAATCAATCTTCTTTCTTCTGCTTCCCTTTCTGCAGCTAATTTCTTCTCTTCCCTTTCTGCAGTCAATCTTCTTTCTTCTGCTTCCCTTTCTGCAGTCAATCTTCTTTCTTCTGCTTCCAATTTCTTAGCCTCAGCCTCAATCTGCAATCTCTTAATTTCTTTTTCAGCCTCTAACTTTCTTTCGGCTTCAAACCTTCTTTCTTCGCGTTCAATAAATTTGTCACATTCCGTAGTGACATAGGCAACCATAACTTGCCCATCTAATCCTAACTCTTTTGCAGTCTGAACAGCAGCAGATCGAAACTTGGCCAGGTCCGCCATTGTCTATCAGGTAAATTTATACAATGTCTAACCAACAATTCAATCTCTAAATATATATCTAATGGACAACACAGACACCGTGAGCTCAACCTTATTTAATTCCACCCAAGGATACCTTTTAATTCTTATATTCCCTGAAGTGAATTACCCCCACTATTTTTAATAGGGAAAGATTCAAAATCCCAAGAGCGAGACCCCAATATATGTGGTGAAGTGGGATGTTTTAAATATTTATAGGGGACTTAGTGTACTGACTGAGATCAGCTGTGAAGGTATATATATCTAATAAGAGTAGTGTATTATATATAACCTTACTTGCTGCCACATATATATATATATCTCAGTCAGAATTATTCTGGAATAGTGTGATGACTACGTTGTATGTCTAGGGTATGTGTATGATGAAGTGTAAGTCATAACAACAACAGACAGATAAACAATGTAATTTATTCCACCACACTTGACAACACTGTGACACTCACATACATAAAACACTCTACAAGGATATCTTAAAGGAGTTACTGATAACTTTTCAAATAACAATATGTATTCATTGCTGTCATGAATGAATATGTGTCCTGATTCAAATACAAAGGGAACCAGGAATCACAATCAATTTTAATTACAAGTTATATGTACAGAATTTCTGAATATGAATATTGTAGTGACATATATTATTAAAAGTATCCTATGTGTGTCAGTTGTGTAGTAGTAATATGAGGTAATACTGGTTTTGTTTTGTTCAAGCTCTGTTGGTATTTGTCATCATGACTTCAATAGTTTGCCTTTATTGGAACTAGTATTGGAGATGTTCTCAGTTCCTGATATTAAAACAATTTACTTCCCCTCTTAAGTTTATGTTACAATGTTATTTTAAGATGGGGGTACATAATTTTGAGCTCAGCTGGCCACATCAGCTTATCTTGCGTGATGGCGGCAGGAAAAGACTCCTCTGCTCGATTTCTCCCCTGTGCTCTGGAGACACCTCACTGATAGCTAAATGGACCAAGGAGTATGCTGTCCGACTCTGGATTCAGCAAAGCTCTGACCAGGTGCTGCTCAATAACGTCAAGACCACGGTCCCACAATTCATAGAATAAACACAGATACGTTGACTAGCAATGAATTCTGGCACAAATACTGGCACAAATTCCCATCTGCTTATGTTCCAGGCTTTTATTTAGCAAAATATGAGCTGGCTTCAACGCACTGTTGCTTTATCAAGCTTATTTGAACTAGTGGTCTCGAACTAACGCTCCTAAGTGATTATATCAGCGAGTCTGGCCAATGGAGCCACGTTTCGACAAGTGTTTGAAAAAAATTTTACCTTCCTACGTCTCCCCTAACAACCAAAGATAGTATTTATAGTCCGACCAATCGTGTTTAGTCTTATATTTGTTGCGCTCCAATCAATTTGGAGTTTACATGGTAGGCTATTTCCGTACGCAAGGTTTTTTCAAACACGTTATAAAAAAATTTTATGAGCAGAAATGATTTCATGCTGTCAGGCATCCCCACTATTATATTTTGGTTATAACTTCTTAATTCCTAGACTATTTGCGTAACGTTTTACATATTCTTTGTCAGCAAGCCCTAAGGAACCCAAATATACAAATTTAAAAGAGCTAAGTGGCTGCGTTCAAAATATGCAATTTCTTCTACCTCCTGTTTCGAAGATGTGCTGTCTGGGTACTGTAATGTTTTCAAACGTAAACCCATCTATTGTCATCTTTCCTAATAAGAGTTTTTCAGGATTTAAAAACCTAACTCTGGGAAGGTTAGTGTTTTTATCACTGTCCGTCCGAAAAAGTTAGTGCATGTGGCCTTACACGCGTGATAGTAGTAATTGTGTATCGCGTTACGCTTGTTGGGGTGGCATTAATAGCGAGACGCGTGTTTAATTTTGCATGCGTTCGGCTTTCTGCCTCTCCCCTCTCTCTATCCTTTAGTCCATCTGTTCGTTCGTTTTGGTAACGTAATATAATTAATGTTAGGATTAATTTAGGTCATTACGCATTGTGCCTCTCAATGTTTTTCTTAGAAATGCAATACCCGTTTTAATGTGTTGTGGAAACGCTTGTATTTATGCAGTGGCTTATATTTAACGTGGAAACGTTACAATTTGCAGACGAAGCATAAAACAAAGGGGGATTTCGAGTACATTCCTTGTGACAGCACTGTTATTTTACCATTGCTCTTTTCTTTATTAGAATTTATTTGTTAGGCTTTGCATCTACCTTTTAATTTATATATGTGGATTAGAATATTTCACGACAACCATGATCCCGAAATCTGTATCTAAGTTGTAATCTATATCCTTTGAACGAGAACCCACTGACCCAATTACTGAGATCAGCATTTATGATGCTATAATTATCCATAGATGGAGAAACCACACTGACATGTTATCTATGTTCTTGAATAGAAACCGTATAACAAGATCACTAACGTGGAGCTGATGACAAGAACCAGACAAGTGTCAGTGTAATAAGAGATGAGAAGAAGACGACGCTTGAGATGGATTGATGAAACGCACATTGATGAATGCTATTCATAGCTTTACAGGGCAGTACTTAATCTGGAATCTCAGGGCAACAGAGATGGATGGAGATCAAAGAACACGGGAAGAAGAGAACTGGAGACAAGGATGAGCATGATGAGGAAGACATGGAAAGATCTTGAGCTGATGGCACTGGACATAATGACGTGGCAGGATGTGTTGAATGCATAAGCTCCTGGGGGAATCGGATCACTAGTCCCTGACTGACACAGCAGTCAGTGATCATCACTGTTGGGAGTTAGAAAATGCAGTAGTTTGAATGCCCAGAACGCCGCTTCGCTACCCCAGCCAAATAGCCACTTTATGTCACGTGATGGGACTGGCAGTGTGACAAGCTCTCAAATTGCAGGAAATGATTGCTCAAGAGGCGTGTGCAAAAAGAGAAGAGAGTTTAGCAGAAACGTGTAGGGACAAACGAGAGAGAGAAGTTCCAGCCGTCGGGCTGTTGAGATGTGTATCTGGGTGTGTATGTATGGCCCATAAGATATATTCATGTATACAATAGGCAGTAGATTGAAGTATACAACTGTATTTCCTATTTCACTATTGAAAGGATTGTTTCATACAAATGAGTGACTATTATTATTATTAATCTTGAGTGTGTTCTAATTGCCTGACCACATCAGTGTGTCTATTGTGAAGTTCTTCGTGTTTTTTAAAGTTCGTATAAACCTTCACTCAGCAGTTATTACCTTCGTTGGAGAAAGAGATGTGTGCACAAAAGTAAACTAATACTTGTTCGCCAGGCACATAAAGAAAGAGCCCTGGACATTAACTTCGCATGACTATTGGATACGTATGAAACAAGCGTGCAAAAGCTACAAGCAAAACTAAGCGCGCAACAAATGCGCAACAATCACGTCTAGTGGTGTCTTGTAGGGCAGCAACAAACTGTCCCCATTTTGTTCGGTCGGTGGCCATACATCGTACCGTTCCTCAACTTTGGTTCACGCTTTGCATATCAGCTTTCACTGTTTTCCGCCAGGTTACCTTTCGTCTGCCTATCTTTCGCCGTCCTTCTGGAGTCCATAGCAAAGCAGTTTTGATGATGGTGTCAGGACATGCCCAAGCCATTTACAGCGTGTGCCTGCACTGATGGTGTCAGGATATGCCCAAGCCATTTACAGCGTCTGTCTGCACCGATGGCGTGCATGTCTATTTGACTGCATCATGTAAGCAGTTCCTGGTTGGAGATGGTATTCGATCAAAAAATTGGAAGAATTTTACTTAGACAGGTTGTGTGTTTGAAAGATAATTTTGACATTTCCTTTTCTGTTACTCTCCGCGACAGACATAAGTACAGAAGGTACGCAACTCTCGTATAATTTTAATTTGGTGTTTAGGCTGTACTGAGAAGATTTCCAAATGTTGTTTAGATTTGCAAAAGCTGTACTGGCTTTACTCATTTTGTTACTGGTGTCTCTGCTTGTTCCGCCGTCCGGGGTTACTATGTTTCCGAGATATGTAAATGTATATGTTTGTTCCAGCTTTTGGTTCCTTTTTTTTATGGATTTAATATTTATTACACTGTTGTCATGACCTCCGTCTTCTACAGGATGATGGTCAGTCCCACTTGTTGGCTGTATTTATTCAGTCTGTCTGTTTTTTCTTGATGTGCATGATGATCTAAGATGACATCATTATACTCGGTATGAGAACCCTTAGCCGAGTCAGAGACTAATATCTAAGATGACATCATATAATCCTCGGTATGAGAACCCTTGACCGAGTGGGAGACTAATATCTAAGATGACATCATTATCTCTGGAAATAGAATCCCACTGATGGCGTTTCCGAGACGAGTTTTAAGATAATTTCCCCACTGGAGAGCGGAGAATTAACTTTTAAGGACTAGTCCTTTTTTGCGTCCCTTTGGCTAAGCGCTCCCTCTCGATGCACAGTAACCAGGTTCCGGGATAAAAACCTGATGGCGTCAAGCTCCAGTCCACCCAGCTGTGAATAGGTACCTGACTCTGCTCTTGAGTTAGGGAAGGCAAAGGCAGCGTGGGAGGTTACAGGTCCACCCACCTCATAAAAAATTTTTAAAAAGATAGAACTAGTAAGGCGAAGTCTCTAACACCTCACTCCCCTGTGGCAGCATTCTATGTTATAGGATTACCTTTTTTTTGCCTTGTTAGGGCTCCCAGGAAACTAGCGAAACCAGATGGAGAAACAAAAAACAGCACACTTAACAAAAAAAAATTACAATTGATTGAAGAAAGCGATAATATATCACTATTTTCCTTTGTGTTCCTAATGGAGCATAGAACCATCTCTACAGCTGGTCCCCTTGCAGGAAACCTGCACCAAACATTTACAAGTTTTTGTAGTGGTAGTTTTCTGTATCACTTTATTTTATAAGATGAGGATTATAGCCTCATTGCAAACGATATTATTAAGAATAAACAAACGACTTGATGACTCCAGACAGTTAGCTAGGGGTCTTACGCAGGACCAGCCCTTTTAGGGGCTCACATCAGTCCAGGACTTTGTGACGGGTGGGTGGATCTAGAAATGTAGTGACTCAAGCAACAAACATACACCACTGTCTTGCTCACTATCCAGGTAATAATTTATGATACAACTCAAACGGCTGGTTCAATCTCTATGGATTTATATAGCAAAACAAGTCACAATGAGCGTAAGGCCATTAGGTCACCGGAGACATATCAAATCCATAATATTTCACAACCACTCTGGTACTCAGAAAAACTCTACATCACAAACAACTTCATAGATCCGCTTCACAACATCACTGGCCCTGTAATCGCACACTTTTCTTCTCTAGCCTTCCACCATTCTCTTCCTAAACGCTACTCGCTGTCCACTGTTTACCAACACACATCCCTGTCCATTCGTCTCATTCGATTCATATTCACCAAAACACGTGAATCTCTTACACACTTCACTGGCCATCATTCAGTCGTATATAGCGTGCAGGTTGAACTCTAAAAGAAAAAAAAATAGAATCCACTGGCCAAGTTACCTAGATCTGTGTTTAAGATAGTTTTAACTTCACCATTATCATCATCCCTATCATCATTGTGGCGAGATGTAGGATAGAGAATTAGAAAGCATAGTTCCCAGAACTAGTGAACTAGTGGTAGTGATAGCAAAGAAGTCAGATAGTTAACTGCACAGTTCAAGATGGTAGCTGTAGAAGAGAAGTAAGTAATCTTCTCGCTACACCGATCCTATGCTCCAGGGGTGCCTCTATAAATAGGTGAATGCAGCTCGTTTTTATTCCCTACCAACATTAAATTATTTTTTCTTTGACCACACAACAAAATTTTAACTGGAAATTAAATAATTCAATAACTGCAGTTAATGCACGTTATTGATTAATGAAAAATTAGCACCTTGGTATATAAATATCTTACAAGATTACACACAAGTTTAAAAAATATATATATTGTCACTGTTTGGTCATTGTCATCATACTATTGGCTCAGGTGCCTTGGTTTGATTTTTCACGTTAAATTGTGCTGAACTTACTTGACACGTTGTAATAGTTGACTTCCCTCGGTCGTTAAACCATCTGGACATTGAAGGCACTATGCTCATGCCAGGAACAGTGTTGGTCCACTGTCAAACAGTTCACAATTTCCGAAACCTGACACGTTTTTCACCACTAGTTGAACCTGCAAAATATGACCAGGCTATAGTATCTGTGGGTTATAACTAAGACGCCCCTCTGACGCTGCCTGGCCACTGTTGATCAGACTCCTCATTTCGACAAAACTGTCTTGAGGCTCTGGTTAAGTCAGTCAAAACGGGGTACATCGTTCAACAATTTAATACATTTAAGAATTTTAACATCAATTAAGACATTTTTTTTCAAACCCTGTTACGATTACTCCCTTTTGGCTTAGCGTTATGCCAAAGTTAGCAAATTTTTTTCCCTTACAATATTACATCCACAAAATGTGCCGAAGAAAAGACAAGCTAAAAAGAGAAGATGAACTCTTTGAGCACAGCACCAAAAGCAAAGCCCTAAAAAGGACTGTAAGCTTTTATTGCTAGCATTGGTCAGTCCTAACAAGGACTTCTAGCTGAGCCAATGCTGTACATAATTGAGGCTATGTAGTGATGAAAGCGATCTTCCTTCGGGCACACGGCAATATATAGACATGATGATTTATGTTAAGTATAACATTAATTTTAATTATTCATCAATTTTAAATGTACATTAATTCATTAAGATATTTTGTAAACTTAACGATCTATAGAGACATACCCTCAGACACAGTGGTACTTCGACGTCCGCGGCTATTAGAAGCTTCGATTTACAAACTGCTCACAAAAGCGGTCAGTTGTGGCTTTCTCTCAGTTACCTTATTGTTTCATCTTGTTGTTAAGACACTATTATATAAGAGTCAGCCCTCTAGCCATCTTTTCAACTCTGTCAGATCTTGAAGTGGTTTCGGGAAGTGAAGAACTGTGTCTGAGTCGGGCGTGTATACCTAATCACAATCCTAACCCTTGTTTTCTCAGATGTACAGAACTTTCACTTTTCCTCATGTAAGCTTTCGTGGAATTTCAATGCTGTTGTGTGAATTTATTGATACAATCATAATTTTCTCGTCAAATACCAATGATAATGATTTCCTACTGTCATAATTAAATGTAGTTATAGTTGCTGTTTAAATCCATAAGAACTTTCCTGATCGGGTTATTAACCATAAAGTTATAGCAGAATTTATGTTGTGCTATTCATAATTTATTATAAAGACACTAGTTTACGTGGCAATTCCAGAGTGTCTTGGCAGTGTTATGACAATTAACATCATCATCAGCTACTATCTCTACATCGAAGGTCAGCTGCAATGGATCTCCAACATCTTCTGTCTCTTGTATTGATGGTGCACTCTGATAGACTCTTTCCTGTCCATCTCTTGATGGTATCTTCCCACTAATAGGGCTGTTCCTCTCTTGCATGTTTGCCTTCAACTCTCCCTTCTATTATTACTGAAGTAAGATGTTTTGTCTTTTTACATAGCCAAAACACTTTAGCTGTATAATTTTGTCTTTTCATACCTAGGTTTTGTGGACTTCTTTATTTGTTTTTTTTTCTCTTTCCACGAGATGTGCCCATTCTTCTGTATATTCACATATGAAAGACATCACATATTTCTTCCAATTGCTTGTTCATTGTCCATATTTCTACACTTCATTGAAGAATATATATATATATATATATATATATATATATATATATTTATATATATATATATATATATATATATATATATATATATATGTATGTATGTATGTATGTATGTGTATATATATATATATATATATATATATATATATATATATATATATATATATATATATATATATATATATATATATATATATATATATATATATATATATATATATATATATATATATATATATATATATATATATTGCATTTGATGATTCTCATTTTGAATTTGTGAGTTCATAGTTTAGATGTTAGAATTTATCTCATGTTGTTGAATGCAGCTTTGGCCATTCCTATTCACTTCTTGATTTCTGTTTCGCATCTGCTATTATTTGACCAAGAATATGAGAAACTCTTGACTTGTTCCGGAACTTTCCGGTTTTTTTTTTCTTTAATCATAAAACCGCAAAGGAGAACCCGTTGAGGAAATTCCCGAACACGGCGTGTAAGGCGTGACCACACAGGGTGATTGAGAAGATACTTTCTATATACTGTTCAAAAAAAGAAACGCAACTTTTTTGGTGTTACTTTTATAAAAGATATTCGCTGATTGGACATCAGTCAACCTATTGACCGTGTCCATCTCGTCATTAACTTCTCGTGGTTACCTGAATTGTACTCACCTCATGATTCGTGAGGTCATGAAAGAGGTCAAGGTCAAAACAACATTTTTGACAATAACTCGTGACAGGTTCATGAGAATCCCGTGAAACTTACTGAACACAAAACTCTCTGACCATATTATTGAATGCCTATAAAAGATTGACGCTCCTCGAATAAATTCAGTTGAAAATTCAATGCGCAAGTATGGCTCATCTCACTACAAAACAACGACTCATCATCATTGGACGTTTACAGACTGGACAGTCACAAAGTGTAGTGGCCAGACAATTTAATGTGGTTAGAAGCACCATTAGTCGCCTTTGGAGGCGATTTCAAGAAACTGGCTCAGTGGCAGACCGGCCGCGCAGTGGAAGACCCAGAGTCACAACTCCTGCCGAAGACCGCTTCATACGGCTGCGTCACCTCAGGAATCGACTTGCATCTGCGTCCTCCACAGTCCAGTTAATGTTAGCAGCTCGTCGAATTTCAAATCAAACGGTCAGGATCCGGCTGCACGACTCTGGTCTTTGGGCTAGAAGACCCTACAAAGGTCCTGTTCTTACGGACCGGCATCGCCAGAACCGACTGCAGTGGGCGAACCAGCATCGTCAATGGACCGTTGGGAATGACTGGAGACGGGTTTGGTTTAGTGATGAATGATTTTTTGTGCTCCAGCGACACGATAGACGGAGAAGAGTTTACCGCAGAGTCCATGAGCACTACGCCCAGAACAGCGTTGATGAGGCTCCTCCACATGGTGGTGGAGGTGTACTGATGTAGGGGGCGATCAACTTCATGGGAAGAAGTGACCTGGTGCAAATTGAAGGACGCCTGAATGCCTGTCGCATAATGCGATTGGGATTCGATATCTAAGTAATCAAAACAAAGTAAACACCGGCGAAACATGTGTAATGCTAATTAGCTCGACCAAGGAAACGAGAGTTGCTACACGGAGATCGTCTAGTCATAAAAATCGGGTAGGGAGGAAATCTGTGTTCGGACCACGCAGTAATAAATTCATTTAAAATCAACGGACTGACCGATGGAAATTCTACTTCACTGAGTCATAGAGGGAGAGTAGACCCAGGTGTGGATATAGCCAGGAAGACAATGTCTTTTATAATTATGGGGATATGATCACCCAAGTGGGTCAAACAGTTCGGAAAATGATGAAAAGTGCGGTTTAAAAATTCATAGAAAAAGGAAGGACAGACGGATCTCGGAAAGATTGATATGGAAGGAAAGCCACATGTTGTCCGATTAAAACGAGATATCTCAAGAGGCAATAGCTTTTGTAAGTAATGAGAACGACTAAAGTATCTGTTTAGAAACTAACACAGATCACCTACCCGAAGTGAAATACGAGAAATATTTTCGACCGAAGTTGCTTGAAGGAATAGCCAATCAGCGCAAAGTCACGGATTCACGCAAGATGCCCGACCAAGCGCATAAATACGCAGGTAGTTGGAAGTGAAGGGAAACACACGAACTGAAAGAACGCAGAGGACAAAAGGAGAGAGCTCGGCACGTATTCCTTCACCACTGAGTATTTGTGCTGGCCTGCCTTTGCCAGAAGTAGTCCTGTTAGTATTTCTGAAAAAGACCAGAGGGTTTCGGTCGTACATATAGACATAAGCCAGAAGTGAGAACCCAAGTGTTATCCTGCATAGCGACACGGAGCACTACCGCTGGTCTAACTGGTTGTGCTGGTATCCCTACTACATGGGAAGATCAGCCGAGTCTATACAGTCGTGTGGAGCTCACCAACATTGTCAACCATCATTTAAGGAGCACTCAGTTAAGTGCAGAAACAGATGAACATTCGATCAATTTATATGTGAAGAGTCAAGTCATATGAAGAAAAAGACTGGTTAACGTTTTTTTGTCAGAAAAGCAGAGACACTGTAATTCAGTAAAGTAAAATAATATCACTGTGATTTCTCTGGATATTGTGTAAATATAAAATTCCTATTCTTATAGCATTTCTATCTATTCCAAGAACAGAAGATAAGATAATCATTATAAATAAATTGATTTTAATTGTACTTGAATTTTGTTAATTTCATAAAGTTACTATTGAGTTCAATTTGAATTTCATTGTTATTTAAAGCATAAGATAGTTATTACGAGAAGACACTCTAGGCTCTTGATCTTCTTATTACCACCGGACCAGGGGTCTTTACTGTCTGACTATCCTTTGTGCTATTATTCACCAGTACTCATTTCTGAGACTGGGGTATTTCGTGGAGTTCATTATTCTTTATTGAACTATCATCAACTGTCATCAAGACAACAACCACTATCATACCATCTCGTTACACTGGGGGCTCGTCCGGGATATCCTTGATAGTCCTGAGCCAAAACTCTATCTTCTTTCTTAGAAAATTTTTTTTTTGATTTTTTTTTTTCCAATAGTGGAAATATATATATATATAATAAATAATAATATCTAAATAATTTTTTGTTGACGTACCACTGAGTACAAATAGACAGACTCTCACATAGATTGTGACAATATTCATTAATTAAGTTTAATTTAATTAAGCTTGAATTAATTAGTTGAGTAAGACTATTCACCCTCTCAACAGCAAGACAATGGCTGATCTGGTAAAGGTTAAGTCTGCCATTATACAAATGGGGAAGGACTTGGGCCTAAGTGGCGATGCTCTTATCCAGTATGTCACTGTGAAAGTGATAAGTATATGGACATTGAAGCTAAGAAATTGGAAGCCGAAAGGGAGACCAAGAAGCTTGAATTAGAAGCTGGTAGAGAAGCTAAGAAATTGGAAGCCGAAAGGGAGACCAAGAAGCTTGAATTAGAAGCTGGAAGAGAAGCTAAGAAAATGGAAGCTGAAGAAAGGAGATTAGAGGTCGAGAGAGAGGAAAGAAGGATTCAGGCTGAAAGAGAACATGAGTTGAAGTTAAGACAACTGGAAATTCAGGCAACTGCAAGTATAAATGGTAGCAGTTCTCCTCACTCTGACAGTAGCTCTAGCCAAGGTCCTCAAAAGGGTGCTATGAACTTCCATTTGGATGCTTTTATAGAGAAGGACGATTCTATTGAGGCCTACATAGACAGGTTTGAGCGACTTGCTTCATCATATGGCCTAGAGAAGGAAAAGTGGAGTGTTAAGCTCTCTCAAGGATTGAGGGGTATTTCTTACGAAGTGTTTTTGAAACTACCCAAAGAGGAACAGGAAGACTTCGAGGCTCTGAAGCAAGCATTGCTTGTTCGCTATGAGCAAAATTCAGAGGCTTATCGTAAGAAATTCCGAACTGCCAAGAAGGAGGCTGGAGAAACGTACCAACAATACACAGCTCGGTTGGAAACTTACCTACTGAGATGGTGTACACTGGGAAACTTTTCGCAAGATTTCGAGGGACTCAAGGAAATGATTCTGATAGAACAACTTTTAGATTCCATGACCCCTGAAACGAAGAAATTTCTGGTAGAAAACAGATGGGATAGGTTGGAAGACATAATCAAATATGCTGAAAGTCACCAATTGGCACATTCTCTAACACAAGGAGCAAAAAGGAAACAAGGAGAATTTCTCAAGAAGCCTCACAACCACTTCGAGCAGGACGAAGACGAACCCACTCGAAACCACTTCCATAAGACCAACCACCGAAACCATCAGCAACATGAAAGAAACCCTCTGGCATACGATAAGAAACCTTCAAAGGAAGAGAAATGGTGTAAGACTTGTAGAATGAGCAACCATAATACTGCAGAGTGCAGAAGGAAAACCCCTCCTTATTATGCTGCATGCTTACAGGTGAGGACTTTTGATAGGAAGGAACTGACAGTGATTCAGAATAGCCTCCATCACCCACCTACACAGGAGATAGTGACTGTGAATGGCAAACCAGTCACAGGAATGTATGACACAGGTTTGTCCTATGACGCAGTCGTGTGTGCATCTCTGGTGCGCCCTGAACAAATCACAACAGAAACAGTGGATATTCAAGGGCCACTAAAAGGAGCAGTACCCCTAACTTTGCCCATAGCGAAGATTCAAGTCAGTTGTCGCTATGTGGAAGGGGAAATAAATGCAGCAGTACTAGATGATCCCTTCTATCCCCTGATGTTGGGACGTAGATATGTTTTTTTGGGAAACCCTATAAAACCTGAGGTTGCGGAAGACACCCGGACCAGGTCAGGCTCCCAGAATAAAGAGGGGAACACTCATTTAAAAATTCATTCAACTGAGATGAAGAAGGCTCAAGCCCAAGATAGTACATTGAAGCCTTGCTTTGGCAAATTGCCAAAAACACATAACCCTCCCAGAAAAGGGGATTTCTATATGGAACATGGACTCTTGCACAGGAAAGCTGGCAGAGGGCCAAACGGCCATGGGCAGATTGTTGTACCATCCACCTATAGAAACAAGGTTATAGAATGGGGGCATATTGCTTCTTTGAGTGAACACCTGGGTAATGGTGCCACAAAACAAAGGATAGCCACCCATTACTACTGGCCAGGTATTACTGAGGACATTAACTGGTTTGTAAATTCCTGCCCAGAGTGCCCCAAGGTAGATCCAGTGAATCAACGTAAGCGGTATCACAACAGATCTACTGGAAAACCAGCGACCATGGGTATTCTCGGTATTGGCACGAGAGGGGAGAAGAAATATCCCAGACAGTCTAAAATACATGCTGAACACCAGGGGCTGGATTTAAGGAAACAATCCTTTTGCCAAAATCGAATGTCCAGGAAATTGCAAGGGAAACCTGCAATCAAATCTCATGCAAAACAGGGCTGTAACTTTCAAATGAATAACACAGACCCTAGTTCATCATGCTATAGAGCAAATAGTAAATCATCTGTTGAGGACCCAACCATAAGAGCCTGGATGATCAATCGAACGGGCAAAAGAGAAATAGAAAAGATAAATCGCTATCAAAGAAACCAAAAGTTGGGAGCATATTCCTTTTGTAGGCATCCCACTGATCAGGTTCAAGATAGACAGAAGGAAACTAACCGCCAATAGGCATGATTACAACGATATCGTTCCCAAATTTAAGCTCGAGATATCTCTCGCTTAGAAAACGGGGGGACTATGTCGCATAATGCGATTGGGATTCGATATCTAGGTAATCAAAACAAAGTAAACACCGGCGAAACATGTGTAATGCTAATTAGCTCGACCAAGGAAACGAGAGTTGCTACACGGAGATCGTCTAGTCATAAAAATCGGGTAGGGAGGAAATCTGTGTTCGGACCACGCAGTAATAAATTCATTTAAAATCAACGGACTGACCGATGGAAATTCTACTTCACTGAGTCATAGAGGGAGAGTAGACCCAGGTGTGGATATAGCCAGGAAGACAATGTCTTTTATAATTATGGGGATATGATCACCCAAGTGGGTCAAACAGTTCGGAAAATGATGAAAAGTGCGGTTTAAAAATTCATAGAAAAAGGAAGGACAGACGGATCTCGGAAAGATTGATATGGAAGGAAAGCCACATGTTGTCCGATTAAAACGAGATATCTCAAGAGGCAATAGCTTTTGTAAGTAATGAGAACGACTAAAGTATCTGTTTAGAAACTAACACAGATCACCTACCCGAAGTGAAATACGAGAAATATTTTCGACCGAAGTTGCTTGAAGGAATAGCCAATCAGCGCAAAGTCACGGATTCACGCAAGATGGCCGACCAAGCGCATAAATACGCAGGTAGTTGGAAGTGAAGGGACACACGAACTGAAAGAACGCAGAGGACAAAAGGAGAGAGCTAGGCACGTATTCCTTCACCACTGAGTATTTGTGCTGGCCTGCCTTTGCCAGAAGTAGTCCTGTTAGTATTTCTGAAAAAGACCAGAGGGTTTCGGTCGTACATATAGACATAAGCCAGAAGTGAGAACCCAAGTGTTATCCTGCATAGCGACACGGAGCACTACCGCTGGTCTACCTGGTTGTGCTGGTATCCCTACTACATGGGAAGATCAGCCGAGTCTATACAGTCGTGTGGAGCTCACCAACATTGTCAACCATCATTTAAGGAGCACTCAGTTAAGTGCAGAAACAGATGAACATTCGATCAATTTATATGTGAAGAGTCAAGTCATATGAAGAAAAAGACTGGTTAACGTTTTTTGTCAGAAAAGCAGAGACACTGTAATTCAGTAAAGTAAAATAATATCACTGTGATTTCTCTGGATATTGTGTAAATATAAAATTCCTATTCATATAGCATTTCTATCTATTTCAAGAACAGAAGATAAGATAATCATTATAAATAAATTGATTTTAATTGTAACTTGAATTTTGTTAATTTCATAAAGTTACTATTGAGTTCAATTTGAATTTCATTGTTATTTAAAGCATAAGATAGTTATTACGAGAAGACACTCTAGGCTCTTGATCTTCTTATTACCACCGGACCAGGGGTCTTTACTGTCTGACTATCCTTTGTGCTATTATTCACCAGTGCTCATTTCTGAGACTGGGGTATATCGTGGAGTTCATTATTCTTTGTAGTGTCTCTTGCACTGCGAGAAGAGTGGGCAGCCATCCCACAACAACAGATCCAACGGCTAATCGGATCTATGTCAAGGAGATGTCGTTCTCTGATAGAGGCCAGAGGAGGCCATACACCTTACTGAAACGGAGGCCTCAGCCGCAAAGAAAAAAGTCCAAACCATATTTAATGAAAATCATTTCATTGTTAAAGTCCGAAAGTTTCTTCATGCCAAGATTGAAACATTAATTCCGTAAAATAAAATTTTGGTACAAGTTTGAAATTTGGTGTCCATTACCACTGCAATAATGTTGCGTTTCTTTTTTTGAACAGTACATTTTTAGATTGGTATATTGTCATTTTTATCTATTGGATATACAACGAAACAAAAGTAAAAACAAGGGGCAGTAATTTCCTTTTGACACTTGACTAAAAAGTTGTATTTTGTTATTTCAAGAAACAGACATATTGTATAACCTTTAACCCCAACGTTACAAACGAGATTCTGGACCCCCCCATGGAAAGAGGTCGAGGGATAAGGAAAAATGTATGAAAAAGAAACATGGAGGCAGAAATGAAAGAGGTGAACTAGACATGTAAGCACCTTAGGCGGATGGCACAGGGTATAAGGACTTGGCATGAATTTGTTGAAGGATCTTTAAGAAGGTGAATAGTAACGAATGAATGGATCAATATTCTAACTATCAATATTCTAACTATCAATATTCTAACTATCAATATTGTAACTATCAATATTCTAACTATCAATATTGTAACTATCAATATTCTAACTATCAATATTCTAACTATCAATATTCTAATTATTCTATTTCTCATTGTCTCTGTTTTTCTTTCTTTCCCATTGTATTCTTCTTCTTCGTTCCTTCTCAAATAACCACATCTATCTGTCTTATAAAGCTGACAGTCTATGCCAGCCTTCTCTCATCACCATACAGTTTATATTCCATCAATTTTAATTGTTATTTAATTGTTTCGTAACTTTTTGTGTTTCTGATTCTCTATCCGTTTTTCTTTTTCCGTCAATTGTAACTGTTAGTTCCGTGTTTTCCAACTTTAGTCCGTCTCATACATCTGTTTTTTTTTTCTATTTTCATTAATTTTACCAATTAACGTTTTCGAATTTATTTCTCACGTTCTATCTGTTTTTCTGTTTCCATTTAATCAATCAATCAATCAATCAATCAATACCCTTTAGCTCCCTAAGAAGTATAGCCCTTCAACAAACACATGCCAAGTCCTCCTGTCACGTGTCATCAGCTCAGGTTCTTTCCACGTTTTCCTCATCATTGTCACTTCTGTCTCCAGTTCTCTTCTCCATGCGTTTTTCTGTCTATCTCTGCATCTTTTCCCCGTGAACAGCTAAAGGGTATTGATTGATTGATTGATTGATTGATTGATTGACACCTCTTGATTCATTATTAATGAAGGATTCATTATTTCTGCTTGCTTTATGACACTTATAAGTTTCGATTATTTCCTGACTGTATTTGTCTCGCATTGACAGGTAGATGACCTCAGGTCCGTGACCACTGCTGTAGCATATAAGAAAAGCTTCATATGTTTATTAAGAGCAGACAAAAATTTTCGGACAACCTTGTAGAAAAGATAGTCCTTTTAATCAATCTATGGCGAGTGGCAGGCAGTTTAGAGCGGTTGCATCTCGAGACAAAGTTACTCAGTTCAAAACCTAATACCGTCAACCTCCAGTCTACCCAGCTGTAATTGGGTACTTGACTTTGCTCATGACTTATGGTAACTCCACCTCATAAAGCTGAGGCCTAATATATTGAAGTCTCTAACACTTCACTGCCACTGCGGCAGTATCTCCAATGGGAATACCTCTACCTTTAATTGCACAGATCTTTAGAACCTAGCCGGACCCTATAAACTCAGCTAAACATTAAAGAGAGAAAATAAAGGGCAGGGGCCCAGAAAACACCATAACAGTATAACCAAACAAGTCATGAGTTGGAACCCGCAGTGAACGAGAAAAGTGAGGAGGCCAATGAAAACCAGAAGAAGATCGACGGAAAGAGAAGCTAAGGAAATAGGGATCTGATTGGCAGATCAGAAGAACATGACCAAATAAAGGCATTGTTAGAGGGTCACTGTCCCCGGCTTATTTCCACATGTAACAAACACATAATAACACCCGTGCGTTATCAACAGTAAACACTTCTTCTTCTTCTTTGATCCATAACCGCCAACCGTCAAAGCAGTCAGCGGCCATCACGCCTGGTGGCGTCTTGTAGGGCAGCAACAAATTGATTCCACTTTGCTCGGTCGGCGGCCATCCTTCGTACAGTGCCCCAACTGTAGTTCATTCTTTGCATCTCAGCTTCCACAGTTCTCCGCCAAGTTGTTTTTGGTCGGCCTCTCTTTCGCTTTCCCTCGGGGGTCCATAGCATAGCTGTTCTTGCGATGGTATCAGGGTCCCTTCTGAGGACATGGCCAACCCAACTCCAGCGTCTGCCAGCTATGATGGTGTGCATGTCCTCCTGGTTACTCCGAATAAGTAGTTCTTGGTTGCTGATGGTGTTTGGCCAAAAGATTCGGAGAATTTTCCTTAGGCAGATTGTGTGGAAGGAGGACAGTTTCGACATTTCCTTCTCTGTTACTCTCCAACATTCCGCACCATAGAGAAGCACAGAAAGTACGCAGCTCTCATACAGTCTTAATTTGGTGTTTGTGCTGTACTGGGAAGACTTCCAAATGTTGTTGAGAATAGCAAAGGCTGTTCTCGCTTTATTCATTCTGTTGTTAATGTCCTTGCTTGTTCCGCCGTCAGGTGTTACTATGCTTCCTAGGTAAGTAAATGTGTCTGTCTGTTCTAACTTCTGGTTCCTTACTGTTATTGGCTCAGGATTGCCCACATTTAGTGTCATGACCTCTGTCTTCTTCAGATTGATGTTCAGGCCAACCTGCTGGCCATACTTATTCAGTCTATCGGTTTTTTCTTGGATGTGTTGATGTGAATGCGCGAGCAGTGCAATGTCATCTGCATATTCCAAATCTTCCAGTGTAGAAAACGTTGTCCATCTAATTCCTCTTGGACTGCCCTCTGTTGTCTGGCGCATCACCCAATCTATGACTGTCAAAAATAATGTTGTTGATAAGGGGCATCCCTGTCGTACTCCTGTTTTCACTTCGAAAGTTACATTACTCGATCCAACACTGCACGTAAAGTTAGAATAGAGGCTTTTTATAATGGAAACAATGCGGCTGGGAATTCCATAAGCCCTCAGAATTTTCCATAGGCTGTCCCTGTGTATGCTGTCGAAAGCCTTTTCAAAATCAACAAAGTTAATGTACAGCTGTCTCTGCCATTCTGAGCACTGTTCTATAATGTTCCTGAGGGCAAATATATGATCTGCACATCTTCTGTTCTTTCTGAAGCCCGCTTGTTCTTTCCTCAGTTTATGGTCAACTGCTTTTGAAATTCTCTGGATGATTATCCTGCCTAGTATTTTGCTGGGAACTGAGAGGAGGGTAATTCCTCTCCAGTTGTTGCAGTCTGCAAGGTCGCCCTTCTTGGGCAATTTGACAATTGTTCCTTTACTCCACTCTGTTGGTGTTGTCTCAGTTTCCCAGACTTGTGCAAATAGTGGTTCTAATAGTTCTGCTGCTAGTTCAGGGTCTGTCTTGAATAGCTCAGCATTCAGATTGTCGTGACCAGGCGCTTTTCCATTTTTTAGCCCTTTGATAGCTGTGATAATTTCTTCTTTTCGTGGAATGTCTGTATTTACGTCTAAGTCACTTTCAGCCTCAGGAACATTCAGCTGAGTCTCTGGTGGTTCCTTTTTCAATGTTTCTCTGAAGTGCTCTGCCCACCTTGTTTCCTGCCCCTGTGCTGTGGTGATGAGATTTCCTTGCTTGTCTCTTACTAACGTTATGTTGTTTGCACCTCGTTTTCCACTGATAGCTTTAGTTATTTTATAAACTGTGCTTTGTTCATTTCTCAGTGCTGCCTCTTCTGCCTGTCTTGCAAGGTCATCCAGAAATGTCCTTTTGTTAGCACGGGTTTGACGTTTTACTTCCTTGTCCAGCTGACTGTACTGTTCACTATATATTGCCTTTAACCTGGGAGACTTAGCTTCTGTTTTCTTCCTTTTCATTTCCTTTCTCTTCGCTATGGTGTTTAGCGTTTCTGGTGTTATCCAGTCTTGGCTCTTTCTTTCCTGGAATCCCAAGCATGACTTGCTGCTTTCTTTATATATTGTTGAGATGGTGTTGAATTTCTGGTCCACATCGTCGGTCTCTGTTCTTTCCTGGCTTTTGGTAATCAGATATCGTCTCTTTACGTCGACCACAAACGCTTTTCTGGTGAGGGGGTCCTTAAGTTTCGTGATGTTGTATCTTTTCTGTTTGACTGCAACTGGTCCAGCAGCTCTGAGTTTCACCTTCAGTCTTGCTACTACTAGGTGATGATCACTTCCCACATCTGCGCCTCTTCTTACTTTCACGTCTTGTAGTGCATGTCTCCATCTGCCATTGATCATTATGTGATCTATCTGGTTTTTGTCTCGTCCGTTTGGTGATTCCCATGTTAACTTGTGCACTTCTTTGTGTTGAAAAAGTGTTCCTCCGATGACCAGGTTGTTAATACTGCAGAAGCTTATTAATTTGTCCCCATTCTCATTTACTGTTCCACTGCCGCATTTCCCCATTACTCTTTCGTTATAATTATTGTGTGTTCCAACTTTCGCATTTAGGTCTCCCATTACTATAATAAGATCGTACCTGGGTACAGTTTCCATTTCCTTTTGTACCTGTTGATAGAACTCGTCCTTGATCTCTTCGTCGCTGTCATTTGTTGGTGTATAACATTGTATAATTGTGGTGTTGGTGAATCTCCCTCTCAGTCTTGCTCTTATTAGTCTGTTGTTAATGGGTTTCCATTCCAGTAGAGACCTTTCCATTCCTTTCTTAAGGATAATGGCTACACGTTCGTTGTGCTGACCGTCCTCTCTACCAGAATAAAGTACTGTTTCCCCTGTAGCTGTTTTTATTCTCCCCATCCCTGTCCATCTGCTCTCGCTTATTCCCAGGATATGTAGTTTGTAGTTCCTCATCTCTGCTGTAATCTGTCTCAGCTTTCCTGCCTCGTTCATAGTTCTGACATTCCAAAAACCAATTCTGGTTTCGTGTTTTGCGGTCTGGGCATCCGTTTTCATGCCAGTGGCTTCCTTTCGGCTTTCACCACTGTCAGTCATACGAGCCTGAGACTCCGGATGTCCGTCCCGCATCAAAGTATTTTCATTTATTGCTGTTTCCGTAACGTGTGTGATTTTTTACACAGACAGGGGTGTCGGCCCTGTGCTAAAACCCCCAACCTGGAGGACCAGGGTACCAGCTTTTGTCTGACCCCTACCCACGCAGACCAGTCCAGCATGGTTGAACCTACCAGGAGTAAAACTCCCACTGGCATAGCTCTGGGGATTGTCAGGGTACACAAGCTGCCATACCGCTACAAGGTATAGGTACCATTGATGGCAGAAACAGTAAACACACAATGAAATATTTCGCTATCAGCAGTAGACATAATGAAACCCTGCGGCTATCAATAGTAAACAGATAACGAAACCCTTACGCTATCAACAATAAAAGCATAATGAAACCCAAAGTTATCAACAGTAAACACATAATAAAACCCTTGTGTTATCAACAGTAAACACATTGTGGCGAGATGAAAGTTAGGTAGAAAAAATATTGTTCCCAGAAATGGAGAATAGAATTGGTGAACTAGTGGTAGGGATGGCACTGGATATGTCAGGTAGTTAACTGCGCAGTTCTAGATGGTTGCTGTAGAAGAGAGCTGTGAAGTAAGCCACCTACCCGGTAGACCTATCCTATGCTCCAACGGTGTCTCTATTAACAGTTGTTGTGTAATGCAATGTGTCCTATCTAGCCTTCACTTTCTTTCCTTTCCCTGACGAAGGCCTTGTGGCCGTAACGTTGGCTATTTTCTTTGTCTTTTGTCCTCGTAAGACGAATCACCTTTTTTCGATTTTTTTTTCACACCCATCCATTGTGTAATGCAGCTCGTTTATTATCCCCATTGAATTAAAATATTAAATACTGTTTAATTCCACACAGAAACAAAACATTTGAACTGTAACTGGAATTTTAACAAAATCAATCAACTGCAATTTATAAAAACATATCAGTACACTTTAATAATTAAACTAGAAATTTAGTAAGAATCACAACTTGGAATTTAATAATTTGGCCTTTTTTTTCATTATATCGGCCATTTTATGACTTCTGAATTTTGTTTCTTCAATGAGCGTAAACACATAAAGAAAGCTATTACGTTATCGGCAGTAAATATAATGAAATCCATGCTTTATTAACATCATGAAATCCTAGCGTTAACAGTAAACACATAATGAAACCCCTCAGCTATCAACAGTAACAACATAATGAAACCCTTCAGCTATCAACAGTAAACACATACTGGAAACACTTCAGCTATCAACAGTAAACACAGAATGAAACACTTCAGCTATCAACAGTAAACACACAATGAAACACTTCAGCTATCAACAGTAAACACACAATGAAACACTTCAGCTATCAACAGTAAACACATAATGAAAAATTTCAGCTATCAACAGTAAACACGTAATGGAACACATCAGCTATCAACAGTAAACACATAATGAAACACTTCAGCTATCAACAGTAAACACACAATGAAACACTTCAGCTATCAACAGTAAACACATAATGAAACACTTCAGCTATCAACAGTAAACACACAATGAAACACTTCAACTATCAACAGCAAAGACACAATGAAACACTTCAGCTATCAACAGTAAACACATAATGAAACACTTCAGCTATCAACAGTAAACACACAATGAAACACTTCAGCTATCAACAGTAAACACATAATGAAACACTTCAGCTATCAACAGTAAACACATAATGAAACAATTAAGATATCAACAGTAAATGCATAATGAAACACTTCAGCTATTAACAGTAAACACATAATGAAACACTTCAGCTATCAACAGTAAACACATAATGAAACACTTCAGCTATCAACAGTAAACACATAATTAAACACTTCAGCTATCAACAGCAAACACACAATGAAACATTTCAGCTATCAACAGTAAACACATAATTAAACACTTCAGCTATCAACAGCAAACACATAATGAAACAATTAAGATATCAACAGTAAACACATAATGAAACACTTCAGCTATCAACAGTAAACACATAATGAAACACTTCAGCTATCAACAGTAAACACACAATGAAACACTTCAGCTATCAACAGTAAACACACAATGAAACACTTCAGCTATCAACAGTAAACACATAATGAAACACTTCAGCTATCAACAGTAAACACATAATGAAACACTTCAGCTATCAACAGTAAACACACAATGAAACACTTCAGCTATCAACAGTAAACACATAATGAAACACTTCAGCTATCAACAGTAAACACACAATGAAACACTTCAGCTATCAACAGTAAACACGTAATGGAACACTTCAGCTATCAACAGTAAACACACAATGAAACACTTCAGCTATCAACAGTAAACACACAATGAAACACTTCAGCTATCAACAGTAAACACGTAATGGAACACTTCAGCTATCAACAGTAAACACATAATGAAACACTTCAGCTATCAACAGTAAACACACAATGAAACACTTCAGCTATCAACAGTAAACTAAAATGAAACACTTCAGCTATCAACAGTAAACACACAATGAAACACTTCAGCTATCAACAGTAAACACACAATGAAACACTTCAGCTATCAACAGTAAACACATAATGAAACACTTCAGCTATCAACAGTAAACACACAATGAAACACTTCAGCTATCAACAGTAAACACACAATGAAACACTTCAGCTATCAACAGTAAACACATAATGAAACACTTCAGCTATCAACAGTAAATGCATAATGGAAACACTTCAGCTATGAACAGTAAACACGTAATGGAACACTTCAGCTATCAACAGTAAACACATAATTAAACACTTCAGTATTAAGATATCAACATGTAAAAACACACAGTAAAAATCCTTAAAAAATGAAACACTTCAGCTATGAACAGTAAACACGTAATGGAACACTTCAGCTATCAACAGTAAACACACAATGAAACACTTCAGCTATCAACAGCAAACACATAATGAAACAATTAAGATATCAACAGTAAACACATAATGAAACACTTCAGCTATCAACAGTAAACACATAATGAAACCTGTGCGTTATAAAAATAATGGAAACCCCTTTCGCAGTCCTTTTCTTTGTCTCTAGAGAGATCCCCACGGTCTACAACACTAATCATGTAATTGAACATAACTAAGTTTGTAAGGCACACTGAAGCCATATGACAGGGCAGAGCAGATTGACCTTACCGGTGTCAAGGCGCTGGCTTCTCCTTCACGTGGGTATTTCTGTCAGACTGCGTTAGATCATTCACTCAAAGTAGAACACACAGCCCATACAGGACTGTTTGTGAACAATGACACGTAATACACGTTCTGACCTTGTGGTCTACATACATGAATTTTGAATGTAGCAATATAGATCTTTGCATGATCACCACAGTGATACTTCAATAACTGTAAGGATTGACAGAATGATAGCTCTTTCTTGATTCGGTGGATGGTGGTGCATGGCCGTTCTTATTTGGTGGAGCGATTTGTCTGGTTAATTCCGATAACGAACGAGACTATAGCTTAATAAATAGGGGGAAGTATGGTTGCAAAGCTGAAACTGCACCATTGTATGGACATTAGGTATAGCATACATATGGGCAGAGACAACGTACAAACCCTCTGTGGATGAGAAGGAGATAAGATAGATGGTGTCTGGTTTCTGACCGGGTTGGAAGGAAACTGCCCAGACACCCCAGCTTCACAATGCCATGACAATGAAATTGTTACATGTCATTGGGCCGACGGGCTAAAGCCCAAGCGCCACTAGATAAAAACAAACAAACAATAACTGGTAAAATGTATACCGTTCACGGTTAATTGAATTTGAAGAAAAAATAAACCCTTTTTACATGGAAATAAAATATTAGCATTTAAACAATAGTTAGTTGCTTATCCTTTACAGGACGTGGCAATCAACTCCAGCTTTTATTGGCTGTTTGTGATTTTTCTAGGCAATTTTTTCATTCAGTAGTTTGCCATTGCTTTCTGAACGGTACGGCGCTTATACCGTTGTTAAAAATCCACACAAAGCGAACTGCTACCAAATCGCCTGCAGCAGGTTTCGAACCTGGTATATCTGGATTATGAAACTGCGTTCATATCCATTAGGCCACAGACGCCGCCTATTTAAACAATAGTGATTACAAATTATGTTTTGCAAATTGAACTGCAAATTAATTTAAAAAAAAAATTTTTAGCACGTTCTAACTACATTTATTTTTAATCAGGTATTAAATTTTCTTAGAGTTATGTTTCTTAAACCCCGGACTTATACTGATTATGCCATATGGTAAATTTGTTCTTACAATGATTATGTCCCATGTCAAGAGATTCAAAACTGTAATAAAAATAAGTTTTCTTTATCTCTAGATGTTGAACATATTCAACAAATTAAGGAACACAGTCTGTTGGCGGGGATCATAGACCAGTGTCTAGGCTCGAGGTCACATGTCTATTTCACCGACAGCAAGATATCTCAAAAAGTGTTTCAACTCTATTAAAGAAGATTACAATGTACTTTACATGTTGACCACGCTTAGTTTTGTTAGCAGTTTAATCTACGCGGTAACAATTCTATCTGGGGCCAACATGATGTATTTTGCACCATTTTAGTTTTAAGTGAATGCGATATAAGGTTTACGTCACTAGGTGATTATGACGTAATAAGTTCTGCACTAATATATGCAGACCGTTAGTTCGAGGCCTTCTGTTAGAATTATTCGTCCTAGTCAGACGTGGTTTATGAGCTCCCGTTTTCGGTAGAGGATTCAAGTACTTTGTCAAGTGGCATATATTTTGGAGGCCGCCACTTTGTTTATGATGACTGCGGACTTATGGAGAAGTTCCGTGAATTGTAGAAAGCAAGTCTACTATCAACTTTAAGCATCGTCACCTCTAGCCCACATTACTTAGATGTTAACCTCTTTAGGCATCTCTAGTACAGCGGCTAGATTTATACAGATGAATTGAACTGACTGAGACGTTCTATGCCTTGCTGATGATTATTAATGCATGTACTATTGTTGAGAACCCAGCATTGCACACTAAGCTTGGAGAAGTCACTTGAGCCTCAGGCGCGATTCTTTGGCTTTGACCTGGTTGACTGCATGCAAGTGAATCTCACCATGTACACAGTGATAGGCAGGGGGAGCTGAGAAGGGGCCCTGTGCAGGACGTGATAATTCCTTGGGAGAGCCCAGAACAATAGCACAGTATTCTAGCTCTGCACAGTTGGAGAGCCCCCTTGGATGGCAAGGAATGCACAGTATGCAACGCACTTCTTACTTCTAGCTTTGAACTAGATGTGACGATCCTTTAAATGCAAGCCAAGCTGGAAAAACAGGAGCGCATGACTTCAACTCAGCACGTTTCGGAATGGCAAACAAACCACAGGAAAAGCCTAGATCTACAGTGTATCAAAGAGTCTTCAACTTGGTATTGGCTGCAAAAGAGCGAGACGCTCAGTAGCCCTAGTGTCATATAATTGATCGTTCTCTTTTACGCATTTTCTCTCTCTATTTCAATATTTAATTATTTCTCATTTTCGGAGTACAGAAATCCGTGCTTCAGTCACTTGTTTACATTTTCACACTTCGATTCATGTCAGGTCCAGTCGTCATTGACCATCCTTAAGGATTAATTGTAATCGTTTAACTGATTGCATCAGATTGACTCCAGGCGCGAATTGTTTGTTTACGATTGCGTCCAGACTAGTCAATCACGGAGCGTCGCTTCAGTGATTACTTAAGCGACTAGGAGTGTCTGATAAGTGATGCAATCACTTACCTCGAAGTTACCTGTGATGGTAATTACAAATAATATAACTCTGGAGAGACATTTGAAAAATAAACCTGTAAATGCGATAATAGTAGACAGTAACCACACTACCTTATATTGAAAGTGACTTTTTGAAATTCACAACTTATAGGTCACGCAGTAAAATTCCACGAGGAAAGTTGTCGAATACTCTATTATAACACGCAGGTTTGAATGCTGTTGGCTGAGAATTTTAGATGTAAAATTACAACACTCTTGATTGGAGTATTGGCAAATAGTAACAACAATGTGCGTGGGCCGAAAGTTGCAATATAACCTGATACTTTCAACTCGTCACGAAGAGAGCCAGACAAGCCAGAGTAAGGAATATGATCAGTATTTCACATTAAATGACCCGACAACGTGTTTGAGCATCTTGTTGACCTGTATCCCAGGAAAACTCTAATTTCATTAATACGGAAAGCCCGGAACACTAGAAACATGAATACTAAGTTATAGTGTGATTCTATTTGCAAAGTAATACCTCAGACCACGTGTAAGAGGTATCATAACAAGTTGCCTTAACTATTTCTCTCAGTCAGAAGTCAGTCTGTATTCCCAAAGAAATTTGGGGTAAGTTGCACATTTTATAATTCTGTATTTTGCATTTATTAACATGTGAAAATTGCTAATGGATGTCCAAGTCTTACTGGCAACCTCAGTATATAGAATGATGATTTCATGAACTACACCTGCAAGAGCTGGTGACTGCTTTATGCTTGTTTCTCATAAGAGAACCGAAAGCAGAGGTAGTCCCGTTCCATGTGGAGCAGGGAGTGGATGAAGACATGAATGATGTTCATACGTATTATATTAACCTTCTCACCCAGTGCAAATGTAAATATTAACACGTTTAATATAAATGCAGTAGATGTTTTCCGCACACTGGGATTAATATTAATGTTCAGAAGAGGTAAAGTTCTCAGGCAGATGGGATGGTGGAATAAAAAGGAGGATACACATGATTATGTGTCAGGAAACTGAATACTCAGGAGGATATTTCTTTCTCTCTTATTTCGGTGGTACCAATTGAGGGTGTGTGGTATAGGTGACTTGCAGTCAACGCTAGGCACCATCATCAGACGGGTCTTGAAGACGCTGGACTTGCTTCGTGATAATTCCTTGATACTACTTTGAACGTGTCGCAACCACCAGTGACAAGAGTGAACCAGTCCATAACCTGCAAGGAACCAAACATCGACTGAAGCAGAACCAACCGACCTCTTACTGGCATCTAAGTACACACTTAAAAGCTGCCAAGTGAGCTTTCCCAAGACCTAAAATTCCCTTAATAACCATAACACCACCTGTGATTGTTTTTTAAAGAACTGTTCGTTTTTTAACACTGTTGAATAAAATTTATTATTAAATTTTGTATCTGTATATATACAAATTTATAGTTGATTTAATCCTTTTGAGTGGACTGCACCCGTATGTCTCATTCATTTTAAATAACACTTAAACAGAGCTTTTACATTAATATTTCACTGAATTTAATCAGTTGGGGGCTTGAACAAGCTAAAATACATAATAATTCTTCATAAAAGGTGTCGGGCAGATACAAAGTTAACAATTGCTCAGTCCAATTCAGCATTGTTCTTTATTTCTGAATTATCTTACGAATACTCCCTCGAGATAAAAGCATCATCATTCTTCTATCTCCAACTCTGCCAGGAGTAATCTTGAGCAAAGTAGATACCTTAAAAGAAGTGACTTTCCCAAGACCTAAAATTCCCTTAATAACCATACACCACTGTGATTAGTTAACACTGTTGAATAAAATTGATTATTAAATTTTGTATCTGTATTTATATACAATTGTTGACGTGGACTTGCACCCGTACCATCACTGCAGAGCAAGGGGAGTAAATCCTGTGACACCTAGTTAAACAACATCTAATTGTTGATTGGATGTTTCAAATCTTTGAGCCCTTGGTTCACTAGGTTACAGGCGACCTAGGGAGCTGAAATTTTGCGCACGGTCCTTTATCGTAGTACGTTTTACTTCCATACTTACTCAGTCGTTCCTCTCGTACCATAAGATGTACAGGTTTGCCAGAGAGAGAGAGAGAGAGAGAGAGAGAGAGAGAGAGAGAGAGAGAGAGAGAGAGAGAGAGAGAGAGAGAGAGAGAGCGATATACTATCCTATCGGTTGTTTTCTTCCTGTCGTGGTTCCAACCTAGTCCTCGGTTCTTGTGAGATTGTCTAATGTTGTCCCCCGGCGAACTCTGGGTCGTCTTGGAGGTCTGGATCATTTTAAACTATCAACATGTTAAGGGCTCGCCTTTGAAACATTAAAATTATATTTTTTTTAACAGAATTACAGCCGTGAAAGAATCACAGAACTTGATGACGTTGTACCCAATAATTGTGCACATTGTTATAGCCTTGATGCAATTCGTAGCGTTGGGAGAAATATCTTTGAGTTATTAATTGACTTTCATAAGTGAGTGCTTGCGTAGAATAGAAGGATTGTAAAGATGTGACAAGGTCACCAATGTAGATTTGGTGAAAAGAACCAGACAATGCGCCAGTGGAACAAGTGATGAGAAGAAGAAACTGGCGATCGAGAAGACACACATTAAATAAACCTGCTAAAACTATGACATTGGAGTCCTTGTTCTGGAATCACCAGGTTAAGAGAGGTAGAGGTTGAAAAAAAGCACGGAGAAGAGAAATGGAGACAGAGAATAAAAATATGATGAATTTATGAACTGAAATTAAGAAGATGGTACGCAACAGGAGGACATGACATGCATTTATTGAAGGTCTATGCTCCGTGGGGAGCTAAAGGATATTAATTAAATCTTAGATTCTCACTCTTATATATGTTCATTACGTATCTGAAGAGCTGGCCCATGGATTCTCTTTTCAGCTCTGTGATGCCTTGTACAATCAACAATTAATTCATCAGCACAATTCATTTAGGCGAAAACAGAATCTGGAGCCTTGGTTGGTGTTAAAGGATAATGTGGGTAACCAGTGTGTTACCGGGGACTGAAAGAGTAGCAAAGAGTAGTGATACGGTAACCTACCACTCTTGTAAAAAATAAGCGACTAAGGAGAGTTGGCATGGGGCCGACTCTCTCATCCTTTTAAGCTACATGTGACGACAGTCACCTTTGCTTCCCTGCGCTGTGCCATTCCTTTTTTTTTTAAATCCGTGCATTATCTTACTCTTCGCCTTCATCTACCGACGATTATCTTATTTTCGGGTAGACACCATGTATTTTACCAGCTTGTCACATTCCTGACCTGTTTATCTTTTCTTTGTTGACGTCGGCGTTTACCGAAGACGCGGAACAATGCCACCTTGACTTGTTTGCTCAAGACGCCAGCAATAGACGTACTAATTCGTCTATCACCACCTTAGATTACATCATTACTTCCGCGCATCTGGTGAATGATTAATGACAAAGCAGACAAATTAGCACAGATGAGAACAAGACACAAACAAACACTCACAGTAACAACTCTCCAAACAGCCAAAAAACTCATACGAACAACAAACAAAGAAACTTGGCTGAACAGATGAGCCATGGGAAACACAAGTTGAGAGGTTTACAGACATATGGCCGGTCCTGATCCTACTTTGAGAACAATGCACCAGCTACACAGAGACAGAAAGTACAATGGCGAGAAAAACCTTTACAGGATGCAGCAAAATCAGCTACCATCACAGCCTTCAACGGCATCAGATCTGGCTATAGCGTTAGGGCACGCACACAAGGCAGATGGATTGGCAATGTTAAGAAATAATAAAAGAACAGGAGACATGCCATTTGCCAAGCAACACTCCTCCACATGAACAAAAAACAGCTTTTCCCAACGTCACTTAACAGCAAAAAAATAAAAAGACACAAAAATGAAATTAATGTTGACCACTTTGATTATGTCTCTTTTAATGTCCAGTTTTCTTGGCCTTATTTGCGTATTTAATTTTCAGTCTTTTTTCATAAAACGTGCTCCATTCACCTCTGTGTTACCGGGGTCCGAAGGGGAATCAAAGAATGGTAACATTGTAACCTATCATGTATGTCGTAAACATCGACTAAACAAGGTTGGGCTTAAGGCCGGTATATGTATCCTGCAGAAATTTTAAACCAAAAAAAACTTCAACAAACAACATGAACAGGTCAACTAAAGAAAGTAATTTTTTAAAAATAAAGTTTTGCCTCGTTTTGGCGAGGCGCGTCCCGTTCAACCTAGTCGGTTATATTAGGGCGCATGTCCAAATATAAACGACCCTTAGGTCTGGTGTATAGTTTAGGTCAGTAAAAAGAAAGTAATTTAGCTAAGCCACCCAAAGCAGAAACAATTCGTCTGGTAAAGAGTCTTGAGTCGCAACAACAAAGAATGCCGAAAGGAGTCACTGTTGCTGACTCACTATTTTTGCTTCTGTGAAAACCTCCAGCGTTGGCACCTGGAATGTTCGAACATTAAACAAACAAGGGAAAACAGCACAGGTGTCAGCAGTAACGATTGTTACGGCAAAAGCAAGATCCACAGTAAACTGACAATGTATAAAGATGAAAGGAAGGCTAGTATCGTTTGGCTATAAATTTAATCGTGGAATAAAACTCCCCCACCTTGATTACTGCATGTTATGATTTCGGCATGAGGGAGATGTTCTAATGGCCTTTACAACTTATCTTGTGCCGTTCACGAGACATTTACTTGCATGTAGGTTTCTCGATAGCTTGATGAATGTTCATATTTAAGCTTAAGTAAGTGCGGAGACATTCAAGATGGATACTGAGGTCTCAGAAAATGAACTGGGAAACCAATGGCACCATTGCGGTCTTCAGTAGCCGTCGAGGCAAGCATCAAAATAAAAGAAGACAGTGAACAGACCAGAAAAAGACATCTTAAACCAATAAACACTGTACTTTGCCGCCATTTTGTACATCTCATGTGGTACGAATTTTTTTTTTTTAATAAAGAAAAAAAAGTTAAATCCTCTGTCTTTAGTTATAACAGAATGTTAAAGTTAAAAAAAAATAAACAAAGACATGAAAGGGCATTGAGTGTTTTTTTTTTTTTTTTTTTTTTAATTATGAAATAAGATTATTAAAATGTCTTCGTTATATCTTGACGGGTTACACTAAGAGATCTGTGAAATCAGAACAAAATACGTTGTTGACCTCTACATGGGATGTTTCTATTGGATGTCAAGGTCACTTTCACTCAAAACAGAATGCAGTGTGCGCCGTTTTCCATATTTCCCAGAAAAGATTGTGTTATTGTTTCTGGCCTTTCAGATGCAGGGACATTTCACACCAAGTAAATTCATATTGTTACGTTTGTATTTTAAGTTTAATGTTGTTAACGTTGATTAGAGTCGCCATCAGTGCACTCACGGGCGAACCAATAGGTGCTCAGTCTATCTCAGCACATGTCAAAGAATACGAATGCTGACTGTTCATATAACGCGTTGGTTGTACATACACAAAATATGCATCTGCTTACACGTCCATCCTTGTGTCACAGGTTCTTTATCGTTTGGCTCGTGAGTTCTATGTATAGTGGTAGTATTGTTAGTGGTGGGTAAGGGCTAAGAATTCTTTCCTGATGTCATGTTATTTTGGATGACCTGAATACTGTGAAATGACCCCAACATCAACATACCCAAATCAGAGGCACATCTCCAATCCAACCTGCAAGTCTGGAAGGAAGAGCTGGAGAAGAGAGGGATGGTCATAAGCAGCTCTAAAACAAAATCCATGGTGATATCACGAGAAGAAAGAAGACATCAGATTAAGCTGGGAGAACAGGTCCTGGAGCAGGTCGACCACTTTAAATACCTCGGAGCTATTATAGACCGAAAGGGAGGCATCAAAGAAGAGTTGGCCACTCGAAAAGCAGCAGCTGGGAGACTTTTTCAGGCCATAAATCGAGGATTCCTCAGCAAGAGAGAGGTTGGTAAGAAAACGAAGATGGCTGTATACCGCTCCACCTATGTCCCAGTCTTGACATATGGATGCGAGTCATGGGCAATGACTACAACCCATAAAAGCCAGATCCAAACCTCAGAAATGAGGTATCTGAGGAAGGTGGTTGAAGTAACAAGAAGAGACATGGTACGCAACCAGACGATACGTCAAGGCCTAAAATGCCACCCCCTACAGACCCAAGTAGAACAGTCCCAACTAAGATGGTTTGGCCATGTCTGCAGAATGGGAGAAGATCGGCTACCACGACAAGCATGGGAAACAAAGAGCCAAGGATCCAGACCCCGAGGACGACCCAGAGTCCGCTGGGAGGACAACATTAGACAATCTTTGAAGGACCGAGGACTAGAATGGAACCAGGCCAGAAGGAAGACAGCCGATAGAATAGTCTGGCGCTCTCTCTTCCAAACCTCTACACCTCACGGTAGAAGGGGAACGACTAAGTAAGTAAGTATCAACATACCCAAGGCAAGAACCCGAACACGACAGCGAACGAACAAAGCCAACCTGATGAAGACATTGTCTATAAAGGGGTATTAGTTTTATTAATCGGTTTCATCTTTAGAAATCCTACAAGTTTTCTTCTGGTAATTCTGCCTATGTTAATAAGTCAAATGAGGCTATGTTACACTATCAAGAGTAATTAATCTCGGCCCCTTTCCATTGACATTTGCCGTGATCCTCTATTTTTACATTTTACTTCGCGAACCGTTCGTAGTCAACGCTTTTAACCTCCATTCTTTTACGACAGGTAAACTCACCCTATAATTTATTCAATTTTATAGAGGTTGACCAAGATGTTCCATCCTTTCCAGAATCATCCGTTATAAGCTGGCCAATACCATCCTGGATTCAAGGTCCTCCCTTTTTCATGACTTTCCTTCGTTGCGTCTCGATGTTAACTCTCCGTGTGACCATGTGTCGTCATCGTTGTTCCCTGACGTGGTACTCTATCTTTTTTTTTCTTCCCATAACCAGCATCGAGAGTGTTACTTTCCTTCTCATAGCTAACCTAATATTCTCTATTTCACGTCATGGCGAACCGTATGTCACTGCTCCTGTGACACTTGCTAGTCTCACGTTTGATGCGAAATTCCAACAATCATAGCTGTATTGATTCATCAATCGCAGTGACGTTATCTAACAAGTGACCATCAATTTATACTTAACAGTTAGTCACTAAACAATTCACGCGCTTCAATATTTGGCTATTTTGACAAAGAATTTTCAATGTTAGCCCGTGAGAATAGTAGGAAGGGACGAAGTGTGTGGAAATAGCTCTCTGAGTAGACAAAGTGGCAGCTTCTTGTGTGGGAGTTGAAATATCTCGATGCCATTTAAATTTTTATTGCCACGCATTAAAATTTTTGAGGAGGCCTTTCCTGGCATCTGCACTATTTCGCACGATTCTAGGACGCAGGACGCCTGTTTAGATTTGCACAAAACCCCAATTTTAAAACGACCATTTTTACTTTTTCCTATCTTTTGCCTCTAAATCCGATGTCAAAAAAATCTAGGATTGCGATCCCGAGTCCCTTAAAACAGAGACGCAAAATTTTTGTCAGTTTTTCGCATAGTATTATTCACAGTGAGGACTAATATTAATCAGTTTTATTATTTGATATTTTTATTCCAGATTTTGTCATAAATTGTCACGACATGCTCTGAGACAGAAATGTTATATCACTAATTAATGAATTTATCACGTGTGGTTACCGGTGATCTCTGAAGTAACAAAGGAAGTATAGTACTACTGCACCCTCATGCATGTCGTAAAAGGCGATTAATACGAAAGGGCTGGCTCACGTGTAAAATACGTTGCCCTACAAGCTATCAATACAAGAGCATGTGACTGCCTGGTGTTGGCTTCCTGCAAGGGGACCTTCTGCAGTGGTGGTTCCATACTCCCCAGGGAGAATGTAGCAAAACGGGCAAGACACTCTGGAATAGCCGTGTAAACTAGTACCTTTATGATAAATTATGAATTCCAATACAGTAATTCTGCGATAACTGTGTAATTAATGCCACGAACGGAAAAATGTGTTTTGGGGCTTTGAACGGAACTATAAACACATGTATTATGGCAGGGAGAAATCATCCAATACCATAATTCCCGCCGTAAAGTACTTCGGTCTGTCACACTTTGCACACCGTCATTTGCGCACTTTTTTTCTATTTTTCGAGAGAGTACATTAACTTTCGAGCAGAGCTCATGGGGTGAAGCTGTGTATGAAAGTTAGACAACAGTTGTATTGTTTCCCCTTATATGTACTCTCGCGAAAATAGCAAAGTCTGACGGTGTGCATTAAATCAACAGACAATCAAGATACTCTTCTGTCCAGTTTCATTCGAGAAACGGATTTAACTCATCATTTTCTTAAAAATAACCTTAAAATGTAAGTTTGTGATTGTTTGTTCAAGACAAAATTTTAATATAAAGTTGTGCAGACTTATTATTATTGATCAAAATGATAAGATGGCTGCAATAAAAAAAAACCTGTCAATTTTGACGGGTTATTGCTAGTTATCTTTAGTAATTGTCGAGGAAATCAGGTTTTGCCGGAAAAGTCGCACAAAAGCATAAGAAAATATTGCATGACACACAAGATATTTTCTTTACCTTTCATTTACAAACTCATCTGCCAGTCTCTCATGACCATATAAGGTCTTAACTCTGCCGTATTATTTGTTATGTCATGTTTGCGAGCTCGTACATCATCCTACGGGAACTGGCAGCGTGTATCTTCCCAAACAAGAAATCGGGGTTAACAATAGAATTGTCGCTCTGTGTAGACTGTTACTCCATCTGGAGCTAGCAATAAGCAAAAAAAAAAAAAAAAAATCAATGTGGCAAGTCTACTCCTTCGCTACGTGTCGCTGATAACACAGTAGAAAATAACTAGGAGAGAGGGGTGGGTGAGAGGTTTGACAAGATGTGATAAGTAAAACATTGAACGATGAAAGTGAAAACAACGATAAGGAGCTGTCGAGAAAAAAAGAAAAGGAAAGGCACTGAGGAGAAAAATGAAGGAAGTCGGAGAAAGATGTAATGATCGGAAATTTGACTTGTTACAGTATTCATATGCTGATGAAGTTGCGGGTTTGTGTAGCAATTTGTTTTTATATGATGAAAATAAGCCCCAAGCTCACGCTTATTTTAGCCTCCAATGACGACATGCTATAGGAAGCAGTAGTCAACTTCTTTGTTCTTCTCTCTGTGTATTCATGTTTCATCTAAACTTTGTCTAAATATCTTCTTTTTTTCATGAGGCAACCCTGTCTTGTACACATCTACAATTTTAATCTTTGTACGAATAAAGAGCTTACAGTACAACACACTGTTGTTACAAGGGGTCTCTAAATAGACTGAGAAAGAACAGGACTACTGAAACCTCAGGCATGTCGTACAAGGCGACTAAAGTGAGGTTGGGCATGGGGGCTGGCAATCTCATCATGTAAAACACATTGTGACAGAAACTACTGCTGCAGCAGCTTGTAAATCCTTGGTGCAGGCTTCCTATAAGGGCACTATTTGTAGTAGTAGCTCTATCCAAAAGAAAATGAAGAATTAATACATTACACTTGATGACAAATGTTTATTTCATCGTTACTTGTTTGGTTGCTAACACTTATCTCCTGTTTTCGAATGTTGCTTTGATCATTTCGATTCTCTTCTTGATATCTGTTTCACTTCTGCCCTGATTTGTTATCATGTGTCCAGGATTTTAGAAATATTAGAGATTTCTCACTTTTTCCAGTGTCTTTATATGTATCATCAAAATACATGATTGCCGCCGTAAGTACTTCGTCGGTCGGTCGGTCAGTCAGTCACATATTTGCACACCGTCATTTGCGCACTTTTTTTTCTGTTTTCGAGGGAGTGCATTAACTTTCAACCACAGCTAAGGGGATGCAACTGTGGTTGAAAGTTAGACAATAATTGTATTGTTTCCCCTTATATGTACTCTCGCGAAAATAGAAAAAAGTGCGCAAATGACAGTTTGATTATGGAAAGAATCCAACAACACGATTGATAAACAGTACATGAACTGGAGTTTCGTCAAATTTCAAAAGTTGTTCTCATAGGCAGTAAGTCGACCAACGCTTCTCAGAGGCGGTAAGTCGACCAGGGCAAGATTTTAAAAGATGCACGAACAATTACGAGACATGCTGTCATAAAAGAAATGTTAGTTATTTAGTCAATTTACGGCCCATTAGACCCTTACCACTGCTCTTCATGTCATTTAGGTTGGGTTACTCATGTCTTTATATTTAATACATCTATATAATTTTCACTACAAATATCTAAAGACGGTCGCCTGCAATGAAATGACCACAGTAGTGATAGTACCGTCTGTAATACATGTAGCAGAAACAACACACTATAATTAACAACCTGCCAATTTTGGTGGGTTGTTGCTAGTTTGAATATAAAGTCTGGTGACAGAAATGCATAGAATTTGTGCATCGATAAATTGGAAACTGTGTGCATTGTAATTCCCGTTTCTATTTATAGTTATTTCATTTGCATAATTTTAAACGTGCGATGTAGGATATGCGCTATCTTACGATACAGTGTTAGAAAAATTACGAGAAATCACCCGCCAAAATATGACGGAAAATAATTATATTGGGCTCTGTCTGCTACATGCCCTTATGTCGGATCTAAATTCTCACGCGGGCATTTCTTTCACTTTCATGTGAAAGCTGGTGTAGGTAATCAAGGCGTTCCACAGCTTCCTGTCCATCCTGGCCCCTGTGCTATTTATCAGTTTTGTTGATTCCATGTCAAGCTGCTAAACTCTCCAGCCCCTTCCTTCTCTCTTTATCTTCCTCTATCTCTGTTTGTTTTCAACCTGTCACAGTATATTACACATTTCCAGATAAAAACATAACAAAATTCTCAACAGAACTAGAAAAGTTCAGCGTGGATGTTACATTAAATAATTTTTTGCTTATATGACGCTGATCGCCTTTTCGAAATTTCTAATTATTCCTTTAAAAACAACAGCGCATTGAGTTACCATCTGTAATTCAACAGGAATAAAGAAAATAAGATTTCTAAAGTATATAAAACATATGTGTAGTATGTTAAGTAAAATTCTACACTGACCATCACTTGAGTAAATACCTACTTTAAGGAATAGGGGGAGGGGGGTTTGAGACCATGTACCACCTTGACCAACTCCGTGAGGCTGGCTCTGTTCTATATATATATATTTATTTATTTATTTATTTATATACGACTTCAACATTACACAGCCATATTTATACTAGGGCATTATATCTTATTTAGCCAACAAACCTTGATATTGGATACTGGAACGCGCCAGGTCAAAACGAGACAACACTCATAAGAAGGAACTATAAAACCTTTATACTGCTGGGGTTCTTAACCTTTTGTGTGCCATGGACCCTTCTGATTGTCCGATATAGGCTATAGACCTCTTTAGTAGTCAGATAAAGGCTATAGACCTAGTTGGTTGTCCGATGAAGGTTATAGACTTCTTTGGTGTCCGGTGAAGGTTATAGACCTCTTTGCTTGTGCGATGAAGGTTATGTACTCCTTGATTGTCAGATAAAGGCTAAATACTACTTTGATTGTCAGATGAAGGCTAAGTGCTACTTTGATTGTCAGATAAAGGCTGTGTACTCCTTGACTGTCAGATGAAGGCTAAGTACTACTTTGAGTGTCAGATGAAGATTATGTACTCCTTCATTGTCACATTGAGGTTAAGTACTACTTTGATTTGTCAGATGAAGATTAAGTACTACTTTGATTTGTCAGATGAAGGCTTATTACACTTTCTTTGTAAACAGAATATACATAGAAAAGTTCAAAATTGTCAATTTTAAGTTCTAGGTTACATGGTTACCTCTACACCTCCCGGTAGAAGGGGAACGACTAAGTAAGGTTACATGGTTGTGGAGTCGGCCAAAAAATGTTCTGGGTCCGACACTTGACAATTTTAGAAGGCCAACTCCGACTACAGTTTTGTAAACTAGTGATATGACATAAAAGTATACACTTAAATGGAGTTATATGTATAAGTATGGTATGTGTGTGAATAATTGAATACGTGGTTTTCGAAGACTTCATTTTAAAATATTCATTCATTCATACAGTAACACGAAACAACAAATCTTCCACACCTGCACACAAATGACTGCTTTGCCAAACACCATGAGGCAAAATAGTTTCATCTTAAGAATGATGGGAAAATTTACAGTGTATAAAGTTTATTTTCATTCTTTGTGTGCTTTTTCTAAATGTGCCAACAAATTTCCAGTTGTGATAAAAACGTTGTTTATGATCAGAAGCAAAAGAAATTTTCTTACATTATGTAAATATAAATGTACTTTAACCTGAAAGTCCATTTAGGAATTCTACTACTTTAAAATGTTATTTCAAATTCTTGAAGCGCCCCTCTCCCTTGCATGGATAAAAAGTCTCGTAAAATTCGGAGTCAGGACATTTTTTATCGACTCCCGACTCCACCTAAAAATGACTAACTCCACAGCTCCTGACTCCACAGCCCTGGTAGGTTATGTACACAGACTCCCCTAAAATCCATTCACGGACCCCAAGGGTTTCGTAGACCACAGGTTAAGATACCCTGATCTACTATGTTCTCAAAGTACGAGAAATATCCAGCGTCGTCCGTCGGAAGTTGTCCTGCTTATTGCAGGGCGAGATCTTCGAGAACGAGGTTATGCAAATTGAATTCCTAGTCCTGTCGATCAGATCTCAGTGAAAACACGAGATTCGATTCATTAACCTAGATTATGCTAGTTTCTCATCTCCTTTTGACCGCTAGTTCCGGAAGTCTACGAGTGTTTGTATGATTAGCTTGATTTGTGCGTCGTTTGGAAGTGAAACTTTGGAAGATTTGAGAAAATGATGTAGCTGAGTGCGTAGACTGATAGATTGGGGAAGGAGGTGAGGGAAAGAAAGATGGAGAGAGAATGGCGTGAAGACAAACAAGACGATTGCGTGTTAGAGAATAAATAATGATAATATTCCACGCATCAATTTAGAGTCAAGCAAAGTGAGCCAATCCAAAATAATAATAGTGTATAATTTACTGAAATTATTGGGAGTGAAAGGACAGTCAAGAACAACGAACGAACGAACGAACGAACGAACTTTATTTTCAAAGGGTTAAGAATTGGGCACGCAGGCCCGTCTGACATTCTGCCCTTCCTCTCTCTCTCATCATATATACTATATCCTTTCATCCTCACATTTACTATAAGCATAATTAAGGCATTTATCATTATAAAAGTAATATTACATTTGCAATAATCATCATAATTAAAGTACGTTTTTAACATTAAAAAAGAATAATAATAATGAATATAAAAATAAAATAAATAAAAATAAAAATAAACATTAATAGATAGATAGATAGATAGATAGATAGATAGATAGATAGATAGATAGATAGATAGATAGATAGATAGATAGATAGATAGATAGATAGATAGATAGATAGATAGATAGATAGATAGATAGATAGATAGATAGATAGATAGATAGATAGATAGATAGATAGATAGATAGATAGATAGATAGATAGATAGATAGATAGATAGATAGATAGATAGATAGATAGATAGATAGATAGATGGAACGAACGAACGAACGAACTTTATTTTCAAAGGGTTAAGAATTGGGCACGCAGGCCCGTCTGACATTCTGCCCTTCCTCTCTCTCTCATCATGTATACTAATATCCTTTCATCCTCACATTTACTTTAAGCATTATTAAGGCATTTATCATTATAAAAGTAATATTACATTTGCAATAATCATCATAATTAAAGTGTTTTTAAAATAAAATAAAATAATTATAAAAAAAAAAAAATTAATAGCCTAGTAATAATGAATTTGAAAAATAAATAAATAAATAAAAAATAAATAAATTTAAAAAAAAAAAAAAAAAGAATCGAATTCTTCGTACTGTAAATTAGTGATTTGAGACATATTCAGAGGTATGTTATGAGAACTTGTAAAATGTTCATACGGTGTTCAACTGAATGACTCAGGGACTTTTTTTTTTCTTTTTTTTTTTTTTTAGGTTCATCAAGATGAGGTGGGTAGACAGTTACTTTCCATTTTCCTTTCCATTTCCTTTGCGTCCCAAACTCAAGACCAGAATCAGACTAGGTAGATAGTTAGATAGACATATACGAAAGCAATTAATTTGCCAAGGGTTGAAAATCGGACACAGTCCCCTCTTGCATTCTTCCATCCTCTTGCTCATCTTTTATTACTGTTACTCAACATTCTCCAGCGTACTGAAAGTATTAATTTAAGGACAGTGCAACATTACAAGGAAGTATAACAGCATACATTAACAGTACCTGATCATAAAATTAAGAATATAAGTTATTAAGAATATAATATTAAGAATAAGTATATTGTAATGAAAACTAGATCATCAGAGCCTCCATACAGTATATTAGATAGATAAGTAGATAGATAGATAGATACATAGATAAATAGATAGATAAATAGATAAATAGATAGGTAGGTAGATAGATAGATAGATAGATAGATAGATAGATAGATAGATAGATAGATAGATAGATAGATAGATAGATAGATAGATAGATAGATAGATAGATAGATAGATAGATAGATAGATAGATAGATAGATAGATAGATAGATAGATAGATAGATAGATAGATAGATAGATAGATAGATAGATAGATAGATAGATAGATAGATAGATAGATAGATAGATAGATAGATAGATAGATAGATAGATAGATAGATAGATAGATAGATAGAACGAACGAACTTTATTTTCAAAGGGTTTAGAATTAGGCACGCAGGCCCTTCCTTTCTCTTTTCTTCCATAGTTAATCCATTTATTCTCACACGTATCCTAAATGTTACTTAAATAATAAAATAACAAAAAAGTACAATAAAATAAAATCCCAACATTGTAACAGTACAATAACAGTTACACAGATTTACAGATGCGTATCATAATTTATACTAAACAGGACAAAATTAACTTTAAAACCTACATATGATGTTATGTAATTATTTAAGAACATAACGAAATTAGGGTGGCATATAATCTGCACTCATGATGTATTTGAAAAGTCTGTGATTGAATGAATATGGACTAAGAGTATTTTTTAAGTCGTGTGGAAGAGTATTCCACAGATGAGCAGCAGAAAAAGCTAAACTTTTCTTGAATAAGTCGAGCCTAGGCTTGGGCATGTGTAATTTATTTAAGCGTTGACTGCGTCTTCCGCTGTATTTGAAAATAGGCCACAGATACGTTGGAGCATTCTGTGACAAGATTTTGTGAATAAATTTGGCTTTGTTGAAGAGAAGGCGCTTTCTTAGTGGTAATATGTTAAGATATGTATATGCGTCTACACACTGTGTGAGGTTTTTGTCTGAAATTAGGCGCACTGCACGTTTTTGTAATGAATAGAGTCTTTTAGTGTTGGACATGGTGCAGCCATCCCAAATTGTGGAACAATAGTCTAGATGTGTTTGTATCTGGGATGTATAGAACATTTTTCGTGTCTCCTCATCTAGGAAATGTTTGATTTTAGCTAACTGGTAAACTTTTTGTGCCGTTTGTTTGGTCAGTGCTTGTACATGCGAATTCCAACTTAAATGTTGGTCAATTATGAGTCCTAGTGTTTTATATTCATTTACATTTTCAATTAAAGAGGTTCCAATGTAGAGCTGAAGTGTTGTTTTCGGCGAGTTTTGTAATTTTTGTCTAGTTGATATTATCATACATTTTGTTTTAGTGATATTTATTTGCATGCAGTTTTCATTGCTCCACTTAATAAGATTGTCTGTGTCGCTTTATAATAATATTTCTAGCGTGTTGCAACTTTTATCACTAGTATAAATGGTACAGTCATCGGCAAATAGGTCGCAGAATGAGTTCTCGATGTGTAGTGGAAGGTCATTTATGTAAATGGAAAAAAGTAGAGGGCCGAGAATAGAACCCTGAGGAACACCAGTGTCAATAATAGTTGGGCTTGACAAGGAGTTATTGTACCACACTACTTGCTGTCTGTCGGACAGGAATGATTTAATTAATGTCACTAGTTTAAAGTTAACTTTCATTGTTTCTAATTTTCTTATTAAAACAGCGTGATCTAACATATCAAATGCTTTCCTAAAGTCTACAAAGATTGCTCCACATATGTTATCGTTATTTATGTTTAGGTGCAAGTTGTCTATCATCTTAGTTAGAGCTGTGTGGCATGAATGCTTTTGTCGAAACCCTGACTGACTGTCAATTAGCAAGTCATTGCTAACTAGGTAATGTAGTGTTGCTTTATGTATGTGTTTTTCTAGTGGTTTAGAAAGCGATGATAAAAGAGAAATTGGTCTATAGTTACCAAGATTACTGTTATCTGAAGAGCCAGGTTTGAAGAGAGGATATACTTTGGCAATCTTAAAGGCCGAAGGAAAATAACTTTTAGCAATACATTGATTATATATAAAAGTTAGTGAATCACTAATAGCTGGTGCGGCGTAACGCAGTATTCGATTACTAATTCCGTCAAGCCCTGATGAGCTATTATCCTTAAGGCCAATAAGATAGTTATACACTTCATTAACTGTCATAAAAGGAATGTCTGGTGGAACTGAGTTTGTACATTTGTTTTTACAGAATGCTGAAAGTTTGTATAAGTCACTACAGGAAGGTGGTATTGTGGATTTCAGACTGTTTATTTCTGCTTGAAAGTGATTGCTGAAGTCGGTGCAAGTAAATGAAGTGTTGGAAGAGAATGAGTCTGGAGCATTACGTTTTTTCGCTAAGGTGATAATTGCCTTCCATATTTCCTTACTATTTGATTTGTTCTCAACCATATTTCTAAAATGATTTTTCTTTTCTTTCCGAATTAAATATTGAACTTTGTTCCTGTATACCCTGTATGTGTTGAGGTCCTTATTTTTGTGCGCTTGATCTCTCTGCCTCATAGCCTCCAACACTTCCTGCGTGATCCACGGAGATTTTAATTGTCGTTTGACGCGAATTTCCTTAGCTGGTACGTGCGTGTCAAAAACATTATAAAAAATTTTTGTCCAGTATTCAATAGCGTCATCCGGATCAGGTAGTTGGTAAACACGGGCGAGAGGTGCAGTTAGCAAGTCATTTAAAAATAATTCCTTACTGAAATGTTTGAAACTTCTAAATTTGATACTTACATGTTTATTTTTTGGAACTTTACATTTATTCTTTGACCATGTACAGCATACTGGATAGTGGTCACTCATTGCAATATTAGGGACAGAGCATTCTATGATGTTTTCTGGGCAAGTTACGTAGATGTGGTCGATTAGTGTGGTTGATGCTTGTGTTACTCTTGTAGGCTGGTTAACTATTTGTTTTAAGTTGTACGATAATATTATATTTTTCCATGTTAGATTTGAATTGTGTATATCGATGTTGAAATCACCAAGAAGAACAACCTCCTTGACTGTGGCAAATACATTGTCCATCATTATGGTGAAATCTTCGTACCATATAGGTCCTGCACTAGGATTTCGATAAAGATATCCCACCAGAAATGGGCCCTGATTCGGTAGCTTTATTTCCAACCATACACATTCTATCTCTGCTGTCTCTAAGTCGTTTCTGCGGCGAAAATTAAGGGAAGTGGAAATATAAACTGTTATACCTGTCTCTTGTTTTTTGCTTGCGTCTCGCCGAATAGTTTTAAAACCATTTAACGCAATGTCATCGTCTGTTATTCTGTCACAAGGGCACTTAAGAGGCTCGGTGAGACGGTGGAAAGGTTATCGTGTTGGCTGTGGAACGACCGCAACGGGTTATGGAGTTTAGGACAATAATTTATATACAAAATAATAGTCCCTTTCACAATGATCTCAAGCTTGCAGCATGGATAGAACTAGAAGTGAAGTTGAAAGTTGTGACAAAGGAGGAGTGGGTTCAATTCCCAGTGCAGGTGAAAAAAGACAACAGTCGGCTTACGCTTGAGAGTCATGGCCCTAGTGCGCCTGCCTCGCAAAGAGTGTAAAGGAGATAAAATGGCCGAAACACTTGGCCGACGGATGACCACTACTGATGATCAGACTACCTCGTTGTAACCAATTTGAATAGGGTTTCCTGCTATGTCGTATCATAATGGGTAGTTGCAGAAACTGGTAAGCATCAACAAGTAGAAAACTAGACAACAGAAAAACAACAGACGTGATAGGCCTACACGATTTTCGAACCCAGGACCATCCGAACGACACCACTGCCTCGCTAGAGGTGGGTGTGGTGACTATCCACACTGCCAACTAGGCAAGACAAAAGTGTTATTCGTCCTCTTCATCGTTGATCCTTTTGCCGCTGACTGACAAAGCAATTAGTGATCATCATGCCTGGTGGCGTATTGTAGGGCAGCAACAAACTGTCTCCACTTTGCCCGGACGGCAGCCATCCCTCTGGTTCATGCTAAGCATCTTTGCCTCCACAGTTCTCTGCCAGGTGGCGTTTGACCGGCCTTGCTTTCGCTTTCCTTCTGGAGTCCAGACGTGGTCCTTTTGGGGATGGTGTCAGGTTCTCTTCTATGGATGTGGCCAAGCCAATTCCAGCGTCTTCCCGCTATAATGGTGCACATGTCTTCTTGATGGATCTGAGTTAGCAGTTCTTGGTTGGTGTCCCAGAATGGATTGGGGCGACACCTTCTTCTTCCTTATTGTGACGGTATTGCCTCCCCTGCTTTGCAGTAGTGGTCAAACAAGAGTATCTAATATGGGCTTCACAGGTGTCTACCTTCGCACAAGATTACTCTTGGCAGAGATGTAGATAGAAGGGTAATGACACATCTATCACAAAGGGAGTCTTCACAAGATATTCAGATAAGCGAAAACAATGCTGCATTTGGCTGAGCACGTTAATTCTAGAATCTGCCAACAACTTTTGTGAAGGATTAAGCAATGGTTTATGTTAGCGCGTTAATCCCCCACCTCTGATTTACTCAGGGGAATTCCTATTATTCTGGTATAGCTCTGTTTAGAGTCTGTGTAGTAAATTGACTGAGACAAACATGCAGTACATTTAAAAGGATTAAATCGAAGTTAAATTTGTAAAATTACAAATAACAAAATTTAATAATAACTCATGTTTTAACAGTTAGAAAATAATTTGAATAGTTTAGAAGAAAAGCTTCATCATTGATTGGTAATAGAGATGATGAAATAAAAGTTCATTTAAGCAGCATATATTTTACATTTAGCTGCCAATAGTAGTTTCTGCTCCCGCTGATGGGTTCTTTTTACACTGCTCAAGCTCGTCTCTGGTCAACGCTGTCGTGTGTAGCTCGTTTTCCAGAAATGTCAAGGAGAATCTACAAAGTTGGTCCCTCGTCTTAAAGCTTAGGCCACTGTTCCCTTCTTGTTCCAGAGATAGTTTTTCTGCTGGTACCGCCAATAACTATGGTAACGAAAAGAAACGAAACGCTCTTCTGGGTATTGCGTTTCCCGACGCATGCTTACGTGTCCCCTTTCTTCTACCATCCCATTTATATCAGAATTTACAGTCGTTGAGAATTAAATGTCATCCTTCGGGATAAAACTTTCTTTACATTTAAACTGGATAGTTTTAGCTTTACATTACATTTAAATGAAAAGGTTAATAGTACAGATATAATAAGTTTACATTTACATTTCCACTGTTTGAAAAGTGTTCACAACATAAATTGAATATGTTTTCATTTATGTTTACACTGATTTGAAAAGTTTGAAACTTCCATTACTTTTAAAATGCATATGTTAACATCGACATCTACTCTGGTTTGAAACTGTAAGAATGTACATCATTTCTTCCATCTTTTCCTCCCTGCTCCATATAGAACCTGGGACTACTTTATGCTTTTAGTTCTCTTTACGAAACTAGCAATAAAGCGATCACCAGCCATTGGTAGTGGTGGTTCATGAAATCATCATTCTATAAGCTGAGATTGCCAGCCTCAAATAACTAAAACATCCACTAGCGATCTTCACATATTAAAATTCACATGGCCGTATATGTTAGTTCACATGTCAGTAATAACATATAGAATGTAAAATCACAACTTACGCTAATCCTGGCTCACAGACGTTTTACTAAGATGAATAAAAGAGTCTTGAATCGGCCTCTTACATGCGTCTGGGGTATCGTTTCTTTAATAAGATATTCCCTCTCTGACTCCGTGTGTTTCAGTTTCCTCAGATATTCCAGTTTTCCTTATTTAAAATGTTAGAGATTTTCTGGGCTGAATTGTAAGTCCTGATGAATACTCCAATAAAAGGTGTCCGGTCTGTTAAATGGAAATTCCGAATTCTAACTACTGACAAGTCTGGTGTCTTTGGCAGCGTGAATCTCACAGTGAACTAGACTGACTGAAGCGTCAGGTTATATTCACGGTCCTTCCCCGCTCTGTTTGTTATCGAGCTCAAATGATCAGCCAATGTGATTTGAATATTTTGCATGTCACATCTAGTGCAAAATTGCAAACAATACTTTTCTGAAAATGGGCTGTTAACATCCGATTGCCCTGTGTACGAACTCACAAACATGTTAAACTCATACGACAACGTGTGTCCCATGTACCACTTATTACTTTCTTACAAAGTAATGTCGTGGACAGGAAATGATTATATCATATGTGTCCGTCCCAAATGTATCGCACAGACGGGTAATCTTGTTATCTGTTGCCTGAGCAAACCAAAACCGACTACAGGAGAGTAATTTTATCACCCGCCTCAGCTTGAGCAAACAGAATCATGCGAAACTGAGCAAACCTAAATGAGTCTTCACCTGCTCTAATCAAATCTGTGCCGCATCAAGCAAAATATGATTATTATCACCTACAAGGAGTGTCAAAATGATTTGACAATGTCAGATATCTGCTACTTAGCAGCGAAAGAAAGAAAGTGCGACAATTGAAAGTACGCAATAAAATCCTTACCACAAATGTACCGATTACTGCCGCAGTGAAAGAGATTAGGAAGAAGAAGGGGTCGCCCCAATCCATTCTTCTTCTGTCAATTAGCTGCACCCTAAACTGAGCTATACCAGAATAATAAGAATTCCCCTGAGTTAATCAGAGGTGGGGGCTTAAACGAGCTAACATAAACCATTGCTTAATCCTTCACAAACGTTGTCTACAGATGCTAGAATTAACATGCTCAGCCAAATGCAGTATTGTTTTCGCTTATCTTGAATATCTTTGTGACAGAAGCGTCATTAACCTTCTATCTACACATCTACCAAGAGTAATCTTGTGCGAAGGTAGACACCTTTGAAGCCCGTATTATATATTCTTGAGTTTTGGCCACTGTTGGACCACTACTGCAAAGCAGTTGAGGCAATACCGTCACAGTTGGTGATGGTGTTCAGAAAGAAAATTCGTGGACTTCTAGTTAACTACTTCTTTATTTCTTACGAGTGCCTTGCGACCACATCACCCCTAGTGTGCCGATGGTCAAGAAAATATGGGCCTAACACCTTATTCCCAATATGCCTCAATGGGCTTGTAACGGGATCCTTTACCTACCTTTACCTCCCTACTTCTTTATTTCTTACGAGTGCCTTGCGACATACCCCGTGATGTGTATTATTTACTTACGTACTTTTCAGAAACCTCAGGTTTCTCTCTTCTTTTATTTCAGCGTGTTAGAGAAGTCGAGAATGGAGAGAGAGAGAGAGAGAGAGAGAGAGAGAGAGAGAGAGAGAGAGAGAGAGAGAGAGAGAGAGAGAGAAAGAGAGAGAGCGCGAGAGAGAGAGAGTGTGTGAAAACGAACGAACGAACTTTATTTTCAAAAGGTTAAGAATCGGCCGCAGAGGCCCGTCTAAACATTCACGCTGTGATTAACTTAGAGATAATGATGAGAGATAGACAGATGAGAGATAGACAGATGAGAGATAGATAGACAGATGAGAGATAGACAGATGAGAGATAGACAGATGAGAGACAGATAGATGGGAGATAGACAGATGGGAGAGAGACAGATGAGAGATAGACAGATGAGATAGACAGATGGGAGATAGACAGATGGGAGATAGACAGATGGGAGATAGACAGAAAGGAGATAGACAGATGAGATAGACAGATGAGAGATAGACAGATGGGAGATAGACAGATGGGAGAGAGACAGATTGGAGATAGACAGATGGGCGATAGACAGATGGGAGATAGACAGATGGGCGATAGACAGATGGGAGATAGACAGATGGGAGATAGATGAGAGATAGACAGATGGGAGATAGACAGATGAGAGATAGGCAGATGGGAGATAAACAGATGGGAGATAGACAGATGGGAGATAGACAGATGAGAGATAGACAGATGGGAGATAGACAGATGGGAGAGAGACACTTTTCCTGAAGATACTCCTCCTCAGTTTGTGTTCAGGAATCCCAGAGTTCCCAGAGGCAGAAGGCGACCGAATGAACAGGGGTGAGGACCTTCTACAGTGGCGTACCTAGTGTTTTTAGCTCCCGGGGAAAGCCAGGAAAATGCGCGCCGGTTACCACCAGCTAAAATACATGCTTATTTTCACAAATCAAAAGGAAGTGTAAAAGACTATATCAACCACTGTCGTGAATTTAGAAATATATTAAACGGAATGAATTATTGGGACAAATGAAATTTAAAAATTAATTGAACGCAAAAGAAAAGAAACAACCGCTCTTTTTAATAAGCTTTTTATTAACAGTAAAAACAAGGACACTGCAGATATCTATTTATCTAGTACAGATTAATGTTTCGAACCTTCACTCCTGGAAATTGATCAGTTATCTAATCAAGATCAATGTTCCCAAGAGTTTCTCTTCCAGTGCTAAGTAGCGCCAGATTACTCAAGACTTTCGTGTCCCCTAGACCAGAGGTTTTCAAACTGTGCGTCGCGGCTCCCAGGGACGTCGCGACCCTCTGCTAAGGGCGTCGCGGTGGCTTGGGAAAAACATTAATAACACATAAGGAAGGGAAACCCGAGGCCTGTAAACAGTAAATTAATATTAGACAAACATAAAGGTATGTTTTCAGGCACTCGTAAGAAATAAAGAAGTAGAACACTTAGACAACAGAAAAACAACAGACGTGAGTGGCTTACCCAGGGTTCGAACCCCGTACCTTCCGTACGACAACACCGCCTAGCTATACAAGCGAATCACACTAACCTCACGGCCAGCTAGGCATCCCCATAAAAGGATGCTTTACTGACCGGTCATCAGTGCGAAACACAAGACAACACCGGAAGTTTACAATGGGCACCTCAGCCTATTAATGACGCAATCACTTCTATTGTTCCTCTATTCTGCAGTATATGTCAATTAATAGGCTGAGGTGCCCATTGTAAACTTCCGGTGTTGTCTTGTGTTTCGGACTGATGACCGGTCAGTAAAGCATCCTTTTATGGGGATGCCTAGCTGGCCGTGAGGTTAGTGTGATTCGCTTGTATAGCTAGGCGGTGTTGTCGTACGGAAGGTACGGGGTTCGAACCCTGGGTAAGCCACTCACGTCTGTTGTTTTTCTGTTGTCTAAGTGTTCTACTTCTTTATTTCTTACGAGTGCCTGAAAACATAGCTTTATGTTTGTCTAATATTAATTGGCTTGGGAAAAGTGTTGGGCTCGATATTATGAGCCAAGGTCCATCAATAAATATAGATCTTCGTAGGACGACATGTTTGCGCCGAGGTATTATTACATGTACCAATACGTGTCATTAGGTACTAGAAGTTATTGACAAATGCACCATAAATCTCCAGAGCAGGTCTATGTTACGAACAGCTGATCACTACCTCTGATGTCATCTTGGCGGATGCTGGTGTAAAATGTGCACATTCAGAAGTCATTAATATCTTTTTGGGTACAATTGCTTATATATAATATATAGTATAGAGAGGAGCCGCGGTGATTTATGCACAGGTCAAGGGAGCCGCTGACCAAAACAGTTTGAAAACCTCTGCCCTAGACCCTTGTAAATACAAGAGAATTAGCTTTAGTTTACTAACAGATACGATTTGGAGTGTGTTAATAGAAAAGTTCGCAGAGAACGACTTGAAATTTTGGCACCCCCACCGGCGTTGCCAGGGGCGGCCACCCATTCCTGCCCCATTTCATTACGCCACTGACCTTCAACTGATAGCACCGGGACAGGAGGACGTCGCAGACGTTTTTTGAAGATTTATGCCCCTTGAGGAATTAAAGAATGATGTTGGCTACGTCTGCTTTCGTTTTTATCACAACTTATAGAACCTACTGCTGCAGCCGTCCACCCACTGCCCACGCAGGAAGCTGCACCACAAGTCTTATGTCTTCTTGAAGTTACTGATTCTGTAGCCGTGTTTTCACATGTTGGGGTTGTCAGTCTCTTGTAAAACCTCATGATCTTAGAAGAAATGAAAAATGATGAAGGACAAGAAAAAGGCTAATATAGAAAATAAAAGGCGAGGTGAAACGTAACCAAAAAAAAACGAAAGAAAACAGAAATTATTTGCACTATCTATCTATCTATCTATCTATCTATCTATCTATCTATCTATCTATCTATCTATCTATCTATCTATCTATCTATCTATCTATCTATTTTTTCTATCTATCTATCTATCTATCTATCTATCTATCTATCTATCTATCTATCTATCTATCTATCTATCTATCTATCTATCTATCTATCTATCTATCTATCTATCTATCTATCTATCTATCTATCTATCTATCTAATCTATCTATCTATCTATATCTATCTATCTATCTATCTATCTATCTATATCTATCTATCTATCTATCTATCTATCTATCTATCTATCTAATCTATCTATCTATCTATCTATCTATCTATCTATCTATCTATCTATCTATCTATCTATCTATCTATCTATCTATCTATCTATCTATCTATCTATCTATCTATCTAATCTATCTATCGATCTATCTATCTATCTATCTATCTATCTAATCTATCTATCTATCTATCTATCTATCTATCTATATCTATCTATCTATCTATCTATCTATCTATCTATCTATCTATCTATCTAATCTATCTAATCTATCTATCTATCTATCTATCTATCTAATCTATCTATCTATCTATCTATCTATATCTATCTATCTATCTATCTAATCTATCTATCTATCTATCTATCTATCCATCCTTTCCTCCATCCTCCTATCCATGGAAAAAGACGTTGAAAAATGAAGAAAAGAACACAAAAAGGCAAAGAAAAACACAAGAAAGATTTTTAAAATTAGAAAAAGAAGAAAAAACGCAGAAATGAAATGAAGAAAAAAAGAAGAATATAAGGGAGGAGATGATAGGTGACGAGAGCGTGTTAGAGAAGTCAACGAAAATAGAGAGATACGGTATGAATAAGGTAGATAGGATAGCGAGAGATAGAGAGAGGGAGACAATACCACGAAGATGCTCTTCTTCATTCCTTAGTCTCAACTCCCAAGAGGGGTAAGAGAGGTAGAGAAATATTTTAGAACCCAAGGAAGTACAGAAAGATTTATGAACCCATGGAGGTAGAGAAAGATTTCAGAACCCATGGAGAAAGATTTTAGAACCCATGGAGGTAGAGAAATATTTTAGAGCCCATGGAGGTAGAGAAAGATTTTAGAACCCATGGAGGTAGAGAAAGATTTTATAACCCATGGAGGTAGAGAAAGACTTTAGAACCCATGGAGGTACAGAAGGATTTTAGAACCCATGGAGGTAGAGAAAGATTTTAGAACCCATGGAGGTAGAGAAAGATTTTAGAACCTATGGAGGTAGAGAAAGATTTTAGAACCCATGGAGATAGAGAAAGATTTTAGAACCCATGGAGATAGAGAAAGATTTTAGAACCCATGGAGATAGAGAAAGATTTTAGAACCCATGGAGATAAAGATTTTAGAACCCATGGAGGTAGAAAAAGATTTTTGAACCCATGGAGGTAGAGAAAGATTTTAGAACCCATGGAGATAGAGAAAGATTTTAGAACCCATGGAGATAGAGAAAGATTTTAGAACCCATGGAGATAGAGAAAGATTTTAGAACCCATGGAGATAGAGAAAGATTTTAGAACCCATGGAGATAAAGATTTTAGAACCCATGGAGGTAGAAAAAGATTTTTGAACCCATGGAGGTAGAGAAAGATTTTAGAACCCATGGAGATAGAGAAAGATTTTAGAACCCATGGAGATAGAGAAAGATTTTAGAACCCATGGAGATAGCAATGGAAGAAGAAGACATGAAAAGACCTTGAGCTGATGGTACAGGACTGGATTACTTGGTATAAGTTTGTTGAAGGCCTAGGCTGCTTGGATAACTGGAGATGATGATGATGATGATGATGATGATGATGATAATGATGATGATGATGATGATGATGATGATGACGATTCATTGCCTTTTTCACAACTGATTGAGCATGGGTTTACTACTTTGTAGCCCCCCCCCCCCCCCACCCCCCCTTTTCCATACAGGAAGCTGTCCAAGTTCACTGATGCGCTCGTGCAGATCTGGTTTCTGCAGCAAGCTTTTTTACACAGTCAGGTTACCAGCCACATACACAACTTCACTTTAGTCATCTATGGTGTAAGGTTACCAACCCCCAATGGATAACTTCACCTTAGTCACCTATGGTGTGAGGTATCAACCCCACGCACAACTTCACCTTAGTCACCTATGGTTTGAAGGTACCAGCCACATATACAACTTCACCTTAGTCGGATATGGTGTGAAGTTACCAGCCACATACACAACTTCACCTTAGTCACCTATGGTGTAAGGTTACCAATCCCCAATGGATAACTTCACCTTAGTCACCTATGGTGTGAGGTACCAACCCCCATGGACAACTTCACCTTAGTCACCTATGGTGTGAGGTTACCAACCCCACGCACAACTTCACCTTAGTCACCTATGGTTTGAAGGTACCAGCCACTTATACAACTTCACCTTAGTCGCCTATGGTGTGAAGTTACCAGCCACATACACAACTTCACCTTAGTCACCTATGATGTGAGGTACCAACCCCCATGGACAACTTCACCTTAATCACCTATGGTGTGAGGTTACCAGCCACATACACAACTTCACCTTAGTCACCTATGGTGTAAGGTTACCAACCCCCAATGGATAACTTCACCTTAGTCACCTATGGTGTAAGGTACCAACCCCCATGGACAACTTCACCTTAGTCGCCTATGGTGTGAAGTTACGAGCCACATACACAACTTCACTTTAGTCACCTATGGTGTAAGGTTACCAACCCCCAATGGATAACTTCACCTTAATCACCTATGGTGTGAGGTACAAACCCCCATGGACAACTTCACCTTAGTCACCTATGGTGTGAGGTTACCAACCCCACGCACAACTTCACCTTAGTCACCTATGGTTTGAAGGTACCAGCCACATATACAACTTCACCTTAGTCGCCTATGGTGTGAAGTTACCAGCCACATACACAACTTCACCTTAGTCACCTATGGTGTGAAGTTACCAGCCACATACACAACTTCACCTTAGTCGCCTATGGTGTGAAGTTACCAGCCACATACACAACTTCACCGTAGTCACCTATGGTGTGAAGGTACCAGCCACATATACAACTTCACCTTAGTCATCTATGGTGTGAAGTTACCAGCCACATACACAACTTCACCTTAGTCACCAATGGTGTGAGCAGATACTGCCGTAGGGAAACCAAGTGATGGAAACTTCATTCTACTCGTCCTTGCTTTATGAGATAAGCTGACTGGTTCCATTCGTCACCGCCTTTGTCTTCCCTAACTCGAGAGCGGAGTCAGGTACCCATTTACACCTGGCTAAATTGGAGCGTCATGATGTTTGATTTCGAACCCAGAAATCTTTCCTGGAAAACCACGTACACTAACAACACTGGAAGTTGACACTGCTGGTGGAAACAGTGGCTTTAAATTTGTTTATTTGTCTCCAAAGAGACCTACCATGCCATTAGGGAATGGGTGGAGGGATGTAGATGATACTAGTAGACTTATCTCTAGTTCCACCATGAATCTTCTCACCAACAACTTATTTCTTCTTACCATTTTTTTCTGCACAGTTCTTGTTGTTGTGTTTTTTTAATACAGCTTGTGGTATAAATGTATTGAAAATTGAACTTCCAGAAACGGCGTAGCTTTACCGAACCACTAGAACAAAATAAACAACGTATCAGATCGAAATGCCTTCTTCCGAAGAAAACAAATCCACTTAAAAACCATGCATCAAAATCATATTATTTCTCTTACAAATAATTCCTTCTCTTTATGACACGGATCAAACCTCTTATTATGAAGTAGATGATTATTTTCGTCTTGCACGTGATCGATTTTTTTTTTTTTCAACAGAACATAATTAGCGGAGATTACTCCTGTATATTTGGGACGGTCTGATTGTTTGAGGTGGTTATGGAACTTTGTTTTTTTTTAATAAGGACTTGTAGAAGAGATGTGTTTATTTTTGGAGAATAATGAAGTAAGATTTCAAAAGTTTTGACTCCAACTTTTTGTTTTTTGTAAAGTTGTTTGTAACGTTTTTTGAATTGATTTGGGCTTTTGTGAGTCTACGTCTTGTTATTCTTCTGAAAAGATTGCCAAGCAAACTCGAGTGTGTTTGAATAATGCAGTGGACTATGTATATTTTCATACTTAATGACATTTTTTTTTCAAAGTGATGACAGAAAGAATTAATGAATGAATGCATGCATTAAACAAAGATAGGATGACTGAATCGTGAAAGAAAGAAAGAATGAATAAATGCGGGTATGACTGGATGTATGAAAGAAGGAAGAAAGAAAGGAAGAATGAATTAAATAAAGAATTAAGATTGCATGAAAGAAAGAAAGAAATAATGAATGAATGAATGTTTGAATGCATGAAAGAAAGAAAAAATCAATTATTGAATAAATGAAAGAAAAAAAGAGAAAAAGAAATAAAGAATGAATGACTCGATGCATGAAAGAGAGAAAGAAAGAAAGAATGAATGTCTTAATGAATAAAAGACAGAAAGACAGAAAAAAATCAAAGACTGAATGCTTGAAAGAAAGGAAGAATGAATGAATGAATGCATTAAAGTAAAAAAGATTGAATTAATTAATTAATTAATAACTGAATGTACGAAAGAAAGAAATAAAAAATAAGTGACTGATTGCATGACAGAAATAAAAAAAGAATGAATGATTGAATGCATTAAAGAAAGAAAGAAAGAAAGAAAGAAAGAAAGTGATTGAATGCAAGAAAGAAAGAATAAATGAATGAACGACTGAATACATGAACGAAAGAAAGAAAAAAAGAATCAGTGACTGGATGCATGAAAGAAAGAATACTTGAATGAATGAATGAATGAAAGAAAGAAAGAAAAAAGAAAGAAAGAAAGAAAGAAAATAAGAAAGAAAGTTAAAAAAAAATAAAGAAAGAAAGAAAGATAGGATAAAGGACAGAATGCATTAAAGAAAGAAAGAATAAATGAATGAAGGAAAGAATTAAAGAAAGAAAGGCAGACATAAAAACAGAAAAAAAGAATGAATGAATGAGAAACAAACAGGCAGACAGACAAATGAAAAGAAAGAAAGAAAACAAAAAAAGAAAGAATGAATGAATGAAAGAAAGAAAAAAATCAATGTCTAAATGCATAGGAAAAAAAAAATCAATGACTGAATGCGTGAAAAAAGAAAGTAAGAAAGAAATAATTAATGATTGAATGAATTAATACATGAACTTAACAAACAAACAAACAAACAACGAATGCATGAAAGAAAGACAGAATGAATGAATGACTGAATTCACGAGAGAAAGAAAAAAAGACTGAGTGACTGAATTCATGAAAGAAAGAAAGAAAGAAACAAAGATAGAATAAATGACTGAATGCATGAAAGAAAGATGAATGAATTAAAAAAACAAGGAAAAAATAGAAAGAATGAATGATTGAAAGGAAGGAATGAAAGGAATGAGCAATGAATGAGAAACAAACAGACAGACAGACAAATAAAAGGAAAGAAAGAAAGAAGATATGAAAGAAAGAAAACAAGGAAAAAAGAATGAATGAATGAAATGAATGAATGAAAGGAATGAATGAAAGGAATGAATGAATGAAAGGAATGAATGAAAAGAATGAGCTATGAATGAGAAACAAACAGACAGACAGACAAATAAAAGAAAGAAAGAAAGAAAATATTAAAGAAAGAAAGAAAACAAGGAAAAAAGAATGAATGGATGAAAGGAATGAATGAATGAATGAAAGGAATGAATGAAAGGAATGAATGAATGAAAGGAATGAAATGAATGAATGAATGAATGAATGAAAGGAATGAATGAAAGGAATGAATGAATGAAAGGAATGAATGAATGAATGAATGAAAGGAATGAATGAAAGGAATGAATGAATGAAAGGAATGAAATGAATGAATGAATGAAAGGAATGAATGAATAAAATTAATGAATGAAAGGAATGAATGAATGGAATGAATGAATGAATGAAAGGAATGAATGAATGAAAGGAATGAAATGAAATGAATGAATGAATGAAAGGAATGAATGAATGAAATTAATGAATGAAAGGAATGAATGAATGAATGAAAGGAATGAAATGAATGAATGAATGAAAGGAATGAATGAATGAAAGGAATGAGCGATGTTGGGTGAGAACGATGCGATTAAGTAAGGAAGGAAAGAAGGAAGGAAGGCTGATAGACAGACACACAGTTAAACGCACAGACATAAGGAGAAAACTAATCAAATGAGAAAGAATCAGATAAATGTTGCCATGGTGATTATACAGTATATCAAACACTGTTTAAATACGCGGACAAATGAATGTAGCAGCTTAAGACGGAGAGTGATATATTCACTTCTTCAATTTTATTCAACAAATAAGCAAAAGTAGATTGTAGAAGAAGAAGAAGAAGAAGGAAAATAAAAGAGAGAAAAATAAAGATGGCGTGAAAAGAAAAATTAAATGAAAAAAAAAACAACGAAGAATGTAGAGGAAGATGACGAGGTAAGGAAAAAAATGATAGAACAAAAAGAAAGAGGATAGAGAAACAGAAGTTAGAATCAGAACAAAGAAGACACACAAAAGTTAGAATCACAACAAAGAAGACAAAAACGAAAGTTAGAATCAGAACAAAGAAGGCACAAACAAAAGTTAGAATCAGAACAAAGAAGACAAAGACAAAAGTTAGAATCAAAACAAAGAAGACACAAACAGAAGTTAGAATCAGAACAAAGAAGACACACAAAAGTTAGAATCAGAACAAAGAAGACACAAACAAAAGTTAGAATCAGAACAAAGAAGACACAAACAAAAGTTAGAATCAGAACAAAAGACAAGAATCAGAACAAACAAAAGTTAGAATCAGAACAAAGAAGACACAAACAAAAGTTAGAATCAGAACAAAGAAGACAAAAACAAAAGTTAGAATCAGAACAAAGAAGACAAAAACAAAAGTTAGAATCAGAACAAAGAAGACACAAACAAAAGTTAGAATCAGAACAAAGAAGACACAAACAAAAGTTAGAATCAGAACAAAGAAGACACAAACAAAAGTTAGAATCAGAACAAAGAAGACACAAACAAAAGTTAGAATCAGAACAAAGAAGACACAAACAAAAGTTAGAATCAGAACAAAGAAGACACAAACAAAAGTTAGAATCAGAACAAAGAAGACACAAACAAAAGTTAGAATCAGAACAAAGAAGACACAAACAAAAGTTAGAATCAGAACAAAGAAGACACAAACAAAAGTTAGAATCAGAACAAAGAAGACACAAACAAAAGTTAGAATCAGAACAAAGAAGACACAAACAAAAGTTAGAATCAGAACAAAGAAGACACAAACAAAAGTTAGAATCAGAACAAAGAAGACACAAACAAAAGTTAGAATCAGAACAAAGAAGACAAAAACAAAAGTTAGAATCAGAACAAAGAAGACAAAAACAAAAGTTAGAATCAGAACAAAGAAGACAAAAACAAAAGTTAGAATCAGAACAAAGAAGACACAAACAAAAGTTAGAATCAGAACAAAGAAGACAAAAACAAAAGTTAGAATCAGAACAAAGAAGACACAAACAAAAGTTAGAATCAGAACAAAGAAGACACAAACAAAAGTTAGAATCAGAACAAAGAAGACACAAACAAAAGTTAGAATCAGAACAAAGAAGACACAAACAAAAGTTAGAATCAGAACAAAGAAGACACAAACAAAAGTTAGAATCAGAACAAAGAAGACACAAACAAAAGTTAGAATCAGAACAAAGAAGACACAAACAAAAGTTAGAATCAGAACAAAGAAGACACAAACAAAAGTTAGAATCAGAACAAAGAAGACACAAACAAAAGTTAGAATCAGAACAAAGAAGACACAAACAAAAGTTAGAATCGGAACAAAGAAGACACAAACAAAAGTTAGAATCAGAACAAAGAAGACACAAACAAAAGTTAGAATCAGAACAAAGAAGACACAAACAAAAGTTAGAATCAGAACAAAGAAGACACAAACAAAAGTTAGAATCAGAACAAAGAAGACACAAACAAAAGTTAGAATCAGAACAAAGAAGACACAAACAAAAGTTAGAATCAGAACAAAGAAGACACAAACAAAAGTTAGAATCAGAACAAAGAAGACACAAACAAAAGTTAGAATCAGAACAAAGAAGACACAAACAAAAGTTAGAATCAGAACAAAGAAGACACAAACAAAAGTTAGAATCAGAACAAAGAAGACACAAACAAAAGTTAGAATCAGAACAAAGAAGACACAAACAAAAGTTAGAATCAGAACAAAGAAGACACAAACAAAAGTGAGAATCAGAACAAAGAAGACAAAAACAAAAGTTAGAATCAGAACAAAGAAGACACAAACAAAAGTTAGAATCAGAACAAAGAAGACACAAACAAAAGTAAGAATCAAAACAAAGAAGACAAAAAACAAAAGTTAGAATCAGAACAAAGAAGACACAAACAAAAGTTAGAATCAGAACAAAGAAGACACAAACAAAAGTTAGAATCAGAACAAAGAAGACACAAACAAAAGTTAGAATCAGAACAAAGAAGACACAAACAAAAGTTAGAATCAGAACAAAGAAGACACAAACAAAAGTTAGAATCAGAACAAAGAAGACACAAACAAAAGTTAGAATCAGAACAAAGAAGACACAAACAAAAGTTAGAATCAGAACAAAGAAGACACAAACAAAAGTTAGAATCAGAACAAAGAAGACACAAACAAAAGTTAGAATCAGAACAAAGAAGACACAAACAAAAGTTAGAATCAGAACAAAGAAGACACAAACAAAAGTTAGAATCAGAACAAAGAAGACACAAACAAAAGTTAGAATCAGAACAAAGAAGACACAAACAAAAGTTAGAATCAGAACAAAGAAGACACAAACAAAAGTTAGAATCAGAACAAAGAAGACACAAACAAAAGTTAGAATCAGAACAAAGAAGACACAAACAAAAGTTAGAATCAGAACAAAGAAGACACAAACAAAAGTTAGAATCAGAACAAAGAAGACACAAACAAAAGTTAGAATCAGAACAAAGAAGACACAAACAAAAGTTAGAATCAGAACAAAGAAGACACAAACAAAAGTTAGAATCAGAACAAAGAAGACACAAACAAAAGTTAGAATCAGAACAAAGAAGACACAAACAAAAGTTAGAATCAGAACAAAGAAGACACAAACAAAAGTTAGAATCAGAACAAAGAAGACACAAACAAAAGTTAGAATCAGAACAAAGAAGACACAAACAAAAGTTAGAATCAGAACAAAGAAGACACAAACAAAAGTTAGAATCAGAACAAAGAAGACACAAACAAAAGTTAGAATCAGAACAAAGAAGACACAAACAAAAGTTAGAATCAGAACAAAGAAGACACAAACAAAAGTTAGAATCAGAACAAAGAAGACACAAACAAAAGTTAGAATCAGAACAAAGAAGACACAAACAAAAGTTAGAATCAGAACAAAGAAGACACAAACAAAAGTTAGAATCAGAACAAAGAAGACACAAACAAAAGTTAGAATCAGAACAAAGAAGACACAAACAAAAGTTAGAATCAGAACAAAGAAGACACAAACAAAAGTTAGAATCAGAACAAAGAAGACACAAACAAAAGTTAGAATCAGAACAAAGAAGACACAAACAAAAGTTAGAATCAGAACAAAGAAGACACAAACAAAAGTTAGAATCAGAACAAAGAAGACACAAACAAAAAGTTAGAATCAGAACAAAGAAGACACAAACAAAAGTTAGAATCAGAACAAAGAAGACACAAACAAAAGTTAGAATCAGAACAAAGAAGACACAAACAAAAGTTAGAATCAGAACAAAGAAGACACAAACAAAAGTTAGAATCAGAACAAAGAAGACACAAACAAAAGTTTAGAATCAGAACAAAGAAGACACAAACAAAAGTTAGAATCAGAACAAAGAAGACACAAACAAAAGTTAGAATCAGAACAAAGAAGACACAAACAAAAGTTAGAATCAGAACAAAGAAGACACAAACAAAAGTTAGAATCAGAACAAAGAAGACACAAACAAAAGTTAGAATCAGAACAAAGAAGACACAAACAAAAGTTAGAATCAGAACAAAGAAGACACAAACAAAAGTTAGAATCAGAACAAAGAAGACACAAACAAAAGTTAGAATCAGAACAAAGAAGACACAAACAAAAGTTAGAATCAGAACAAAGAAGACAAAAACAAAAGTTAGAATCAGAACAAAGAAGACACAAACAAAAGTTAGAATCAGAACAAAGAAGACACAAACAAAAGTTAGAATCAGAACAAAGAAGACACAAACAAAAGAAGATAGAGGAAAATAAGCAAGAAGAATAAACACATCGAAGACGAAGAAAACACAAATAAATGAAGAAAAAAGAATAAAATAAAGGGAAACAAAAAGTTAGGCCATGGGGAAAAATAATTAAGAAGATAAAATAGGAAGACACAAAATGAACAGAAAGGAGGAGAAACCAAAAAAAAAACAGAATTAAAGGAAGAAGAAATAAGAAGAAAAGGAATTTTTTTAAAAAAACCAAAGAATTTACAGGAAGAACATTTTTTTTTTAAATTATAGCATTGCAAGATAGTCCTTACTGTGGAACCCAGTTTACGAAAAAGTAGTCGTCGACTGACAAACACGTGCAGATGAGAGCTGGAGATAGACATGAATATTATAAGACCTTGAGCTGATGTCACATGACAAGAGGACTTTGCATATGTTTGTCCTAAGGGAGCTGAAGGTAATGAAGAAAGAAAGGAAGGAAGGAAGGACATAGATGAAGTCGAATAAAAGGAAAGAAGAAAAAAGACTAAGAATTTAACGACGCCAGGAAAGTCCAAGAAAATCAAAGGCCAAAAGACAGTATCAATTCTCTTCAAACTGTTTGTGAGCGCTGGAGAAATAAGCTATGCATGATAAAGTAGATGTCTCAATAAAACATCCCAAGAATGTGCCAAAACCACTTGTTAACAACAAGCGCGTGCAATTGGTAGAGTGGCTATAGTGCTGGCATCTCGCAACAAAGTTACCGGGCTCCGGGATCCAAACATGGTAGCGTCACGCTCCAGTCTAACCAGATGTAAATGGGTATCTGACTCCGCTCTTGAGTTAATGAAGGCAAAGACAACGAGAAAAGGAACTGGTCACAAGACTCTTAACACTTCACTACCCAACACACATAGGTATGTCTCAGGCACTCGTGAGATATAAAGAAGTAGAAAACTAGACAACAGAAAAACAACAGAAGTGAGAGGATTACCGGTAACTCGAACGCAGGACCTTCCTTACGACAGCACGGCGTCGCTACGGGAGGGAATCGTCACTATCCTCTCTCCCAACAAGGCACCATAAAAATAGAGCATCGTAGACAGGTTTCCCCTCTTTATTCACTATCATACGAAAGTTATTGCTAGGAGAATTAAGACTAGGTTTGGTCCCTTCTGAATAGGTTTGAATAGGTGATAGACTCAGTGAGAGTTAGTGAAAGGTAATAGAATTTCCACACACGTGAGAGGATAGATTTTGATATAGTGGCTGTCTCTGAAAGCGAAAAGAATTCTTCTCTCTCTCACCTATCTTCTACAACAGTTGTTACAGCGTCAGACAGACTACACCAATATACATATTACGTATATTTCTATCACTCACAGGCACGCACATACACGTGACGACAGGTAAACACACAGACGTGGGAAAACTATAACAATGATATATATATTATCTAGAACGAGCTGACCAAACACTATTATTAAGTTCAAGAGCGATTTTAATATCAGGAAAAAATCGGCTCACAACATCAAAGAAAGTACATCAAGGAAAATACATATACACATAGTCATAAAAAATCAAGGAAATGTTGCAAGGATGATAGCCCCGTTATAGTGTTAACTCTAGGTTTAGCCCGGCCCCGTTAAGAGAACAGATGATGGCGCCCGAGTCACAGATACATAGGGTTTGAGTCTAAGAGTTTTCTTCGTTTTATCTCGTAATTATATGCACAGAGTTTGGGAAAAAAAATCTGATTTAACCTAAGACAAAAAACACAAGAACTCTAGCCTTAGCAACAAATTATGCAGATTGAAAAAAAAAATATAGGACTGCAACAGGGTGTCAAAGATATAATAGTGAAAATATCACTCAAACCAGCGTACACTCATTCATTCCGCCATGGCCTCTCATACAGGTACTCACGACTTTGCTCGCTGCCTCTTGGAACACACTGATTTTAGATTTTCACACAGACTCAAAAAAAAAATGCAGTCTTCTGCCAAGAAGTCCCCAGTTCCAAAAGACGTATTTAACTCGGAGTCTCCGGGAACGACTACTTGGGTGTGCAAATTTGTTCAAATGTCTGATTAAGTCACCTAACAATTATTCCAGGCGCGGGAGTTAGCAGAGCACAGTGTCAATAGCGTAGGTTTCTAGAAATGATGAATGTCAGGTCGGTGCCTTCCCTCAGTATAGGATTCACTTTAGTCACACCACAGATTTGTCCACAAGAATATATATATATAGTCGGGAAATGTTAGTTAATACTTGAAGTATTTCGCGCCACCAGGCAGAAAAATTACGTAGAGTTTTTCTAGAAGAAATTAAGATCTGGCTCCAAGGTCCAGTATTTATCATTACAGTCTTTGAAAACCCGTTATTGGGATATAGTATTTCTGGCTAACTCGAGTTGCATATGCACTGTTTAGACCAGTGGTACTGAAGAAACCCACGTGGTTCAAAATAAGGACTGTCTATTTCTTCACAAGTATGGAAACTACTACTAGGTGCTGGTAAAGTTAGGGTCACCCCAAAACTTTCACTGTGTGGAGGAAAAATAATACATATAATATAATAAACAGAATCTGTACTGGTTATAACTTACATTTAAACTTGCAAGCAGAGAGCTTTGCTTATCATTTAAACTTCCCGTGACGTAAGTTATATTTAAAAATCAGCAATCCTCATGAATTAGGAACACGTGCGTATTCCGTCACCATTCATGAGGCTCGATTCTAGAGTTTATACGTTAGTTTCGAAAAATACACTCGACTGAGTATTACCGGTTAAATTAAATTCATAAATAGCTACAATTGCCGTTATAAGCTAGAAATTTAATTTTATTCTGCTTTCCACTGAATGCTTCCCTAGAAAATATAATAGCCTACCACTTTATTTCTCTTCTGCGCTCAAGAAATAGATTAAAATGAATTAAGCGATTTAACACTTTAACACTCACAAAATCTATATATCTATCATATTAATTACCTCAACCACAGAATTACAGGTAGTCGCACAACTTAAGAATAAGATTGCTGAAAATATTTCTGGAAGTCTAGAAGTTCGACAAATTGCCGAAACAAACTGAGATCTTCGCTAACAGCTATTCTGTTTACGAGCAACCTATCTACTGTGAGTCTATGAGCGAGAATGAAATTAAAGTTTCAAACTTGGCCAATATCTAAAAATCAGACAAAGGGCCCAAACTTATTTCGCCAAGCGAAATTATCTCCCCTACTCCCAACATTTACGTCCGCTTAACGCGTGTCGTAACTGTCACCTACTGACCACGATGTACGCGTGTCAGTTTCAAATCCCAGACAGCCTGACTCCAATGCAGGGCAGTTTTCACACTACAGCTGACCATGGCCCACCGTGAGCGCCGTGTCAGTTTGGGATTTTCCAGACAAATGTCTGGATACTGACCGGTGCAGATGTAAAGTATCACACCTCACCGGGACTTATGCCGAGAAGAAGCTCGCGCGCTCGGTGAGAATGTAGACGATTTGCTACGTCCTATGTTCAGCGAACCGACTTATCACGCCTTCTGACGCCCTGCAGCCCTGACATCTACGTAATATCGTCCTAGCGCGATTCTCAGTTTTAGAGAAAGGAAAACAGGTAAAGTTTGCGAATTATATGAAAATAATAATATCAAAACGAATGGATGAAAAATATACAGGAAAAAGGAAATACAGAGATAATAAAAGAGAGAAATCGGGTGAAAGAATAGGAAGAAGATGTAGGAAATTAAATGAATATAAACCCTACGTGACAATGGGAAAAGAAGAGAAGTCATTAGTATGTATTTTACTGAATTTTTCATTAGAATTTTCTCACAAGTTTATACATTCCGATCGATAACTTCCATCGTACATTCGTGTACATCAAAGAAATGAGACCCTGTCTGTATCGATCAATATTTCGCAGTATTTATTTTTAAAGAGCTTGCACGTGTGACCTGTTTATTATAGAAATGGCCAGTGTTTGAAATGGAAGCTTGTGGAACATTCGGTAACGTTGACACTTCCGAGATTAGGATGTTTTAACTCCTGAGAGCTGGAAAGTGGGGCAAAGTGAGAAGGAGTGGCAGAGCGGATGGTATTTTTTTTTTTTCCTTAACCAGCGGCACTTGGGCTTTCAGCCCTTCGGCCCAATGACATATCATTGCGAGGCTGGGGAACCTGAGGACTTTCCTTCCAACCCGGTCAGGAGCTTCGCTCCTTCCCATCCACAGAGGGTTTATCACAGGAGCCGTTCAGGCTATTCAGTCAAATTTCCGGCCGTAAACATTTCTTCAAACGCCGACGCCCGGGTTTGAACCATGAACACCTCGTCGCCAGTACAACGCCGAAGCCATTACACCAGCGCGGCTCCCAGTGGATGGTATAAATAGGGTTAAAAAGTAATTTTTCGTTTTTATTTTCTTGGAAAGTAATACTTGCTACATGGCGTACTCTTCTGATGGTCTTTATCGCTGATTTCTTACCAGTATTGTGAGTCATGACAAATTACTTAAATTATTTTAAAATTACTGAAAGCTGAAAGTGGAAAAGACACAAAGACGGACGAGCAGACAGACAGACAGATAGATAGATAGGAAGACAGACAGACAGACAGGTAGGTAGTAGGTAGGTAGGTAGGTAGATAGGTAGATAAGTAGATAGATAGATAGATAGATAGATAGATAGATAGATAGATAGATAGATAGATAGATAGATAGATAGATAGATAGATAGATAGATAGATAGATAGATAGATAGATAGATAGATAGATAGATAGATAGATAGATAGATAGATAGGTAGGTAGGTAGGTAGGTAGGTAGGTAGGTAGGTAGGTAGGTAGGTAGGTAGGTAGGTAGGTAGGTAGGTAGGTAGGTAGGTAGGTAGGTAGGTAGATAGATAGATAGATAGATAGATAGATAGATAGATAGATAGATAGATAGATAGATAGATAGATAGATAGATAGATAGATAGATAGATAGATAGATAGATAGATAGATAGATAGATAGATAGAAGCATTCCACAAAGTTCCTCAACTCACAGATAATCGTTCATTATTTATGTATTGGAAAAGAAGAAAAAAAAAGAAATGACACAGGCATATTGACAGAAGAATGTTGGGAAATCTTGAGATTTTTAATCTTTTTTAAGTTCATAGAGAGAGAGAAAAAAAAAGGATAAGAATAAGAGAAAAGGAAAGAAAGAAATACAACAAAATCATTGTAATCATCACTAATCAGCTCCCTAAGAAGTATAGGACTTCAACAAAGTCATGTCAGGTTCTCGTGTCATGTGCCATTCGTTTCAGTCCTTTCTATGTCTTCGTTACCTCTATAATGTCTGTATCCAGTTGAATTTTCAATGTTTTTTTTTTCGATCACCCGTAACCTCTCTTACCATAGGGATTGACGCACAAGTTCTGCCTTGTGAGGCTAGGAAGAGCTTTCTTAAATGTATGACCTATCCAATGCGATTGACTTCTTTATTTTCTTTCACGTCCGTCTCCAGTTGTCTTATCTGTGTCTTTTCCCGCCGCCCTTTATCTCTCTTACTTTGAGAATTCCTGAATAAATACTGACTAGCTATGCTCTCTTACCCGGAGAATTCCTGAATAAATACTGACTAGCTATGCTACGAAGAGGTTTTCTCAATACGTATCCTATCTACTGCCAGCGTCTTTTTTCTCATTTCTAGTTAGATCCCCCACCGTCTAAGAGCTGGCTGTAGTAATGCGTGTTACTAGGACAAAGAAAATCGCCAACGTTACGGCGAGAAGGACTTTGTCTAGGAATAACAAACGAAAGAAAAAGAGAATGAAAACTAGAAACAATTTAAATAAATCAAACAGAAATCAAACTGGCACGGCACTTAACGGAAGTAGCTGAAATCTTGCGATTGTGAAATCCAGAATGAACAACATGACCACTTGGTTAGATCCGGTAAGAAATGGTATAACTTGCGGTGAATGTGATGACGAACCTGTTGATAAACGTCTGAAATTTGGACGTGATTTTATTTATGAGATGTCATATGTTCCGACAATTTCGTAATACAGAATTTACATTTGTGTTGAACTTCATAACATCCCCTTTTTTAATAATAAAAGTTTGCCTCGTTTTGGCGAGGCGCCACGTTCAACCTAGAAACAGGGTCTATCGGTTATATTAGGGTGCATGTCCAAATACAAACAACCGTATGATCTGGTAGAAGCAGCATAGGTCTTCAACAAGCTTATGCCAAGTATTTCTGTCGCGCGCCATCAGCTCAAGGTCTTTTCACGTCTGTCTCAAGTTCTCTTCTCCACGTGTTCTCTGGTCACCCTCAACCTCTCTTACCCTGGAGATTCCACATCAAGGGCTGCCTTTTAATGCTGTCAACAGGAAAATAACTGCTGTAATTTCTTGGCTGCGGCTTGTATTGACCTCAGGGCTTTCAGCGTCATACAATAATAAAGATGCATTTTCATAGAACTCGTCGGCTAAAAATTTCACTATCATCATTAGCTGCCATCTCCACATCTGTCACGGACGGCTATAGCTGACCTGAATTATTAAGATGACAGGGTATTTCCCTCTCTATAACATTAGAACCCCTGAACATTTGTTGCAACTTTTCATCAGCCTGGAACGTTGCACCTGGGCTAATTTAAGCATGCCGCATTTCCACGAGGATTCTACACGTTGGATCATTAATATGTGAACTGCTACCTTCTGTGCATTTTGAGATCGCATGGCCTTTGATGGGAGGTTAAATCACGCCCACGACCATCTCTGAGAACGATTTATAGCAATCTTTTCCTTAAACGCCGGCCCAAAGTGGACGTGGCCAGAGACTCACCTCGGTTTCTAGAGCAATTAACAGCAGTCCATTTTCCTTACCTTGCTGTCACCCCGCCTAGTGGGAGTTGCCAAAGCTTCTCGGGGAAAGCGGTCCCATCAAAGCCAGGCTGGTCTTCAGAATCAACGTAGAAGCGGTATACGATCTGAGGAATCAGGGAACTCCCAGCTAACAAAGTTAGTTTCTCACAGAGATTTCGCACCCTCATGCGAGCAGCCTGAGACGAACGGAGATCGGAAGCCAGGGGGGTATTGCGGTTAACACAACGGCGTAGAACCTCGATTTTTCTCAAGATAAAGAAAGGTGTTAGAATCTAACATGTCCCGCTCATCTTGCATTCCAATTAAATATATAGAGAACCTGAGAAACTGCATTTTATCATTCGTTCTGACAGAATTCTAAGATTCACTAGCATATAGTTGGATTCCTGCTAGATTTCATCTAAATTGTTGGCTATTGGAGTGAATTCTTTTCTGTGCAGACGGTAATTTATACATTAGCTTCGAGTGATCAGTGGTCTAGTTATTTCATTTTTTATTTCACTGGATTGTGGTGTAAATTTAACCTTATTAAATAAACCCATTTTCAAAGTTCTAGTGCAAACTAAATGTTACGTCTATAAGTTAATTTCCTAATACAATAGCCGCGTAAATTAATTTTGCAGTCGTTAAGGGAATTATAACTTTAATACAGTTTAGTTCTGTATAGATAGATGTGCTTTTAACTATTAACTTCACGGGGAGCTTTTCTTGAATTTTATTAATTGAAGACGCGAGTGCAGAAAATGGTCTAACTGTAAATGTATCGCGCGGTAGATTTTAATATGATTTCATTGCATTTCATGTTCTTCTACTTGCATCCAGAATGATCTTTCGAACCTAGCATCCCAGCAATTAAGCAGCAATTAAGCAGCAATTAAGCAACAATTAAGCAGCAATTAAGCAGCAATTAAGCAGCCATTACGCAGCAATAAAATATATGCAGAGTCCTGCCGACTCAGTTCGATTACTCCAGTGACTTATGAACATATTTAAAATTTAATCTTTGTGGCGATCCAGTTGGGATTCAGCTATCTGAAGTTTACAGAAATAAAGCAAACCCAAAGACTTTTTAAGATCCCACTTCATAAAGTCGTTTTTAAGTTAACAAACTGGAAGAAGAACAGTTGTCAGTAGCAATATTTTACTCACTGCTCTATTTGTGAAGAAGAACATAGATTTACCTGAACACTGTCTGTCAAGTATATTCAGTGGATGTTCCCCCCCCCCCCCCCCCCGAAGAAGAACTTACCTCAGTGTTTTGTAGTTTGTGACATTACGGCAAAAGAAAGTTATCTCCACCAGCTGTGCCAATCTTAGAAACCACACAATACCTCACACCTAGCCAAGTGCCTGTGCCATTCTTTAGGAACATTATCTAATAAACAAACAGTACCGTTAAACATCAACGTCCAGCGATTTCGGGACACTTTGTTAACTTCAACAACCCGCTAATCTGGGGCTGTACACGGAAGAAAATACATTTACCTAAGCCAAGGTTTAGTGCTATTTTTGATGTATTTCCTATGAAGTGCCAGAATTCACCATTTGGTAAGTCTGTGTGTGTGACTGTGTGCTGGCCAGCCCAAGCGTGTTTTTTTTTAATGAAAGGAGATTTAATCTTTTTTACCCTTATAATTAGTTCGACCTAGTATTAAGGCGTACTGTATTCATTGTACGGGATTTCTCCTAGCGGGATTTAGTAACTGTGTTTATTTCCCCCTCCCGTAAAATTTGTTGAATAAAGGGAAACATTTGAGAACCCTAGCTTTTCCTCTACCCCTTATTACTGTAACCCCTTGTCTCAGAGTAATAAATTTACCGTTGGGTTAAATTGCCTATCTCTGATCATCATCACCCCCCCCCCCCCCCCCCTGTCTTTGGGACCGGGTCTTTTCTGTTAGTAAATACAAGCGGGAAAGGTGTATTGGATACTTCTCCGCAAAACCCCCTCCACACTTGTCATTTTGTATTTTGTAACCCATGATTTCTGACTGTAAATTGATAATTGATTATGACTTGATTTTATGATAATAAAGGTATTTAAACTTTATTAGCATTGGTGTCGGCTGGCCAAAACCCCAACAATCCCTATATTCGTTATCGTAGTCTGTATCCATGTATGTTGTGCGTCAGAATCACCAAATCGGTGTGTGCGCCTGAATGACTGGAACTGACAAACAATTGTTTGTACAGAAGGGTGGTAGGAGTAGTTTTGAGAGACAAATATTGTCGTACATGAGACTGTCCTTACTCTTCCCAGCACTTGTGAATCTACTACCTCACTTTCCTAAATCCTTATTCTCACAGAGCCTTCGCTATCATTCTACACGCTAAAGGGACCAATATCCATCAGAACTCTCTCAGATAAAATTACGACAACATTGAAGGATCCCGTTACACGCCCATTGAGGCATATTGGGAATATGGTGTTAGGCCCATATTTTCTTGACCATCGGCACACTAGGGGTGATGTGGTCAGCATCACTCCGGCCGCCTTAACCTTCCCAGAAGTTGCTCTGGTACCCAATTGGGGCGGGGTCGACCCAGGAGCCGTTTGCGGCCTTAAAAAAATCCCACATCATCTGGGGATCGAACCTTAGACCACTGAGCTAGGAAGCCAGTGCACTAACCACTATGCTACCGCGGCTCCCATCTCCACATCGAAGGTCAGCTGTAATGGATCGCAGACATCTTCTGTCTCTTGTATAGATGGTACACTCTTGTAGTTTCTTGTCTGTCTATCTCTTGGTGTTGTCTTCTCGCTTATAACGTTGACCTCCATTTTTGCACGTTTGTCTACAACTCTTCTTTCCATTGTGGTCTTCAACACGGTGTTGTGTATATTTATATGGCCAAAATATTTTAGCTGCCTAATTTTGATTTCCTTCGTTATTCTTTTTGTTGTCTTTCTAGGTTTGGTAAGATCGAAGCAATCCGCTGTCTGTGGGCATGTTATGAGAAAAATAAAACTAGAATATATCGTGACAACAAGAAAGATTGAAGGTAAAAGAGATAGAGAGTGACAAAGAGGGAAGTTACAGGTCAGTTTGACATCATGGCATGAAGAAAATATCAACAACAGAGTTGATACACAGCACTAGAGCCGAGAAGCTGTGAAGGGTCATGATCGCCGGGGCCACCAGGCGTGGTACTTGAATACGAAGAAAGTTTTCTAGGACCTCTATTTATTTTCTTGCCTTTTCATTCATCCATTTATCTACATCTCAAAGACCTCTATTCTTCCTTCCAATTGCTTGTTCATTGTCGATGTTTCTACACCATACAGTAACGAAAAATATTTGTAATATTTGATGATTCTCAGTTTTAATTTGATATCAATTTATGATCGTATAATATCTGTAACCCGTATTCAAATATGGTAGGACTTGGTAATGAAGTTAGACCCACTCCACGGTCTGTTATTTATATTCCCAACGTGATCAAGTTGGTGTCTCGCACTAATTATCACCCAAGCCTCCTTCAATTATTGGAAATGTCAGCTTTCCTGTCACGTGGCATTTTGCTTCCGGGTGACACAAAAATCCCACTTTGAATATTCATAATTTTCTCCCTGACATTTTGCAAATTTCTTTTTTTTTAAAATCGTGTCCATCCTGCCTTGAATATTTGCTGTGGCGCAAAGAATTATTATTTTGATTATTCCCAGGCTTTCAAAAAATGTTGAAAGACAAAAATGACGAGACAAATATTTTTGATCTAAGATTTGGTTTGATGATCAAGGGAGAGAATTCCGCCTATATTGCAGTCCAGTTTGTCCTTTTTTTTTAAATTAAATTTTTGTTTATTTGTTTGAACCTCCATTGTTCCTTAGTTGTGTTTCAACTAGGGCTGGGACTGATTTCTTTCTCAGTTTCCGAGTTTAACTAAAATTATTTTGTATTATTAAAAGAAAAACAAAACAAAACAACATAAAACAATACAAAAAGAACCTTAAAAATTATGATTTTGATGTTTTTTGCTGTTGCTGTGCCAAAGTGAAATTCTTTATGTCACTAACAAACAAACAAACAAGAAACAATGACCAGTAGAAAAAAAAATTAAAAAACTAATAAAAAATAAAGACGAAAGAAAACATAAAAAAAAACAACTTCATTTTTTTCAGTTTCTATGCCAAACTGTTTAACCAAAAAAATGGAGTCTGACACACACACGCACACACGCGCGCGCGAGCACATGCACGGTTGTCTTCCTCCTGGCCTGGTTCCAATCTAGTCCTTCAGAGATTGCCTAATGTTTTCCTTGCAGCGGACTCGGGGTCGTCCTGGAGGTGTGGATATTTGTCCCATACTTGTCGTGGTAGGCGATCTTCTTCCATTCTGCAGACATAACCAAATCATCGTAATTGGAACTGTTCCACTCTGGTCAGCAGGAGCTGAGTTTTGATATCATGACGTATCGTCTGGTTGCGGATCGCTTCTCTACTTGTTACTTCAACCACCTATGCCTATCAAGCTGCTGCCCTGGCAAAATTTAAAAACTAGAAACCTACTCTCCACAAAAATATTTATAGAATGTGTGATTCCTATGTACACACACGGTGATTCTCGCCGGTGCTAAAGAGTTCGTGCACTGTGCTGAGATTTTCATTGTGTGATCTAAGGGAGTGTGGTAAAGGGGGATGATATAAATATTTATAGGGGACTTAGTGTAATGACTGAGATCAGCTGTGAAGGTATCTGTATCTAATAAGTATGGTGTATTACAGATGACCTTACTTGCTACCACATTTATACCTCAGTCAGAATTATTCTGGAATATTGTGATGACTACGTTAAATGTCTAGGGTTATGAAAATGATGTAGTGTAAGTCACAACAACAACAGACAGATAAACAATTTAATTTATTCCACAACACTTTACAACACTGTGACACTCACACACATATAACACTCTATAAGACTATCTTAACTGAGTCAAGTGTAAAGTTTCAAATATATATATGTATTAATTCCTTTCAATAATAGATATCCTGATTCAACTACACAGTGAACCAGGAATCACAATCAAGGTTAATTACAAGTAGTATGTATACAGTTTATATATATAATCTTTGTATTGACAAAATTTATTAGTATTATCCTATGTGTGTAAGTTGTGAAGTAGTACTATGAGGTAATACTGGGTTTGTTTTTTAAGCTAGATTGTTGTTTGTCATCATGACTTCAAGTATTTGATTATCTTGGAAATAGTATTGGGAAAAGTTCCCAGTTCCTGTCATTTGAAACAATTTATTGTCCCTCAGTGTTTAATATAATGTCAATTTTAGAGGGGGGCACATAATGTTGAGCTGCTCTGGCCACAGAAGCTTATCTTTCGTGATGGCGGCAGGAAAAGACTCCTCTGCTCGATTGCTTCACTGTGTTCTGGAGACACCTCACTGGTCGCTATCTGGACCAAGGAGTATGCTGTCAGCCTCTGGATTCAGCAAAACTCAGACCAGGTGCTACTTCAATAACTTAGGACCACGGTCCCTGAAACAAGAAGGTTGTACCTCCTATTTCAGAACTAATTTATAATATATTTCCACACTGAACACAATACATAACAAACACTGAGTTCAGAGGGGTAGGCCAACTGCTAGCTTCATCTGAAACAATTTACACCAATATACTCCTCCCTAATGGTTACTACGCCTCTGCAATTCCATCATTAGTTCTTTCTAGTCAATAAGATAGGTGTCAGTGTACTGTTTGGCAATTCCATGCAGTTTTACTTTTCTCCGACACGTCCTGTTCAGGTTGGAGCAATATTTAGGCTTTGCCTCATGTTGGCTACTGAACCACACACATATACAGACATAAATTATCAATTTACATTCAATTTTCATTAAAAAGATATCAAATATGTCAAGCTTACCACAATTCATGGAAATAATACACAATTACGTTGACTGGCAATGAATATGGCACACATTCCGATCTGCCTCTGTCCCAGGCTTTTATTTAGAAATATATGCACTGGTTCTCAACGCACTGTTTCTTAGTAAGTTTATTTCAAAATGTGGCACTGAACAGACGCTCCTCATTGACTATATCAGCGGGTCTAACCAATCGGGCCATGTTTACACAGCTTTTCAAAAAATTTTACCCTTCTCACGTTTCCCCTAACAACCAAAATTAGTATTTGTAGTCCGACTAATCGTGTTTAGCCTTACATATCATTCCCGCCAATCAAATTGGATTTAACATGGTGACCTATTTCCCGTACCATGGTGGTTTCAAAACATGCCACTGTGCGATTATTATTTGGTGCTGTCCGACACCCTCACTATTTTCTTTTGGCTATAATTTGTTAGTTCCTAGACTATTTGCGTAACCCTTAACATATTCTTTGACAGCAAGTCCTAAGGAACCCAAATATATAAATTTAATGGGGCTAAGGGGCTGCGTTCAAAATATGCATTTTCTAGGATAGTCGTGTATTTTTTATTTTATCGATTTAGAACCGCCATCTGTCCTGCCTTTTCGACTGTTCTGTCATACTAATGTCAGGATTTCAGACATAAAACAGTAGAATGTCATGTTTCCCAATAAGCATCTTACAGGTTTTTAAACCTAACCCTCGTAGTTGTAGTGTTTTTTATCACTGTCTATTTGAAAAAAGTTAGTGCTTCTGGCCTTACGCGGGGAGTGTGGCATTAATTGTATATCGCGAGACGCGTGTTAGTGTTGCATGCGTTCCTGCTTTTAGCCCTCCCTCTCTCTATCCTAAGTTCATCTGTCTTTTCATCATGCCGTGTATAAAATGAAATTAATGGAAGTATTAATTTAGGTCATTACGCAGCTTGCGTATCTCAAGGTTTTCTTAGAAATGCAGTACACGTTTTATTGTTTTGTGGAAACGCGTGTATGATGCAGTAGGCTTTACTAGTAAACGTGAAAACGTTACAATTTGCAGACGAAGTAGAAAAAAAGGAGGATTTTTGTACGCCATTGTGACAGCACTGTGCTTTTACCATTTCTCTTTCCTTTTATCGAATTAATGCGTTAGGTTTTACAATGTACTTTTTAATTTATATATGTGGATGTAGAATTTCACGACAGGGAGGAGATCGGATCACTGATGGAGTAGTCCGTGTGTAATGAAGATAGCCCTTAAAAGCAAACCAAACTAGTCAACCACCTTCATTAGATACCTTATTTCTGAAGTTTGGAGCTGGCTTTTGAGGGGTGTAGTAATTGTCCTTTAAAACTGTGTATATCATTAACAAACGTTCAAAAGACTTGGAAAGAATCGACCCTTAAAACCGTAGCACTATTGGAAACTCAAAGCAACAGAAAATTCCTTCTGTAAAAGTACAGCAAACTACCATATTTTTCAAGCAAGACTTCAGATCAGGGCTAGTACATTCGCTTTTATAATTCACATACAAGCCACAAACATTATGTCAGAAATTTGCTTATCAAGAAAAGCAAGTATTTATTTGTGAGTATACTTACATCGCCCGGGGTAGTGCCCGGATGTCTATGATGAGACAAAGAAAGAATATGACTAATGTAGCACCGGACATGTCTTACAAGGCCACTGATATTAGTTTGTGCATGGGTCTGGCAATGTCATCATGTACAACGAATTGCTGTAGAAACCACTGCTAAAGGAGCCTGTGAATGCTTATGTAGTCTTCCTTCAAGTGGACCAGTTACAGTGTGCGGCCCAGTCCTCCATAATGGATACAAAGGGAAATGACATTGTGTGACGTTTATATCAGTTTTGTTAACTACTTACTTACTTACTTATTCGTTCCTCTTCTACCGTAGGTGTAGAGGTTTGGAAGAGAGAGCGCCAGACTATCCTATCGGCTGTCTTTCTCCTGGTCTGGTTCCATTCTAGTCCTCGGTCCTTCAAAGATTGTCTAATGTTGTCCTCACAGCGGACTCTGGGTCGTCCTCGGGGTCTGGATCCTTGGCTCTTTGTTTCCCATGCTTGTCGTGGTATCCGATCTTCTCCCATTCTGCAGACATGGCCAAACCATCTTAATTGGGACTGTTCTACTTGGGTCTGCAGGGGGTAGGATTTAAGGTATTGACGTATCGTCTGGTTGCGTACCATGTCTCTTCTTGTTACTTCAACCACCTTCCTCAGATACCTCAATTCTGAGGTTTGGATCTGGCTTTTATGGGTTGTAGTCATTGCCCATGACTCGCATCCATATGTCAAGACTGGGACATAGGTGGAGCGGTATACAGGCATCTTCGTTTTCTTACCAACCTCTCTCTTGCTGAGGAATCCTCGATTTATGGCCTGAAAAAGTCTCTCAGCTGCTGCTTTTCGAGTGGCCAACTCTTCTTTGATGCCCCCCTTTCGGTCTATGATAGCTCCGAGGTATTTAAAGTGGTCGACCTGCTCCAGGACCTGTTCTCCCAGCTTAATCTGATGTCTTCTTTCTTCTCGTGATATCACCATGGATTTTGTTTTAGAGCTGCTTATGACCATTCCTCTCTTCTCCAGCTCTTCCTTCCAGACTTGCAGGTTGGATTGGAGATGTGCCTCTGATTTAGCAATCAGGGCAACATCATCAGCAAATGCCAGCTCCGAAATATAGACCTGTCTCATCTTCCAGTGCCCCACTGAATACTTTCTTGTTCTCTCCTTACATGCCTTGATGACATCGTCCATAAGGAGTATGAAGAGGTAAGATGATAGGATATCACCTTGTCTTACACCAGTGGTGGTCCTGAACTCTTCTGACTTATGGTTTGCTGTCCTCACATAATTTCTGCAAGACTTGTAGAAGCTCTGTATAGCATGAATCAGAGGTGCTGGAATATTCTTCCTTGCCAAACAGTCCCAAAGTTTGCTCCAGGGGACCCTGTATAACGCCTTTTCCAGATCTATGAAACAAAGATGCATCTCACTCTTATACTCAAGGGCCTTTTCACTCAGCTGTCTGAGTGTGAAGATTAGGTCTTGAGTACTTCGGTTCGCTCGGAATCCGCACTGGACCTCATCCAATTGTGGCTCAGCTAGGCGTCGGAGTCTCTGCTCTAGGATTCTAGAGTAGATTTTACCAGGGACACTGAGAAGGGATATGCCTCTATGGTTTCCACACTGTCGATTGTCACCCTTTTTGAAAATTGGTGTTATGATGGCAATCTCCCAATCCTTTGGTATGGTCTTGTTGTACCACGCTGCATGTAAAACCCTTAAGATTAATAGGTCGCCTGATGCTCCCATGAACTTAACCATTTCTGGTGTTATACCATCATGCCCTGCTGCTTTGCCCATCTTGATTTTCTCCAGTGCTGCCTTCAGTTCTTCCATCTTTATGTCATCTTCACCATCATTGGTTTTCTCTTCTGTGCTAGTGTTTATCATTTCTGATGCTTCACCATGCTCACCATCCAGGAGTTCTGAGAAATATTCTTTCCATCTTTCCATTACTTCCTTCGGGGCAGTAAGCAATTTGCCTTGCTTGTCCTTTATAAATTTGAGAGGGCATTGTTTTTCCTTCCTCATATTCTTTAGCGTCTTATAGAACAATTTCTGGTTTTCTTGTGCATCTTTTTCTAGCTTTTCTCCAAATTCTTCCCAGGACTTCTGTTTTGCTGCTAGCACTTTGTTCTTTGCTTCTGTTCTGAGTGTCACATATTCTCTATATTTTTCCATTTGTCATGTTGTGTTTTTAGCTCCTAAGTATTGTTTCCATGCCATTTTCTTCTCTCTTATTTTTTCTTTGACTTCCTCTGTCCACCAAGGTGTCCTCTTTCTCTTGTTCCCAAGTCGGACTTCACCGCATGCTTCTGCAGCAGCTGTCTTTATGATATCCTTGAATTTAATCCAGAGGGTTTCCAAGTCATCAGGTCGTTCTTCTGTGCTGCTCACCCCTGCAGCAATAAGCCCCTGATATCTGGTCTTAATTTCTGGCTCTCTCAGCTTGTAGGTCCTAATGCTCATTTCTCCTGCTCGTTTACTTGGTTTCTTGCGTGATGTTGGGCAGTTCCTAGGCTGAGCAACTCTTTCAGTTGTTCTTTTGATTGTTAGCAGGTAGTGATCACTTCCAATCTCTGGCCCCCTCCAGACTCTAGCATCTCGGACATATTTGAATGAGCTTCTCCGAACAATGGCATAGTCGATCACTGACTTCTCATTCTTTGTTGGTTCACATCTAGTGGTTGCTGTCATTTTTGACGGAGTCATCTGTCAAGTTATTTGCTTATGTTTTTATCATAAGAATAATTGTGTCTTTACCTGCGATGTCAGGTTGATTAGGGGTTGTCTTCCCTTGTTTATTCATTCATTGTGTTTGACCTTTAGGGTCAAAGGTAGACAGTTCGGGCGTAGGCCCATGGGCAGGTTTTTTTAAGCGGGAGTTGAGTTAGACTTCCGGCAAGCCGGGAAGTGTCCTGGTTTCTGAAGGGACGAGAGTCCATTGTGTTTTTCGGGAAGAATCTTCGAAGTGACTGCACTGGCAGTTTTCCCTAGTGAATCTCTGTGCGTTGGAATGACAGCAGAGTTCCTTGTTAAGTTCTGTGGACTCGGTTACAGGTAATACCGACTTTTTCCATTACTATGCTTTCGGTAGCAGAACATGTTAGAAGATTGCCTAGTCTGTGAACTGCAGCTCACCGGTCCTCCATTACAGAACATATATGTTGTGCTCAAGGTAGCCATCCAAGACTATTAGTCTTCATACCATCCAGAAATCCAGTGACGAAGATATATTGTGGGAGCCGCAGATTGGCGGCATGTTTATGTCTACAATAAGCATTACTGCAGGGTTGATGGTAACCTGCTTATCAGAAGTACACAGCCGACGTCAGAACGAGGCCTGTGTTTTCGGCTATTATACTACAGCCTGATAATGTGCAATTGGCGGGGAATGCCAAGTTGCACCTATGTGTCAAAGTGATTAAGGTATCTGACGCGTTTAGTCAGTAATCCCAGGGCGACGCCACGAACTGTCATTATTGAAGAACATTGTATTGACCATGCACGAATATTCAAATGTTTACCAGCTTGCTGAATGCCTAATGTATACCTATCGATTTCCGGTCAGCATGACCTTGTTTACACTGACTGTTCCTGTTGATACCATGTGTGTTCTCGTCAATAAATGTTTTGAAACGTGCCTGCAGTGTCCGAGCATCCTTGACTACTGCATGTGAGTGTATGGGTTGCAGGGTCTACATACATACGAGCCTAAACACATTCGCGCCTTCATTCGCACCCACACTCAGTTCATCATACGCTCGCACTACACACCTAACAACATGTATACTGTCTTGGGCCAGTGATCACCTCAACAAGAGAAAAAGTGACAGTTACACTAGTGTATGCATGTATGCGCTTATGGGGGAACTTTGTGTTTGTAATGATCAGATTCTGCTCACTGCAGAATCTAAGGAGTCGCTTTCCATTGTCATTGAGAGTATCTTCTCCATATCTTCCGATAACTCCCCCCCATCTAGCATGGTCATTTCCAACTCTGGCATTAAATCTCCGAGCATGATAACTTCATCTAGGCAGTCATCCACTGTCCTTTGAAGCAGTTCGAAGAATTCCTCCTTGACCTCTGCTCTCTCATCCTCATTTGGCCCATACACTATGACCAGGTTGACTATGGTTTATCCTTCTTTTAGCTTAACAACCATAATGCGCTCCGAGACAAAGTTCCATCCCTTGATACTATCTTTTTGATTTTGGGCCACAATGCAACCCACGCCCCCTTTAGCTCTTTCAGATATGGGTACACCACTGTAGAGCAGCGTGTTGCCATCGAGATCCATGACTCCTTGTCCTTTTTTCTTTGTTTCCGTTATAGCCAGGATTTCTAGTTTTGCTTTCATCTCTTCCACCAGCTCCTCTTCCTTCCCATTTATACTTCTTGTGTTCCAAGTTCCATAAGTCGTAGTCCGTAGTCCGTTCCAGTTCGTCGCCTTTAGAATCAGTCCAGTTTCCTCTCTTGTATTGCTCGTAATCGTGATTTAAAGCAAACAGGTGATTGGCCTGTTGTGCCTCAGTTTTGTTAAATACGTCATAAAAGCTCTGCCCCGTATGATGTTCCTCGGAGGGTCTCTGATGAAACAAAGAAAGAATATGCCTACTGCCCCCGCAAGCATGTCGTACACTACCACTCATATGAGGTTGTGCATGGGACTGGCAACCTGATCATGTTAAACACATTTCTACAGACTGTCACAGAACGTCTGAACTTGCTTTTTTTGTGTGATCTCTCACATCTTCAGCCCTCCGGCAGTATCATTTCTTCTTCTTCATTTTTCTCTTTCTCCCATTCAATTCGCTTTTTACTTGGCAATTTTTTGCCCTTCTATTCATTATTTTGCTCTATGCTGAATCTAGTAGGGTGAAGTCTCTAATACTCCACTCCCCTACGGAAGTATCTGCTATGGGACTATCTTAAACCGAACATATTTGCTTTACCACTCCTCAGATTTATTTACGTTCCGCCAGGTGAACTGTGGTATTATCGTTATAATACCCGGTCATTATATCCGGTCAGCGGTAATACATTTATCTCATTGAATCAGTCTGACCACCTTTTATAGGAGACGATCCTCGTTTGACAATATGGTCTCGTACGAGGATGAATGAGATAATCGTTTCACGGGACCATTCCTGGGTGTGATTATTTAAGATAATTTGTCTGGGTAAACAATCTTGACGGAATGCACTTAGACAGGTAAACATGTTCACACATTTTTTTGTGAGAGTGCACAAGATGTCACCGGAAATATTACCGCATGATTTGAAAGAGGTCACGTGTGGGAATATTAAATTATGAATTTAAACACCCCAATCCAGTGCGAAAAGAGCTTACGATTGAATTGAAGTGAGAGCCGGAATATACAATGAATCTCATTGGCAAGTTTGCCGGAAAGTACAATCTGGCAAACTGAAAATAAAATCTAGCGAACTCAGAGACACAGCTTCGCAACTTCAAACGAGCAACTCCCAAAAATCCAGAAAGAGAATGTTCGGACCTAGAATTCCATACCTATAAGTGACAGATCGAAGTACTTGGGAAACTTAAAACCTGAAAAAGTAAGCCCGCGTTTATAAATACAGAGACTGAAAACGTGAGGACCAGGAATTTAAATATCAAGACTGGAAACCTAGGAATTGGATCACCCGTCATCAGAGAAACTTTCCAACACCAAGTGTATCGCAGAACACCCGTCGAAGAGGAATTACTAGTTTCCAAGGCCAAGTGTATCGCAGACCACCCGTCATAAGAAGGGATTCAAAATCTCTCAGATGAAATTGATTCGAGAGCATATGCACCGAAATCGCTCGTGTCCATCCGAAACCTGTGCGAGGAGATTGTGTATAACCCAAAATCTTGGGGTAAGTTCTGAACATTTAATTATATATGAGGCTGGCAACCTCAACATAAGAAAATAGTATATTCATAAACCACTACAGCGAATCGGGTGATTGTTTCTGGCTATTCGTGAGGAAAACCCGACAGCAGAGGTGACTCCAGACTCCGACTGGAGCAGTGATGAGTGATTATTATATCACATGTGCCTCAAGTGTAGCATATCATTTTGTGAAATATATGTAACTTGTTAATGTTAGTTCAGGCACAAATCATTATTCGCGCTGTCCGGATTCATTTAATTTTAATACAAATTAATACATTCAGTTAATACCCAGAGGAATAGTGGTGATTTCTATTCATCTTTCTTGAGCTACGCTGTGTACTCAAGAATTTAATTCTTCTGAGAGATTAAAATTGGTGGGTGTACAACGAGAGGATGCGCATGTTAAGCTTCCAACACAGTGTACTTAGCAGAGGCATTTGTCTTTCTATTTTTTTCTAAAAATACGTGGTTACAAGTTATCAGGCGGTTCAAAGTACTGAAGTTACTACGCCACTCGTGTGAGAGAAGTACGCTCATCACCAAGAAGTGACAAAAACCACAGCTGCAGAACTCCCTTATAAATGTTAAATGCTTATAAAAAGGCACCAGCAAAACAGACTTTTTGATAAATCCTCACCTACGTCTCAGTGACGAAAAAAACTTGTATTTACAGCAAAATTTCACCAATCTTTCCACATTTATTTTAACTGTTAAAGACTAATTCATTAGTAAAATTGTTACATGTTGTTTTTAAACTAAACAATCATAGTCGCTTCAGTATTTTTATTTGTATGAAAGCAAACGTATGAGCCAGAATATTATATATATATATATATATATATATATATATATATATATATATATATATATATATATATATATATATATATATATATATATATATATATATATATATATATATATATATATATATATATATATATGTATATATATATATATATACCTAGACATATATTTACCTCTAAACAGATCTATACCATTATAAGAAGAATTCGCTGAATTAACTCAGCTGGGGGCTTGAACGGGCTAAAAACTATTGCTTAAATCTTTCACAAAGGGCGACAGACAGACATAAGTTAACAATTGCTCAGCGCTATGCCGCTTGGTTCTTGACTTCTGAATTATCTTGTGAATAAAGCGTCATTACACTTCTATCTACATCTCTGCCAAGAGTAATCTTGTGCAAAAATAGACACCTTTGACGACCTATTTAGATACTCTTGAGTTTTGGCCACTGTTGGACCACTACTGCAAAGCAGGGGAGGCAATCCGTGACACAGACATCCCTGCATAAATACTTGGTTCAGGTCTTCCTGCAAGGAGACCAGCTGTAAGTGGTGGCTCTATGCTCCACACGGAGCGAAAAGGATGATAATGATGATGATGATGGTGGTAGTGATGATGATGATGATGATGATGGTGTGGTGGTGGTGGTGATAATGATGATGATGGTGGTGGTGGTGGTGATGATGATGTTGATGATGATAGCTTTAGAAAAATGTTGCAAAGAAACTGCATTTCCTGCCTCAGACATGTTGTCAATATCTCATTTTGCTGTTCGACATATCATAACTTGTGTTTTTCACAGAAAAGACATCTACGAGTACAAACAACGTTTTGGACAGAATGTCTTCATCAAGGAACAAGACACATGAAATCTTGGGAAATCTACTCAAGTAACCCAGCAAAACATGACGGGGAATTAATTATATTGTGTTATGTCTGCAGCATGTCCTGATGACTGCACTAATTCTCTTATGGCCATTCCATTCCTTTCTATACCATATCAACTTCACTTGACCTTTGTAGTTAAACAAAGCATTAAGCATGGTCAATGCATCTTGGAAAAACATGAAAAACCTGCATGATCTTTTAATGGGTGTTCAATTTAGCCTTCACGGTGCAATGCGCGCATTTTATCTGTTTTCCCGAAAAGCTGGAGGAATTTCTAAAGTGTCTTACATCACGTTTCATTTAGACAATTAGTACATAGTGGATGTACATAGTGGAAGACAAAACAAGGAGTCTTCAAAGTTACAGAAAAAAGAAATTATACAATGAAATTTAAATTTTTTGCAAAGTCTGAAAACAACATTTAAAAAGCAATAGAAATATATAAACAAATAAATGCAGCAGGGATAAAATGTAGTGATGAGATGAACATTAGCAAGAAAACATACGGCACAACCTGGTGACTCTTGCATACAGTATATGACACAAAGATATGATTTTGGGAGCGCCATGAAATAGGATATTAGTCAGAAGTGCCATGTGTACTGATGCATTGCTAATGCGCATTAGAATTTTCAGAAAATACCAGTACCACACTGGGCCGCTTTGACTTGTCTAAAAATATCAGAGCTGACACAAGTCTGAAAAAAATAAATGGACCACAAAATTTGGAGCATTATAATTATAATACATTACCAAAACTAGAGCAATAGAATTGTCAGACAATACACAAATAGGCGATTTAAAAATAATGGACCACCCAAACTGGCGCATTAGAAATGTCAGAGAGCACCAAAAACTGGCGCATTAGAATTGTCAGAGAATATCAAAACTGGAGTATTAAATTGTCAGAGAATACCAAAACTGGCGTATTAGAAATATCAGAGAATACTGAAACTGGCGTATTAGAAATTTTAGAGAATACAAAACCTGGTGCATTAGAAATGTCAGAGAACATCAAAAACTAGCATATTAAAATGTCAGAGAACACCAAAACTGGCGTATTAAAATGTCAGAGAATATAAAAACTGGCGTATTAAAATGTCAGAGAATACCAAAACTGGCTAATTAAAATGTCAGAGAGCACCAAAACTGACGCAGATTTTTCCTTTTCCGGGCACGCCAATCGGTTTGCGGGAAGTTTCCTTCAGGGAAGTACCTAGGTTTAATTTTTATATTTTTAAATATTTAATTAGGTTCTTATGTGTCCTATCTAGCCTTCACTTTCTTTCCTTTCCCTGACGAAGGCCTTGTGGTCGTAACGTTGGCTATTTTCTTTGTCTTTTGTCCTCGTAAGACGAATTACCTTTTTTCGATTTTTTTTCACACCCATCCATTTTACTCCACGTCTTACAGCAGTTCCCCTCAACTTCCTCTACTTTAAAATGTCAGAGAATACCAACACTGGCGCATTAGTATTATCAGAGCTACCATTAGTGGCATATGACAATTGTCACAGGATATCAAACATGGCGCATTATAATTGCCAAAGATACTACAAATTGTGCATTATTATTGTTATGACGTTATTGACAAGAATAATCGCCCACGCATATGAATTAGAAAATTAGGTCATGAATCTTTTGATCAACGAATGCTTTCATCTATTGTCTTTCTCAAATACGCTCTCCGGTAATTAATTACCAAACTAGAGGAGATTGAGATATTACATCCGCCTTTCTTATATCCACAGATCTGTTTCCGAAACATATAATGATAAAGCAGATGTCTTTGTCTGCCGTCGCAAACAGGCGAAATGCAAAACTCAAAAGCAGACGAGATTGGCAAAAATCGTCTAATGAATGGGGCAACAGAAGGCGGGCCAGATGTTGCCAATTCTGTCAGCGTTCAGTTTGTTTTAACATTTTTAACACAGTTAATAATGAAAAGAGATTTAATGAAGGAGATCAAACTTAGACGGCTTAAATAGGTTGACCATGTAAGAAGACACAACACCTTCTGAAGACCATGATAGAAGACACAACACCTTACTGAAGGCCATGTAAGAAGACACAACACTTTACTGAAGACCAAAACAGAAGGCATAGTTGAATGCAAACGTGCAAGAGGAAGACATCGCTGTAAGTGGGGAAAATAACATTAGTAGAAGAGTCTATCAGAGTGCACCATCAAGACAAGAGACAGGAAAGAGTCTATCAGAGTGCACCATCAAGACAAGAGACAGGAAAGAGTCTATCAGAGCGCACCATCAAGACAAGAGATAGGAAAGAGTCTATCAGAGTGCACCATCAAGACAAGAGACAGGAAAGAGTCTATCAGAGTGCACCATCAAGACAAGAGACAGGAAAGAGTCTATCAGAGCGCACCATCAAGACAAGAGACAGGAAAGAGTCTATCAGAGTGCACCATCAAGACAAGAGACAGGAAAGAGTCTATCAGAGTGCACTATCAAGACAAGAGACAGGAAAGAGTCTATCAGAGTGCACCATCAAGACAAGAGACAGGAAAGAGTCTATCAGAGCGCACCATCAAGACAAGAGATAGGAAAGAGTCTATCAGAGTGCACCATCAAGACAAGAGACAGGAAAGAGTCTATCAGAGCGCACCATCAAGACAAGAGACAGGAAAGAGTCTATCAGAGTGCACCATCAAGACAAGAGACAGGAAAGAGTCTATCAGAGTGCACCATTAAGACAAGAGAAGGAAAGAGTCTATCAGAGTGCACCATCAAGAGACAGGAAAGAGTCTATCAGAGTGCACCATCAAGAGACAGGAAAGAGTCTATCAGAGTGCACCATCAAGACAAGAGGCAGGAAAGAGTCTATCAGAGTGCACCATCAAGACAAGAGACAGGAAAGAGTCTATCAGAGTGCACCATCAAGACAAGAGACAGGAAAGAGTCTATAAGAGTGCACCATCAAGACAAGAGACAGAAGACGTTGGAGATCCAGTGCAGACGACCTTCGTTGTGGAGATGGCAGCTGGTGATGATGACACCATTAAACTACAGGGTAATTGAAAAAAATAACTTCCTATTTTTAAATTGTTATTTTCTTCACTCCCATCCAACTATTTTCTATGAAACAGGCATTAAAATAAAGATAATGAATTAATTGCCTTTTTTTACATAAACGCTACTTCACATTAACATTAAAACCAGAGTGAGTTCCTATTTGTTCCACACATTATTTCATGGCATGCTGCAATATTTATTATCTCTTGTAAAGCCAGGTTATCGGCCATTTCAGTTGTTAGTTTTTTTTTCATCAATTACCTGACCTAAGGGTCTTGTATATTTGGACAAACTCCCTAATGTAACCGACTAGGTTGAACGGGACATGCCTCGCTAAAACGAGGCAAAATTTTTATTTTTAAAAAAAAGGTGTTAGTTTGTTTTATTATGTTTCTTGAAATAAAAATAAAAACAAAAGCTTATTTATCAAAAGTCAGATATTGTTCATTGTTGGACAGTTATTTCTCTTATATATGAAGACTCAAAAAGCTAGAGAAGGTCTCATTGCATTCCGAAATATATAGAGATCAAGAGAAATCAAGTCTAACACAAGAATTAGAATCTTTAATTCAAATGTCAAGTCAGTCCTATTGTATGGCTCTGAAACAATGGAGAATAACAAAGAACCAAAAAGCTACAGACTTTCATAAATGGATGGTTGCGTAGAATAGAAGGAATGAAATGGTATGACAAAGTCACAAATGTGGAATTGATGACAAGAACCAGACAAGTGCCAGTGGAACAAGAGTTGAGAAGAAGACGCTGGCGATGGATAGGACACACATTGAGGAAACCTGTTGTTAGCATTACAAGGCAGTCCATGTTCTGGAATCCCCAGGGAAAGAGAGGCAGAGGTAGATCAAAAACACATGGAGAAGAGAACTGGATAAAGAGGTGAAAAGGATGAGGAAAACATGGAAAGAACTTGCGCTGATGGTACGTAATAGGAGGACGGCGTGTTGTTGTTGAAGGCCTATGCTCCTTGGGGAGTTAAAGGGTACTGAATGATTGATATATAAAGATTCCATTAGAAAAACCAGACATGTCACATTTTTATAAAAACTGAGTTACTGACCTCAGCACATGAAACACATTCCTCTCCAAGAAAATGAAGCATAAAAACAGGGCATCCTTCTTTGTGTCATAGCGTTTCAAATTTTAAAATTAACTTTTCTCTGACTTTATTTTTTGTGACATTTCTGGGTTTTACAATGGAGTCTTAATATGTATCTGCAGTAAATAAAAATGAGAATATACAAAATTTAAAAATAGGACGTGATTTTTCAATCATCCTAGAGAAAGACGATACGCGCAGCTTTATTTAGGAGCAAAAAAGAAGACATTATGGATTTGTTGGACTCTCGTACGTAATTTTTCTCTGTCGTAATATTTCTGAATTCATCTCTGTCCGTCTAAAATTTTTGGTGTTATCTATTTGAAAACTTGAGATCAAATTATTCGAACTTATGGGGAGAATAGATGAAAATGTCAATGAATGTAGTAGATTTGCGATAGGGGAATTAAGACTTGGGTTGGTCCCTTCTGAATAGAAATAGAACAGGTGATAGCTCAGCGGGAGATAATAATAGAAATAGATTTTCACGAGTGAGATGGGGGAAAATAATAGATTCTGTCCCTGACACCCGAGAAGCTTCTCTCGGTCAGCCTATCTCTACAACAGATCTAGATGAGTCATACAGTCTATTAGAATATATATAGTAATATATATATATATACCACTCACATACACAACCACATAAGTGACGACAGTTAGACGCATAGACGTGAAAACTATAACAATGAAATATAGATATTTTGGGACCGAGCTGACCGACACACTTGAATAAGTTTATGTAAATTTTATTATCATAAGAATTCCACAACACAGTAAATAACTTTAGACTATCAAATCAATACAAAAATACACATAGGTTAAAGAATTACTAACAGAATATTAGACTCATAAGTGTAATCCTTTCCCCCCTCTGTTTAGCCCACGATCCTGTTAGAAGAAAAGTTATAGCCCCCAAAGAGTCACAGATTTATACGCTATGGTCTAGGATTTCCCTCTACAGTTACGAACAGAGTTGATATATTAATCTATTCTAAGAGGAAAAAGAGCATTAGAAAAAAAAACTATCATATAAGAAATACAAAGTGGGTGAATTTGTTATACGATAAAGGAGTCACTCATTCCTGCTGTCATTGTATTCATACAACAGTGGCCACTGACAATCTTGCTACTTACAGACTGGATTTTTCCCTTTCTGGAACAATCTTTGGGACATACACACAATCAGCAGCGCCAGTTATTTTTCGCCAAGAGAACCCCAGCTCCTCAAAAGACAGAATCAAATCCACTGTTCCGGGGAGCGTTCCCTTGGTTATTATTATTTGGATTACTGGTTATGTCACTAGGAAAAAAATCAGTTCAGGTAAGAGATGCCACAAGGCTCACAGTGTCAGAATCTTGAGGTTTCCAGTACTTTAGGAAAATGTCAGGTTGGTAACTTCACTCAGCATAAACAATTGATTGTCACACCACAACTTGATCAAAAACCGTCGGAAATGTTACTGTTTGTAATTTTTCTCGCCACAGGGGCTGAATGTACATGAGATTTAGGGAAGAAATATAATCTGGCTCGATAGGCCCAGTTATTGCATTTAGTCTTAAATTTCGTAAAACAAATGGGTACTCTGTTTCTTTCTGGATGCAAACACAATGCCAGACAGGTTGTAACTTGTAAACACACGTATTTAAAGACATAAAATGTTTCTTCTGTGATTTATTCTCATATGTACTGAATAAAACCGCTGGTAGATGTTGGGCTATACCCAGAATACTCTATAAAGAAAAAAGAAACATACAGAATACTTAAACATAATATTATACACACATCCTATCCTACCCTCGCGTAAACATAATATTCACTTCGGTTATTTAACTTAAATCAGAAGCTATTAGCTTAGCGCTTGTCTCATCGTTTAAACTCCCGGGAAATACATTATAGTCATTACAAAAATCAATCATCATGAATTAGAAATACAAACGTATTTCGTCAATACTCAATGATGAATCAGTGCATTAATTTAGATGGTAAAACTATTCTCTAAATGGTTACTAGCAATTAAATTAAATTAATTTATAGCTGAATGAGTTTTAGCTAGAAATCATAATTTATTTTGCTATCCACTGTAACACAGTAAACTTTAGAGAATTATAACTGAATTATCATTTATCACTCTACACTGTAATTAGACTAGTGAAAATGAAATAGGCGATCTACCACTTAAATCACTCAACACTACTAGATATATATTTACCACTGCGCATAAATAAAATCCAATCGACCAACTAAATGATACTTCTATTAACAGAGATCTTAGGAATCGAAAGCTAGGTGGTTCTAGTCCTTCTGGCTGTACTGGATGAATGAGAGTTTAAACTGCTCTGGTATAAATATATCTCTGATGAAAGGAAAATGATTCACTATCATCGAACCTCGATTACCTGCCAGATGTTCGCACCTACGTCCATATTTACATATTTCCTTACTCATTCTACGAATGAAACGAATTCTACACACCCTTACCGAAATCCAGACTTAACACTTACAGTAACTTCTCTCGATCTGATCAGACATCGGCTATAAAACTTCCAGTGCGCGTTTTACACCTTCTGCTTCATATGGCCGTTCCCAGCGATCAATGTCTTTCATCTCAAATCTTTAACCGAGAATAATTAACTATAGGCGGACAGATCAGAGAAAAGTAACAGACGATAGTCTTACTTCTTATCCCTGTCGAGAACGAATTAACACGATTCGATCTCTATCAAAGAACTTAGCTAACAGCCATAAAATGCGTTGCTAAATTAGAAAGGAAAAGACAAAGGTTAGAATGGGAGAGTTTTCGTTAACAATCGAGCGTATGCTAAAGAAAGGTAAAAGAGCGAAAGACAGGTAAAGGACAAATGTAGAATAAAGAAAAGAAATAGAAATTTATGAATCATAATCTCTGCCACAATGAATCAATAAGATTTATTAGAACTACGTAAATTCTTAATTTATATGTGATCACTATCATCATCATTATTATTGTCGTGAGTGTGTAATTTTAGAGTATTTGTCGAGTAAGACAAAGTGAGTGAACTGCAAGATTTATAGAGAAAACACAGATAAGGTGTGAAATTAGGGAGAACTTAAGACGACCTGGGTCTATAAACGCAGTCACTCTTTGCAAACTCACAACTCACTTCTGTAGTCTTAAGGATCACCCGTTCTCTCTCACAGACAGATAGAGAAGTACTTAGAGCTTAAACAGGTAGAGATGAAGATCGTGAACAGCGCATTATAAAAAGGTTAAAATTTATTAAAGTTCACTTTAGCTTTGTATAGAAGAAAATAATAAAAAATCTCAGCACATCAATAACTGAATAACAAAGTTAACAATTACATCAATTCATACATCAAGGAACAAAACCAACGAGTAGGCCCCGACAAGGAAAATAAACAAAGTGTTAACAATCCTTCCGCTTCTGTGGAACAATACAAAATAACTTAATCAGAGTCTTTATGTCTCTGCTCATAAAGCTGGGGATACTTTATAAATTCACTGAAGACGCTATCCATGCACACACACAAAAAAACAAGATAGGCTGTAGATTAACTGTCTATATTCTGACCACTAATACACGCAGAATCCGTACTGACCGGTAGACATAACAATTCGAAGTCAACTCAGGGGCAACTTTCTGTATTGGCGCTCTTATCCGGCTCGGCGAATTATAGCAGGCGTGCCTCGTATATGGTACTCAATGCGTAATCCGGTTGGGTCTAGTTTGAGACCTTTCGTTGGAACTGCGAACTCTGTTTAAGAACACAGTATGATAATTTCAATGAAGCTGGCGATGATTTGTTGATGGACATGCTGGATGCCACTAAGCTCTGACTTGTACTAAGTAGGTTAGTAGGAAACCACGGTGCACAATACGTGACGTCAGGTTGTGGTCGCTGGTTCTACAGTGCAATGGAATCGATATTCCCGTAGTTTTCCCACCCGTTTAACGGGGTTATGCGAAGTGGGTATAGTTGCCAGGCAATTTGAAACTCATCTTGCTGCAAACCGTTAGATTGGAGGGAGAATTTATGCGTTCCCTCAGCTTGTGTTTGTACTCAGCTGTTTTAGCAGTGGTGGTACCTGGAACTAAGACCAAACATACATCTATTACCTCAAGCAAAATAAAATCATAACTTTAATGTTATACTACAGTATTTGTTTTATTACTGCTAAGCAAGTCTCTGTGCTGTCTCTTTCCACATCAGTTTTCCGCCTGTTAACTCCACAATATCAATTCTCAGCATGCATCCCGCATAGGCTAATATATTTTGTACATACATGTACATCCGAGCATTTGCTCTGACAGAAAAAATCGACTTTATGTCCTCTTCCAACAGAACAAAGGATTAAAAAACGTTTGCAACAGTTTTGCTTGACATGATGATGTTGCCAGCGCCCTACACAACCGCATATTAGTCGCTTTGTACGACATAACAGAGGGTGTAGTAGTCTTATTGTGTCTTTGTTTCTTGAGAGTCCGCAGGGAACTACACGCAGCCAATGAGTGTTTATCCATATTAAATTGTTTTTCTTCATTTTTTTCCATCTGAAAAATACTTCATAGTAGCCTACAGACAACCTTACGTGCCTATATAAAATTGTGTTTGTTTTGTTTTTTAATATATCGAAAAGCAGATATTTGTATTCTGTTACGGGGCCTGGTTTTGGGGCAGTGAAGCTGTTGTGTAACGTTTGCTTCGACTAGGGGTCTTCATTGACAACATCTGTAACGGGCTTTGGAATACAACCAATAAGAAGTAATCTTAAAACTCTTCTGAATCAGTTGCCGATCTATTTATTAACTATAACGATCCACAGATAAACATATACCAACCATTAGTCCCATCCACGCACGAACGTATTCTGAAACTGCATTCCTTCTTCTTCTTCTTCGTACACTTTCAGACGTCTGCTTTAATAATTTCAAAGAAAGCAGTAGTCAGATTCTGGCTCTTTGCATCTCCATAGAGTTTTTTTTCTGAAAATGTACTGGTGACCCACCTCAACTAGGGATCGAACCATGGACCACCGAGCTAGGAAGCCAGTGCACCACCCACTGCGCAACATGTGCTTTCTTTATTCCACCATATATTGGACATCTTTGAAGCAGCTTTTCAGTACTCATTTTATCAGTGCCACATTTACACTCATCGGTAGTTCCTATCTTCAGCTTGTTGAATAGATCATATCTCAATCTGTTGTGGCACGTGTTGAGTCTGAAGATTATCACTTAATCTCTTCTGCTGAGCTGGTAATACGCATCATTTTTTTTTGGTAGCCTGGATGCTCTGCTTCACATTAGTTACTGCGTTTGGTTCTGATAAGACTCTTTGAGGTAGTTTTCCCACCTTCCTTTACCCATCTGTCAGACTTGTCAGTGCCGAGGATGCTACAATGGGATGGGATTCATTGTATCACAATCCTCTTGAACCGTTGACATAGTTTGTGGAGCACTAATCTTAGGTCATCCAGGTCTGTATTATTCTGGCTCCTGAGCGCTGCAACTGTTGACAGTTCGTCTGTGAAGAAAACAACATGTCTCTCCGTGCTTTCCTCTGCCATTAGAACCTCCACTTCAGGCTTTAAGGTCTCTGTCTCTGCTCTGTAGTTACTTGAGAATTTTCCTCTTGCCACTGATATCTTTTTTACGTACTAGTGCTTACACAAATAAAGATGCTATGGCAACAGGAAAATTCCAATGCTACTCAAAATACGTTATCTGTACAGCTCCCATTCACAACGAAGGTCTTTCAGCACATCATCAGACACATATCCATTCTTATTATCCTCACGCAAGTAGTATTAAATCCAAACATTGAACACACAACATTAGTTCACTTGGACCATTCACATCAATCACTGCTCTTATTCCACATCTGTTCCATCTAAAGTTACATATGTAATCTTCTCATCACTAGAGTAAACATTCGAACGGCACACCCACTTATCAATGTGCGTTCCTAGCATAGCCAGTTCATTTTAGTACAACAAACTTAATAAAATGTACTGTAACACCAGTTTCAAGCACTAAATGCATTTCTTAACTTATTTTGATTACATTTTAAAATAATAAGTGAGGAAAAAAACATTTGTAAACTGTCTTATAATCATACATATTTAATGCTGTTTATGTTGCCAGATTGTTTCCCTTGGAGACCGAAGGGATTAAATCCCTTGAAAATTAGTCGGGTACATTAAATTTTGTTTTTTAAATATAACAAATATTTAAATTACCTTTGCTCAGAATCAACATAATGAGTTCCAAGCAAGATCCTCAATCTTCTAAACGTGCTGTACATGCAGTCTGTCCTCGCCATTCTTTTGACGGGCATACTTTCTCGTCTGTTATAAACACTTTTAAATAAAGATTTTAATGCATCCTTCACAATGGCACAGTAATTAGCGTTGTGTGTTTTGTGCATGACCCGTCGCTTCAAGAGGTGTGAAGCTGATAATTTATTGCTTGCACGGGGATTGTACATCTTTCCTAAAACACCTTTGCATATTTCATTTTGTGTATTGTTTGTTCTTATCCGTGTAGTGACGTCTCCCTTAACGTAGTACTGGTCTTAATTGTTCTGTTTTCAAGCAGGCTCAAAGGATTTGAAGGTACAACAATTTAACGCATTGGAAAAAAAAACAGACAAAATTAGGGACACCAGTTCTGACAATACATAAGAGAAGAGCATACGATTTGCAGAGTTGTCGTTGGTGTTGTTGTTTGTTTTTGTTGTTTGTTGTTGTCGTTGTCGTTGTTGTTGGTGTTGGTATTGGTGTTGTTGTTGTTGTTGTATAATTAGGGCTGCTAAGGTTGTCGTTTTTTTATATATATACAATTTTGCCTCGTTTTGGCGAGGTGCGTCCCGTTCAACCTTGTCGGTTATGTTAGGCCGCATGTCCAAATATAAAAGACCTTTAGATCTGAGAGTTACAATTTTCTTTCGCAGCCAATCCCAAGCTGATGAATGAATTCACGTGTGTTTTTTAGTTGTTGAGTGGTGCGCTATCGTGGCAGTGTGGTGCGAGCGCTGGCCTCTCGCAAAAGGTTATCTGCTTCCGAGATCCAAACCTGGTGGGTCATGCTTCAATCTACCCAGCTGTAAATGTGTACTTGACACTGCTCTTGAATTATGGAAGGCAATGGCAGTGAGGAAGCGAACTGGTCACCCCACGTAATAAAGTTGGACCTAGTATAGTGAAGTCTCTTAACACTTTCCTCCTCTGCGGCAGAATCTGCTATGACATTATCTTTACATGAAAAAAATTGATATAATTTTCAGGATCGAATGCCTACATACTTCTGCTACACTTTAGTTTATGATTGCTTTCTTTCTTTCATTCTTTCTTTCGAGTTCACGTCAATTACAAGTTTATTTTTTAATGGCAGACCTTTAATTACCTCTTTGCTTATTTCTGTGTGTAAAGTTGTAAAAGGCAGTCTAGGACACACAGACGCAACTCCAAGAACACACCAGGATAATGAATACCGAATCTGACAGTACACAAAAGACGTTTAAAACTGAAATCGGGCACATACTTGTCGCGAGAGGTTCGGATGTTATTAAAATTAAGAAGATATCCTGGACATAAAGGTGTATTATATGATTCCAGGATAGTGCCAGATAAGAGTCTGGTGTTATCAGTAATACCCCCTTCTCTGACGAGAGTAAAGCTGTATAGACACAAAGGTAGGGTGACGCTATATAAGTTCCCAGAGAAGATGGTGATGTGGTACTCTGAGTCCCTAACTGCTACCTCTCCTGATCCGCCTCTGTGATTATGGCATTTAATATTGTTATTGACTCTGCTAGGGGTAATTATATAACTAAATTCACCAACAAGAACTGTAATTCAACTTAAAGAATTTAAGAAAGTCTGCTGGTGAATATTTACAATTTAATTGAACAGTTACTCTTTTCTGTTTGAAAAGTATTAATATCAAGTATTTTACAACATTAAATAAATAAGAACAGTTAAACAAAAATGTCTTTCTCTTGGGTTACAATGTCTATCATCTTGTAGACAAAATAGCTGGCTTGATCATTCACTTGAAGAATTATTATTATGATTATTATAAGTTTATTGATACTCTATACTTGTTATGGTCATCACAAACTGGATGCGTTTTTAATTTGGTGAGGGTGGATAAGCTACACAGTTGCCCTATGCAACTTAACTGAGTCACTGCAGATGGCCCTCTTTGATGCTGGATATAAGATTCAGATGAAATCGTTCCAGTAGCTACAAATGTGATGACTGGCCTGCTATCACCAACTGGCACTGCATTCGTTGCAACTTTTGTAAGAGAAGCCTCTTCTTATTTGTAGACTTTAGGTTAAAGGATTAAACCTGCAATGAATTCAAACGCAATCCCTGTATTTGTCTATCCATATCCCTCTTATGACACAGATGGGGACAATAGACAGTTTCAGATAAGCGTGCTAGCAGATGCACAAGGTATAGTATAGTATCAACAATCATTTTAATTCAAAGTGATCACAATTTACTTCTACCTTCTTAATTATAAATATTTTCCCATGATTCGCTTCCATACAATAATTTGGTTGTGGGTAAAACTATTAAGTAATATGTCAAACGATATTGTGAATCAGTCCCTTTCATCCTTCTTTATGTTCCTGGTAGGTGTCTCATTCTATTCAAGAAATACTTCTTTAAATACCTTTCCCAACTTACAGACACAATTGACCATCTTTCTCAATATATTAATATTTCCGAAGGCGGGCTTTGCCGCTAAAATTACACATGAGTCTGTAAGTTTCATCAGTACACACTGTCCATTCCTAACACATCTTATACACGTCTTATCGCATAGATGGATTAATCAATATAATTCCACATAAATATATATATATATATATCTGCCATCAATGGTACCTATACCTTGTAGCGGTATGGCAGCTTGCGTACCCTGACAATCCCCAGAGCTATGCCAGAGGGAGTTTTACTCCTGGTAGGTTCAACCAAGCTGCACTGGTCTGTGTGGGTAGGGGTCAGACAAAAGCTGGTACCCTGGTCCTCCAGGTTGGGGGTTTTAGCATAGGGCTGACACCCCTGTCTATGTAAAAAAATAATGAAATTACGGAAACAACATCAAATGAACAAACTTTGCTGCGGGATGGACATTCGGAGTCTGTGGCTCGTATGACTGTCAGTGGTGAAAGCCGAAAGGAAGCCACTGACATGAAAACGGATGTCCTGACCGCAAAACAGGATACAAGAATAGGATTTTGGAATGTCAGGACAATGTACGAGACAGGTAAACTAAGACAGGTCACGGCAGAAATGAGAAACTATAGGTTACACATCCTGGGGATAAGTGAGAGCAGATGGACAGGGGCAGGAAAAGTTAAAACAGCAACAGGAGAAACAGTACTTTACTCTGGAAGAGAGGATGGACCGCACAGTGAAGGCGTAGCCATTATTCTACAGAAAGGGATAGAAAGGACATTACTGGAATGAAAACCCATCAACAACAGACTGATACGATTGAGATTGAGAGGGAGATTCACCAACACTACAATAATACAATGCTACGCACCAACGAATGATAGCGATGAGGAGGTCAAGGATGAATTCTACCAACAACTGCAGAAAGAAATGGAAGACACACCTAGATATGATCTTGTTATAGTAATGGGAGACTTCAATGCGAAAGTTGGTACACACAATACATATAATGAAAGAACAATGGGGAAATGCGGTAGCGGAACAGCAAACGAAAATGGGGATAAGCTAATAAGTTTCTGTAGCATTAACAACCTGGTCATTGGAGGAACACTTTTCCCACATAAGGAAATTCACAAGTTAACATGGGAATCACCAAATGGTCGGGACAGAAACCAGATAGACCACATCATGGTTAACGGTAGATGGAGACATGCTTTACAAGATGTGAAGGTAAGAAGAGGTGCAGATGTGGGAAGTGATCACCATTTAGTAGTAGCAAAACTGAAAGTGAAACTAAGAAGGGCTGGACCAACTGTAACTACACAGAAAAGGTTTGACATCAGCAAATTGAAGGACCCCCTTACCAGAAAAGCTTTTGCGGCCGACATTAAGAAACGATATCAATTTGCCAAAAGCCAGGAAAAGACATTGACTCATGATATAGACCAGAATTTCAACACCATTTCAACAATATATAAGGAAAGTAGCAAATCATGCTTAGGATTTCAGGAAAGGAAGAAGCAAGACTGGATAACACCAGAAACACTAAACACCATAAAGATGAGAAAGGAAATGAAAAGAAAGAAAACAGAAGCGAAGTCCCCCAGGTTAAAGCAACTATATAGCGAACAGTACAGCCAGCTGGACAGGGAAGTTAAACGCCAAACCAGAGCCAACAAAAGGAATTTCCTAGACGATCTTGCAAAACAGGCAGAAGAGGCAGCACTGAGAAATGAACAAAGCACAGTATACAAAATAACTAAATTCATCAGCGGAAAACAAGGTGCAAACAATATTACATTAGTAAGAGATAAGCAAAGAAATCTCATCAAGACAGCAGAGGGACAGGAAACAAGATGGGCAGAGCACTTCAGAGAAACTCTGAACAAGGAAATATCAGAGACACAATTGAATGTTCCTGAGGCTGAAAACGATCTAGATGTAAATACAGACATTCCACGAAAAGAAGAAATCATCACAGCAATCAAAGGGTTAACTTAAATGCAGAGCTATTTAAGACAGACCCTGAGCTAGCAGCAGAACTATTAGAACCACTATTTGCACAAGTGTGGAAAACGGGGACAACACCATCAGAGTGGAACAAAGGAATAATTGTCAAATTGCCCAAAAAGGGAGATCTTGCAGACTGCAATAATTGGAGAGGAATCACTCTGCTCTCAGTTCCCAGCAAAATACTAGGCAGGATAATTATACAGAGAATTTCAAACTGAGGAAAGAACAAGCAGGATTTAGAAAGAACAGAAGATGTGTAGACCATATATTCACTCTCAGGAACATTATAGAGCAGTGCTCAGAATGGCAAAGACAGCTTTACATAAATTTTGTTGATTTTTAAAAGGCTTTTGACAGCATACATAGGGACAGTTTATGGAAAATACTGAAGGCTTATGGAATTCCAAGCTGCATAGTGTCAATTATAAAAAGCCTCTATGCCAACTTTACGTGTAGTGTTGGGCAGAGCAACCTAACCTTCGAGGTGAAGACAGGAGTACGACAGGGATGCCCTTTATCAACCACTCTTTTTTTAACAGTCATAGACTGGGTGATGCGCCAGACAACAGAGGGCAGTCTAAGAGGAATAAGATGGACTACATTTTCTACATTGGAAGATCTGGAATATGCAGATGACATTGCACTGCTGGCACATTCACATCAACACATCCAGGAAAAAACGGATAGACTTAATAAATTTAACCAGCAGGTGGGCTTGAACATCAATTTAAAGAAGTCTGAGGTCATGACGCTCAATGTGAGCAACCCTGAGCCCATATCAGTTAGGAATCAGCAACTGGTACAGACAGATACCTTCACATACCTAGGAAGCATAGTAACACCAGACGGTGGGGCACGCAAAGACATCAACATCAGAATGAATAAGGCAAGAACAGCCTTCTTTAGCCTAAATAACATCTGGAAGTCCTCACAATACAGCACAAGCACAAAATTAAGATTATACCAGAGTTGCGTGCTTTCTGTGCTTCTCTATGGTGCGGAATGCTAGAGAGTCACAGAGAAGGAAATGTCAAAATTGTCCTCTTTTCACACAACATGCCTAAGAAAAATTCACCGCATCTTTTGGCCGAATACCATCACCAACCAAGATCTGCTTACTCGTAGCAAGCAAGAGGACATGCACACCATCATAGCTGGCAGACGCTGGAGCTGGGTTGGTCATGTCCTCAGAAGAGACCCCGATGCCATCACAAGAACAGCTATGCTTTGGACCCCTGAAGGAAAGCGAAAGAGAGGCCGACCAAAAACAACTTGGCGGAGGACTGTGGAGGCTGAGATGCAAAGAATGAACCAGAGTTGGGGCACTGTACGAAGGATGGCCACCGACCGTGCAAAGTGGAATCAATTTGTTGTTGCCCTACAAGACGCCACTAGGCGTGATGGCCACTGACTGCTTTGACGGTCGGTGGTTAAGGATCGAAGAAGAAGATATATATATATATATATATATATATATATATATATATATATATATATATATATATATATATATATATATATATATATATATATATATATATATATATATATATATATATATATATATTCGTTCTTACCCTCAGGCACACACAGACTAGCCCTCAATGGTTGATTAAGGTCTGCTAACAAGTGCAGAAGGCAAACGCTGACATTAACATATGCCCTGCTTTCCCCGCTCTCTGTGTTTTTCAAATCGTGACTGACCGGAGTTTGTTAGGCAAGTCTATTTATAGTCTGACCTCGGACGTACGAGATGGAATCCCCGAGGAATGCAATAACTATCCGAAAAGATTGGTACCGTTTGGCCTTTTGCATAATGTAGGAAAACTACTTTTTTAATTATCTTCCTTATTCCCGGTGCGATTTTAGTCATTAAAAGCTTAAATTTTACTTGGTATTAGGCTTTATATATCTATATAATAATCTTTTTGGTTACTACTTGCATTTTCTGTTATGCATAGTTTAAACAGCTAAACTTAGGCCAACCTGAAGCTTCGAATGCATTTAACCTAAGATTTCTCCCGTCCTATAATAGTATTATTAAAAGTATTACTACTTACGGATAGAGTAACATCCCTAATATTGTTTTGATAACCTCTGCCAAGTGGTACTTCTTCCATACTACTGTAGTAAAATTCCGAAGTTAATGATGTTACACAAATAGGGTCTTGCCATCTTTATTTTCCCAGCAGTTGTAAACACAGGACCAAGAAAGAGTTTTCATTGGTCGGTGTATCATATCTCTTTATAATGTATGGAGTGCCGTATGGCCAGAGTTAATAGAATTCGTGATGTGAAACAGACGTCATTTCACGACAATACTACGCATAAGAAAAAGAGTTAGCGACGATCAAGGTAGCAGACGGGTTAGTCTCCACAGGGGTGTAGGAAGAAAAATCTAGAGCGGAGGTCGGCAACCGAACGTTCCTGATCTACTGGTAAATCTCGAGCGGGGGGGGGGGGGGGGGGGGGGGGAAAGGGGGGGGGGGGGGTGTATAGATGACGAAGAGGGAAAAAGTCATTATTAAACTAGAATAATTCAGGAATGGATCACTTACGCCGGCATTTAAAATTGCTGTGTTTCCAGGATTGACAGTAATTTTTCTAGCGTCCAGTTGAAAACCCACGATCTATTTTACTAAAATTTCGTTTATTCGTGAACTGCTTATGAAGAGAACGCAATAATTCCTTTGTAGGGAACATTATTAAGCCGAAAGGAGTCTGTTGCTGACCCTTCTTTCTTCCAGGAAAACGTTCAGATTTTGGCACCTGCAATGCTCGGACTTTGGACGAACAAGGGAAAACGGTACAGGTATATGGAAAGGAGAATTGGAGACAAACATGAAGGGATGAAGAAGGCAGGTAAATACCTTGAGCTGATGGCACGTGACAGGAAGACTTGGCATTCGTTTGTTGTAAGCCTATGCTCCTTTGGGAGTTGAAAGGTGAAAGAAGAAAAGAAAGGAACATTCTGAAAAATATTTATTATTTAGTTTGAATGTTTCTACCGCTTCGGTTAGGGATGAAGTCGATTTTTAAGTAGCCAAATTGTTTCTGCCTGAGACTTTCTGTTTTGTAAGCAATATTTAAACATTGTTTACTCATTCTGTTGTCTGTGTTGCGTTTATTTCGCAATCGATTGTTTTTTCGATGTGTTTTTGTTCTGTGACATATTGTTTTAGAAGTTTAAATAAATAAATATTACACGCATAAAGGTATGTTTCAGGCACTTGTTAGAAATACAGAAGTAGAAAACTAGACAACAGAAAAACAACAGAAGTGATAGGCTCAACGGAGAATCGAACACAGGGCCATGCGAACGGCAACACCGCCTAGCTACGGAAGTGAATAACACTATCCGCCGTGCCAACTAGGCAGCAATGTTTTAGAAGTGCATGTGTGTAAAATAAGTGGGAAGATAACACCAAGAGATGGCAGGAACGTGTCTGCCAGAACGCATCATTAAGACAAGAGAGAGAGAAAAACATTGGGTATCCACTGCAGGCGACCTTCATTGTGGAGATGGCACTAGATGATGATTATGTCTGTTATTTTGTAAGTTACATTGGGGCATGAATAATAATTTTTTTTAAATACAGAAAGCCGAAGATTTTCACTGTGACTGAGAAAATGGCTATTTTTGTGTGTTTTAATCTGGTCCAATGAAAGCTGAAATGTAATGAAAAATTGACAACTCATAGCACATTTACTTTTTACTTTACTGTACTTATTCGTTCTACTTTTGCAATGAAGCGAAGTGGGGAGGTAACAATGGCGTTCTTGAACCAAATGTATCGCATTTTCTGCTTTGAGCCCTTGTTGCTGTAAAGGATTAACTGTGATGTTCTATATTTCCCTCGTGGTCTTCCTTGTTCCCTGGAAGCAGATCTTGTGCCTTGTCGGCGTGTCGTGGTAATTTGTCAGGCTCAGTTCTCGTGAAATGGCCAAACCACTTAACGTATGTCTCTCTAAATACTTGATGCAGGATGTAGTTCGTACAATGTTTCTAATGTCACAGTTTCTCATTCTGTCTCTGCTGGTAACATTAACTGCTTTTCTTAAGCATCTCATCTCACGGGATATGATTTTCCCCTCCAGGGACCATGTTTGACACTGGTAGCAAAGAATTGGTAAGAATATAGTTTTTATCTGTTGTCGTTTACTTTCCATACTGATATTGTGATGTTGAGTAGTGGTGACAGTTGGTAAGTCCCTGCAATGGGTTTTTTTTTTTTGGCATCTTGTCTCAATGTCTCTGCCAAGTCTACCATTTACTGTAAAAATGCAAAAAAATTATTTTTTACAATTAGGTTTAGTGTAATCAATTAATCGAATATCTTTAATCGAAGATTAATAAACAAATTTCGAACAATAGATAAATTATAAAAAAATCATAAATAACATTTTATTTTAATCATTAATGGACTTTATTTATTTGATTTGTTATAAGGCAACATTGTCCTGAAATTATAATGAAAATACTAAAAAGTTACAACCAAACAATTTATCGTTATTGACCATACTTGACAAATTCTATATCACAAACCTCTAACATAGTACATGTTCTTACTTTTAGGCAAAAAAATATAAACATTGCTAACAATGGAATAATCGATTAAAATTTGCTTTATCAACTAATCAATTAATCAATCGCTAAAGATCCCATCCCTATTACAAATCTATGTATTTGACAGTTATCATTAAACTTATATACGAATTAAGATTTTGGCAATGCGGAGTTTTTCATATCGTGTACGCATAATAAAAAATGATGGTATTATGAAGCAGAAGCCAAATCAAGAAAAAACAGGAATTGCTAAACAAATTCAACAACATACGTCAGATATTAACACCCAAACAAATTAAAATTCATCAGGTGTTATAAACACTTTATTATTGCATTGTTCAGAAATATGGACCATGGGCAAACACTTGGAAAATAAATGTGAATGTGCGTATGGAGCCGGAATTCAAACCCCTGAACACATTCTCTAAAACTGTCCATCCCACTACGACCCATGACGATAGACCTGGCCAGACGGTTCCGAGCTCAGACAGAAGCTATGGGGGCTACCGTGCAGACCTGAAAAATACCGTGTACTGGCGACATGCCTGCAGATTTAGCATGACTACAAACTGAACGAAGAAGAAGAAGAAGAAAGGTTGTTTTTTTTTAATGATGTCCTTGAAATTTTAAAATATGGAAGACATCACATGGAAGCGAAATCTGGCGGGCACTCAAGTCTAAAAAAAACCCCAATAATCAACAAATAATTCGTGCAAGAGATCAGCAGAAAGCAAATAAAACATTTATAAAGGTTAAGAGACATAACATTTTGGTGAAAACCATAATAAAATAAAACGTAATTGAAAACCATAATAGAAAGAACAATTATTAAAAGCGATAATAGAATGAAACGTTTTTGAAGATCCTAATCGAAGAACAAATTGATGAAAACCATACTAAAAGGAAGAATTGTAGAAACCATAATAGAAAGAACAATTATTAAAAACGATAATAGAATGAAACGTTTTTGAAGATCCTAATCGAAGAACAAATTGATGAAAACCATACTAAAAGGAAGAATTGTATAAATCATAATGGAAAGAAAAGTAGTTGAATACCACAATAGAAGGGGAAATTGTTTAAAACCCAAATACAAGGGGAAGTTGTTGAAAACCATAATAGAAAAAAATGTTAATGAAAACCATAATACACGGACAAGTTCATGACAACAACAATAGAATGTACAGTTATAACCATAATAGAAGGTGAAGTTGCTGAAAACCATAATAGAAGGGGAAGTTGTTGAAAAACATAATAGAAGGGGAAGTTGTTGAAAACCATAATAGAAGGGGAAGTTGTTGAAAACCATAATAGAAGGGGAAGTTGTTGTAGCGAGATTTGGTACCACTTGCTTCGTTTGTGAAAAAATGTGTAACGCGACACACACACACACACACACACACACACACACACACACACACACACACACACACACACACAGCGCAGGGATAACACGCGACGGATCTTGCTTTGAAGTTTGAAGAAGGCGGAAAAATGTGAATTACGTTTAGCCGACAGCATTGAAGAAGGTAGGAAATTGCGAATATATGAAACATGGCCGACCTTAAAAATTTGCATTCACAGGAAAGAAAATTTAAAGCTACAAGAGCAAGCCTGGTTGTAAGACATTGAAATAATAATAATTCACCAAAGGAGATAGACTATAAATGATATCCAAAAGGATTGTAGTGGTTTTTGATGTTATTGTATGGTTGATATGTTACCTAGTGTACTGTATGAGGTCAGCTGTGAAGGCTCCTGAGATAAAAGTTTATGGGAGTTACAGGAGGCCTTTCTGCTACCACTTTACGACCTCAAACAGACCTATTCTACTATAATGAGTGTTAGCTACGTTAAAAGTCTAGGGTACTGAAATGTAATGTGTAGGTATTAACATACACTGACACACACATGTAAATAATAAGTCTAATAATAATAATAAACTCTACAATACACTGAACTAATGTGACAGGGCGCCCCAATCTTGCCCTCTAAGTATGTACCCGTTTTACATACTGGGTAAAGTTTATTTTATATTTTTATCTTTTCTCTTTTTCCTTCTAATAAGTGTTTCTGAAGAGTCATAAAACGAGAGTACTGGTTTGGTTCACCAGAGGTAGAAATTCTCTTCGATATTTTACGGGACCCAGGTTTTTATTTGATTCGGTTTCCTTGGACTTTGTGTGACATATAATGTAGTACTCTTTCATCAGAGATCATCCAAACTGAATGCAGAACTAATCCATGATAGAAGTTCCAACAATAACTTTATTTTACAAGTCTTCCAATTTTCACAGACGATTTGATCATATAATTATAGTGTCGGTTGCAGATTACAATGTCCTACTCTATTATATTACGTTGGAAACTGGTACCAAAGAGTATTTGGTATTATTCCAGTTTCGTATGTAGCTGTTGTGTAATGCAGAATGTCATCGTCAAAACCAACTAAGAAGCTGGTGTATTTTGAACGATGGGAGAGTGGAAGACAATTAGGGAGCTAATCTCCAAAATAAATATGTTCCAAAAAACTATTCTAACAATGTTCGATCTTACACCCAAATGACTGTTTGTCATTGACATATATCAAATCGAGCGAATTCATAATATATCAAATCGAGCGAATTCATAATATATCACATCGAGCGAATTCATACCATTTCTGCATCAAAGCAAGAAATACACTGTCCAATGTCAGGGGATAAAATAGCTTGAGTCTATCTGAGTCTACTTCAACATCGGTCTGTCTCAATATCACGACCATCTCGTTGCAAGGTCAGTAGCTAAAGACTGCTAAACATTAGTCTTCATAACGGATGTCTTTTATCCCAATGAATCTATTGGCTAAAACCACTGGTTACAATTATTTGTGTACCACTAATGTATATGTCATCGATACTGCACTAGTAACGTTAACGTCATCTTGTCGTCATTTCCTATAACTGTATTTTGTGTCTATGTTAAGTTTCTTTTGTTTTATAGGCTAATTATGAATTACGTCATCAGTCTCTGTTGTCTCTTATGTTAGATAGAATTGAGGGTATCTTTTATATAATGACGTCATCAATCCGTTCACATATGTCCCCATGCCATAAAAATGTATCTCAAGAGACATTTTCCGGTACTATCAGTCGGTCTATCTATGTAGCATCTTAATTTTAGAGTAATAATAATAATAAAACACTTCATAACGTGCACGTATGGGGAAAACTTAAGAGCGAATGTCTGAAAGTACATCATTGGCTGAAGTATCACATAGAACAGGTCGTAAATGTGGCAAGGACCTCTTCATTTGGTTTAAATCCTGATGAAGGACTTGTAAAAGACAACATAGGCATCAACTGTTCGGCTTCACAACACGATGAAGAGCCCAAGGTCTATTAAAGCTGGATCAGTTTCAGTAAGGTCTTTGAGTGATGAGTAATAACGTAGTCGTGGAGTCAGATATCTCCCTTAAAAACTAGAATCTAGTTGAATCACGATGTATGAAATTTGTCGTAGCTCCGCAAAGGTTTATGTAAAGGGGAAACGTTTCTGCCAAAATGCAAGTTACAGTTTGTCAGCTAATAATGACATGAGCTGAGATAAAAGCATGCCTTTATCCACGTGGGGTGAAACATTGCGAGGAACTTGAACCATAGGTGTGAGATGTGAAGAATCATCAATAATCATGTCTACATCACACGAGAGGCGTGGGGAATTCGGTTTTCTTCTACGTTTTTTAGGTTTGACATATATTTGATCTTGCGAAAATTTAGGAAGCTTGGCAACAGGGATGGAATCGGAAAATGAAGAATTGTATCTCCGTTTATCTGCTACTTTTCGCGTTTCGTTCATGTCCATCAAGGTGGTATCCGAAGCTGTAGTCATTGAATCATTTTCTGAAACTACGGGTTTGGAGCAATCGATATCGGATGGTGTTGATAGTGTAGATTGAGGAAAATCAAGATTCATACTTGTTTCATTATGTTCGATTCTTTCATCAGCAGCAATACGTTCTTGTCTTGAAATGAGACGCTGTCTAAGTTCTTGTAGGGGAACGTTATCTTCACTTGATGACGAACTTCTACAATCTTTAGCTCTTTGAATCGCATGATCCAAACGATGTGGTACAATTTCTGACTCTGAGGAAGAATGTTCTGATGTGTCCACTGCATCCGAAGAAGATGAAGAAGAAGATGGAGGTTGGGCTAACGTAGACAAACGAGTTGGTCTCTGGAACTTCGTCTCTGGTATATCAAGCGGTCGGTGATCATCAAGTCGCATCTGATTGACGTGAGCTTTTGTAGTGTGGAATTGCGTTCTTCGTTCCACAAGATATAATAATTAGTTGGAGAAGTTTGTTCCAATATTTTGTATCCGGGTAACCATCGGTTGTCAAATTTATCCGTCCTAACATGCTTCTTATAGTATACTTGGTCACCAGGCTTGAATTCTTGCAGTGTAGAGGTTTTGTTACGGATCCTGGCTCGTTTAGCAAAAGCTTTTCGGACGTTTCTGTGAGCAATAACATGTGCCCTATGTTTTTGCTGCAAAATAATCTGTATCGGACATTCACCAGTATATTTCCTCTGGGGAAGCAAGATGTTATCCAAAGGAAAATTTGGTTCTCGGCCATAGAGTAAGTAAAAAGGCGAAAATCCTGTTGAGTCATTGATGTTCATTCTTATAGCTTCTAAGGCTTGATTTATGTATATATCCCAATATTGACTGTTACCTTCCGTAAGTTTTGCTAATATGTCATGTAGGGTAGAGTGCATCCTTTCGTTTCTTCCATTTGATTCTGGATGATAAAATGAGGTTTTCGTGTGTTTTATATTCATTTTTCTTACTGTTGAGGCAAAAGGATCTCCTATGAACTGTTTGCCATTGTCGGTTATTATTCTCTGAGGACAGCCATGTCGCGGAATGAATTGTTGTAAGAAGATGTCTGTAATGAGAGCTGAAGTAGCATTTTCTAAAGGAAAGCTCTCTGGCCACACAGAATATTGATCCACCAGGTGTAATATGTATTTGTGTCCGGACAATGTAACTGGATACGGTCCCGATATGTCTAGACTAACGACTTCCATGGGATAATGTTGATATGACATTTCCTGAATCGGTGCTCTAATCATTCTCATATTTCTGAGTTTACAAATTTTACACGTTCCTACATATTCTATGATATCTTTTATCATAGTTGGCCAATAGTATCTCTTTGTAATGACGCCGAGGGTTTTATCGCGTCCGAAGTGACCATTGTCATCGTGAAATTGTTTCAATACAGTTGGTACCAATGATGTGGGGATACATTTCTGCAGTAATCCATTTTCTCTAGGACTGACATGATATAAAATATTGTCTTCAGGTAATATCACATAGTCTCTCTTTTCTTTCGGATTGGTACGTACTTGTACTATAATCTTGGTTAATGCTTCGTCTTTCAGTTTTTCCTTCTTGAAGATTAGACTCTGTTCAAAATCTCTAGATTCATCGCCATCATCAGTTCTCGAGTTCTCCGTAGGTTGTGTTTTCTGTTCTTGACTATCAGGAGGCTCAGTGTCTTGACTATGTTGGATGAAGTCAATGGCGGAGATTTCTTTCGCATTATCATCTATTTCAGTTAAGTCTTGTTGTTTCAGATCGTCCACGTCTGTAGGTTCAGGATATGGTATTCTCGATAATAAATCTGCACATGTGTTTAGTCTACCAGGTAAATACTCGATCTTGGTATCGTAATTTTGCAAATTGATAGCCCATGTCTGAAGCTTTTTTGGTTGTTCTTGGGGTTTAGTAAGCCAATTTACTAGAGGTTGGTGATCCGTTTTTATGATAACCGACGTTCCTCTGATATAAAAGTCAAACTTCTGCAAAGCATAATGAATTGCATAAGCTTCTTTCTCTGTTGTCGTCCATTTTCGTTGAGTTCTGCTTAAAGCATGTGAAAGAAAGGCTATCGGTTTTTCTTGAAGAATATTGGCAATCACTGGTGGTTCATTTGGTGATATTTCTTGTACCAAACAAGCTCCAATTGCAGTGTTGGAAGCATCACTATAGATGATCATAGGTTTTGTGATGTCTGGATGTGCCAGAAAAGATATTGTAATTAGTGCTGACTTTAGGTAGTCGAATGCTTTCTGACATTTTTCTTCCCACCTGAATTTTGCATATTTCCTGGTTAAATTCAGCAAAGGTTCGGCCACTTTTGAGAAATTGATTATGTGTTTTCGATAGTAAGCACAACACCCTATGAATCCTCTCACTTGCCTTACATTCGTTGGTGGAGGTATCTTCTGTATTGCTGCAATTTTATCGTCATCTGGTCTGATTCCATTCTGATTTACTATGAAACCTAAATATTTGATCTCTTTTTGTAGAAAGCTGCATTTACTCAATTTTAACTTCACTTTGTGTAAACGTAATCTGTCGAAGACAGTCTCTACATGTTTAAGGTGATCCTCAATGGTTCCATTGGTGTGTATTAAAATATCGTCTATGTAAGCTGATGCAAATTTGTGTAACCCTTGTAAAACTTCATCCATCAAACTCATGTATGTGGCTGGACTTGTTTTTTAACCCAAAAGGCATCACAGACCATGAAAAAGATCCCATGTGAGAACAGAACGTGCTTTTCTGTTTTGCATCCGCGGACATAGGAATAGCCCAAAATCCTGATCGAGCGTCTAATGAGGTGAACCAATTGGATTTCCCAAGCATCGCCAAAATGTCGTCTATGCGGGGTAGAGGATACGATATTGTTTTAGTAATTTTGTTCAATGCCCTATAATCACAGCAAAATCGGTGAGTTCCGTCTTTCTTGGTGACTATTACTATAGGGGATGACCATGGTGAGCGGGATCTTTCAATAATACCAGCCGCTAACATTTCCTGGATAGCTTTCTCTACGGTTTCTCTATTTTTTAGAGGAGTATGATATGGCCTCAGACTTATTGGTTCTTCCGATGTAGTATGTATTTCCAATGTGACGGTATTTGTTCTCTCCAACTCCATATCAGAGATTGCAAATACATCTTTATGTTTCTTTATGAAATTCTCCAGTCTATTCTGAAATTCTTCAGTAGTATGTAATTGTTCTAGTAAAACTTTCATCCTGTCTGGATTTTCATCATAGTTGTTTTTGAGAAGACTGTATTGATTTCTCGTCATTTGGTTCTGACAAGCTGGTTTTGAGGGATAATATGATTTGTTATAAAATTTGCCACTTCTTTTATTCGGCCAAGCAGAAACTGACTCCACAGTATAATATCTGCTTTTAGAGGAGCAATAGTTACTCTTCCTTCCATCATCATCATCATAACCCTCCACTCCCAAAGGAGCATAGGCCTTCAACAAACACATGCCAAGTCCTCCTGTCACGTGCCATCATCTCAAGTTCTTTCCATGTTCTCCTCATCATTTTCACCTCTGTTTCCAACTCTCTTCTCCATGTACTTCTTGGTCTTCCTCTGCCTCTTTTGCCCTGCGGGTTCCAGAACAAGGACTGCCTTGTAATGCTATCAACAGGTTTCCTCAGTGTGTGTCCTATCCATCGCCATCGTCTTCTTCTCATCTCTTGTTCCACTGGCACTTGTCTAGTTCTTGTCATCAGTTCTACTTTGGTAACCTTGTCATACCATTTTAATCCCTCTATTCTACGCAAGCACCCATTTATGAAAGTCTGTAGCTTTTTGGTTGTTGTCTTTGTTGTTCTCCATGTCTCAGAGCCATACAATAGGTCTGACTTCACATTTGAGTTGAAGATTCTTATTTTCGTGTTGGATCCTATTTCTCTTGATCTCCATATATTTCCCAATGCAATGAAAGCTCCTCTTGCCTTTTGTATTCTTATTTTGATATCGCTGTCTGTCCCTCCAACTTTGTCTATATTACTGCCAAGATACGTATATGATTCTACATCTTGTATTGGTATTTCTTCAAGTTCAACCCTATTATCATTACCTGCATTTATTCTCATTATTTTTGTCTTTTCCCTGTGTATTTTCAGACCCAATTGCTGTGACCTCTCATCGGGTGTTTTCAATTTGTCCTGCATCTGATTACGGTTATGGGACAGAAGAGCCAAGTCATCAGCAAAATCCAGATCATCCAACTGCTTAGTCAGAGTCCACTGGATTCCATTTCTGTTGTGTGTTGTCGATGATCTCATAACCCAATCTATTGCCAGCAAGAAAAGAAATGGAGACAAGAGGCATCCCTGTCGCACTCCTGTTCTTATCCCAAATGGTTCTGTAAGCTGTCCTTCATGAAGAACTCTGCATGTCATGTCTTCATATGTTTTCTTTATTAACTCTTTAAGCCCCAAGAGCCAGTATACTGTACTTCCCGCTAGACCCATTTGGCCCAATCAACAGTATACTGGCTTTCGTATCTCTTGATTCTTTCTAGGGCTGTTTTCTAATTTTGACAACTCAAAAACGCTATTTTCTTAAAGTATAGCCATCCATTATGGACTTTTGTTATTTATGAATATGAACATTAAAAAAAAATTATTTCCAAACAAAAACAATAAAAACATACTGGTATGGCCATTTTTGTTTGGGCCAAACCCACCTTTTTGCTTGGGACTGAAAGAGTTAAATTAATGATCTTCAGGGGAACTCCATAATGCCTCATCAATTTCCAAAGTGATTCTCTGTCTACACTGTCAAATGCCTTTTCATAGTCCACAAATCCGATGTATAGTGGTGAATTCCATTCCAGACTTTGTTCAACTATTATTCTCAAAGTGGCTATCTGGTCTGTACATGATCTGTTTTGTCGAAAACCTGCTTGTTCATCTCTCAATTTCTTGTCTATCGACTCTTTTAATCTCTCAAGGATAATCCTGTTTAATACTTTTCCTGGCACTGATAGTAACATTATTCCTCTATAATTTGTGCACTCTTGTAAATTTCCCTTCTTAGGCAACTTAACCAGATATCCTTCCTTCCATTCTGCTGGTATCTCTTCCTTTTCCCAGACTTTACCAAGTAATTTATATAACATCTCTGTAGCCGTGTCGATATCTGCTTTGATGGCCTCTGATGGAATGCCATCAGGTCCAGACGCTTTTCCATCTCTTAGAAGCTTTATGGCTTTCTTTATTTCTTCCTTCGTTGGTCTTTCACCGTTAATTTGTAGCTCTTCTTCTGCTGGCTGGATGTCCTTCCATATGTCTCGTTTAATATGTCTCTATCTCTTTCATCAAGGTATGGATCGAAATTCGTGCATTTCTCTCTGGTGTCTGTTTCTGAAATCTCATTCGAAATACATTTTCTGTGATACTCTCTTCTCTGGGACTGGAGGGAGGAGATGGGATAGGGACGCTTCTTATTCCCCGAAGGAAATGTGTTTGGAAAGGTTTTGGATGACGTTTGAGTAGAGAGGTTCACATAATCGTCCTTGTAACTTGATAGTTTGTGGGAGATCTCATCCTTTGGTATTTGAACTTGTCCTACAATCTTTTCTCTTGGGATAGTAAGAGTGGTTCCTGAAGAGTTAACAATCATTATAGGAAAGTCTCTGTTCTTACTCACCATTACAATGCCATCTTGTATTTCCACATGTGGATCATCCGTTTCTTCATTCTCCATCTGAGATACATAGATTGTCTGTCCTATATTTACATAAGGTGAGTTTTTTATTCGAGCCTTTGTTACAGTGATAGAACTCGGCTTCAAAGTTACTGGAGCGGCAGTTCTTATCAACGTTGCGATATGTACGTCATCTTGTAGAGGTATATAACTGCCATTTATTCTGAGCTGTTTCAAATCAAAGTATATTATGGCATTATTCTTTCTAAGGAAGTCTCTCCCGATTATAAAATTTCTAGACAGTCCTCTCGTTATAATAAATGAGTGTTCTAACATTTCTTCTCCCATTTTGAAATGTATATAGGCAGTTCCTAATGCTTTCAGATCCTGTCCCGTTACTGATTTCATTCTTACTGTATGTCTTGAGAACTTCGTCATGTGTTTTATCTGATGGTACAACTTCTCTCTAATCAGACTAACCGTCGCGCCAGTGTCTACGAGAGCTCTGAAGTTTTGTTTTCCTAATTTTAAAATGCAAGAACAAGGGTCTGGGATAATATTTATGTAGGCTTGATCTTCTTTTAATGTCGCTGGTTTATCAGATAGAGATCGATTCTGCAGACCATCACATCCGATCTCTGTTAATGTGACGTCCTTCCGTTTCCCATTCTCCTTGAGGTTGGTTGGGAGTCATTTCTGTTTTGATGATGTCTTCTATTATTATTTGTCTGATAGTGATTTTGATACTGATAATTTCTATGATGTATTTCTGGTCTTGAATTGTTGTCCCCAAAAATGATTTCTGGGCTGTGAGTTTCTGTAATTCCCGGCTATATGGTCTTGAGCTGCACAGTTAAAAACAGACGGTGGTTGGTTGTTGGGGTTCTACATTGTGTATTCTGTAGTCTCTTCTGTGGTTACTCTGTAGTGCTGGACTTCTCTGATTCTGGTATGAGTTATTGAATGATCTTCTGTGATGTTCTTGATTTATGTCCCATCGATGTCTCGAATGATCAATTTCCATAGGTTGGTGCATTTGTTGATCATGTTGGGTATGTTGGTATTCATACTCTGGTAGCGGACACCTTCCAATCCGTTGTTGGAATCTTTTCTTCACATTCTCCTCATAAACAGCTAATTGTATTGAGGTAGTTATTGACTGAGGATCTTTTCTGAGTAGATGAATTTTCAGTGAATCAGAATACAGTCCGTCCACAAAAATTCCGACTAGATGTTTTTCCAGATCAGTTGATGGAATGTTACCTCCAACAAAAGCATCTTCGGCGAGGTTTAATAGCCTATCTCCGTACATTTGAACACTTTCCTGTCGATCTTGCTTTATTCTTCCTAACATCGTCCACGCGTGCTCAGCGTCGGTAATCTCTGAGTATCTTGATACCAATATTTTCTTGAGTTCTTCAAAGGTCTCCATCGGAAATGCCTTTTCCCGCCGTCGGACAAAATCTGTGACCAGGCCCTCTGATGACAAAAAAATTATTTTCTTCTTGTCAGTGTCTGTAGTTGCATCTATCAAGTAGGCGAATTTATCCACGTCAACCAGCCATTGTCGAAATCTTTTCGAATCCCCACTGAACGGTGTGATAAAGTTTTTTATATTGTTAAATTTCGCATGTTGGTCAACACGTTGAAGAGTGTCAGTCATGTTACGTAATGCCATTAGGTTTGTTTCATTTGGATCCACTGGAAGTGGTATTTGATGTGCATTCATTTCTGGTTGATTTTGCTGTATGTTCTGCATCATTAATGCCTGTTGTTGGTTATGCTGCATTTGCAAAACATCCATGTAATTATCCACGTGTGGGTTCGGTTGCGTCATTTTCTAGCAGTCCACCGAATCCTGGTCGTCGCGGCTCCAATTTACCCCTCCTATGTGACAGGGCGCCCCAATCTTGCCCTCTAAGTATGTACCCGTTTTACATACTGGGTAAAGTTTATTTTATATTTTTATCTTTTCTCTTTTTTCCTTCTAATAAGTGTTTCTGAAGAGTCATAAAACGAGAGTACTGGTTTGGTTCACCAGAGGTAGAAATTCTCTTCGATATTTTACGGGACCCAGGTTTTTATTTGATTCGGTTTCCTTGGACTTTGTGTGACATATAATGTAGTACTCTTTCATCAGAGATCATCCAAACTGAATGCAGAACTAATCCATGATAGAAGTTCCAACAATAACTTTATTTTACAAGTCTTCCAATTTTCACAGACGATTTGATCATATAATTATAGTGTCGGTTGCAGATTACAATGTCCTACTCTATTATATTACGTTGGAAACTGGTACCAAAGAGTATTTGGTATTATTCCAGTTTCGTATGTAGCTGTTGTGTAATGCAGAATGTCATCGTCAAAACCAACTAAGAAGCTGGTGTATTTTGAACGATGGGAGAGTGGAAGACAATTAGGGAGCTAATCTCCAAAATAAATATGTTCCAAAAAACTATTCTAACAATGTTCGATCTTACACCCAAATGACTGTTTGTCATTGACATATATCAAATCGAGCGAATTCATAATATATCAAATCGAGCGAATTCATAATATATCACATCGAGCGAATTCATACCATTTCTGCATCAAAGCAAGAAATACACTGTCCAATGTCAGGGGATAAAATAGCTTGAGTCTATCTGAGTCTACTTCAACATCGGTCTGTCTCAATATCACGACCATCTCGTTGCAAGGTCAGTAGCTAAAGACTGCTAAACATTAGTCTTCATAACGGATGTCTTTTATCCCAATGAATCTATTGGCTAAAACCACTGGTTACAATTATTTGTGTACCACTAATGTATATGTCATCGATACTGCACTAGTAACGTTAACGTCATCTTGTCGTCATTTCCTATAACTGTATTTTGTGTCTATGTTAAGTTTCTTTTGTTTTATAGGTTAATTATGAATTACGTCATCAGTCTCTGTTGTCTCTTATGTTAGATAGAATTGAGGGTATCTTTTATATAATGACGTCATCAATCCGTTCACACTAACACTGGCTGTTAACGTTTAAGTTTAAAATTTTTTTTAATTTATTAGTTCTGAACCAATTTTTTCTTTTGGTCAGAACTTATGAAATGATAGGTATTTATCAATGAAATGCATATATATATTGCATAATCAAATATAACTTTTGTACATAGGTATATTATTACAATGATTAATATTAATGGTATCTACACTGTCTTTGGAACACTAGCACTGGATGGTTAGTTGGGGTGGCGTCATCATGCTCAATCTATGGTTACAAAAGTTTATAGTCCTCAACATATGGACTGGTGTTAATGTTTCTATAACACGCTTTATTTTGTTATTTATGGGGGAAATATTGAATGGATGAATCTCCAGCAGGCCAGGTTGCAGTTTACTAGCCTGAAATGATGTAGTATAGAATTCTTGTGGCCCACTCCTCTCATTAGCTGGAGTAAAATGTTAGGCTGCACAGACACCCGCTCTTGCACTTCTACAAGAGTATCTGGCACAATCGTAGTGCCAGATCAGAAACTCTGAAACAAAATTTGTGCCATGTGTCAGTACTCTATCCACTGCGCTACTCTTACACACAACACCACAAAACAACACCACACAGATTGAGTCAGATCTCTCTGACCAACGTAACACATCTCACCCAGTTGTTATCAATTAGTACAAGTTCCCCAAGACTGCATTGCATCCGAAATATGTTCAATAGTTTCTTCTTCTATTTAATAAGGTGGGTGATATGTTCCCACTGATGTCAATAATCGATCCTCCTTCCATAGTCTTCGATAGGTTTCCATATATTATTAGTTTGTCTCTAGGCCCTGGACTGCGGCTGGGGACCTAGAGCAAGCACTCACTTGTCGTAATCATTTCTTCATGATATGGCAGTATCAATCACTCAAAATATTAAAATAACAAAGATAAATGCTTTTTGCCTTACCACAATTCAGAAATGAGAACACAGTTAATTAGGACTAGCAAAACTCAGCTGAGCTGCTGGCTCTATTAGGGCGTCCCACTGATTTTTTTTTTATTTATTAATTCCGGGAAATCACCGCTATCAGTCTAGAACTGTGTTACTGGACAGTCTTCTAACAAATGGTACAAGTGCGCGTCTCCCATTCACCAATTTAAATACATTTGTCCAATCACGGACTTCCCCTCTAACTTTTTTTCAAATATTCAAACTAAAAGTCAAATTTCAGTCAGATCTCAGTCAAGTGTGTTTTATTGTCTGTTGGTCCGTCTGTCTCTACTTGGCTTTTCACAAAAATACACTTGTTTCTTGGACCAACTACACGTAAAAACTGCACAAACCTGCCCCATTAAGTTATTTTTAGCTTCTATCCTCCGACATTGCCCCCCTAGTTCATTGCAGTTTGATTTTTGCATTTTTAGGGCTCAAGGACACCCAAAAGTAACTTTAGTGAAGTATGCACAAAAAACTGTTCGCTAGTCTGATGTGAACAATACAGTCTTTCGTCAATATCTTCCGTGTTATCTGTCCGACTGTATAATTAAAAGTATATTATTTCTCTGCTCAAGATGGGCTATCAAACTAGCTAGGTTTTATTTTCATAACTTTATTATTAAAGAAAATCCTCCTTTTCTCAAGGTTAGTTTTTTTTTAAATTTGTTTTTTTTAACCTTCGTCCACTGCGTTGCCGCTGTATTCAAATAAAACAACCAATTACCGTAAAAGCGTCCACGATATGACTGTTTCTAATAAGAGCCAAGGTCCTTTTTCTACCAATTCCTTACATTGTGTCAACTAGTGGCGTGATTTTTTTCTTTAAACTACAACTTGCGTCTTTTTGCTTTTTAGATTCACTCACGTGTGTAGTGGTGTTTGATGGTATTGTATGATGGTGATATTACTAAATGTAATTGTATGAGGCCAGCTGTGAAGGCTCCTGAGATAAAATGTAGTTGTGAATTGTCAGAAGGCCTTTCTTGCTACCACTACGACCTCACACTTAATTTTTTTTTTTTAATGAATGTGGCTACGTAAAGTGTCTAGGGTTATGATATGTAGTGTGATGTAATAGGTTATAGATATACCCACAGATATTTAACAAGACTAATAATATTAATAAATGTTAAAATACACTGAACTAACTCACGTGTGTAAAATTTTTTGATAGAATTATATTACATTTATTTTGTTCTGGATCAATTGTTTAGGTTGACCAGAACTTAAAAGGATTTAGAGATTATGAAAGAAATGCATGGAATATTATATCATAAATGCAATAGTGTACATATATATGTACTATACTAGTTAGTTTTATTAAAATGTTCTAGTAGTCATCTACTTGGGAGGATAGTTACTGTTTGTGCTGTTGGGGTGGCCTCATCACACCTGTCTATATTGACTACACAGTGTTTAGAAAATGGTGGGAATTTTTATGGGGGGTATTAGTAACTACACAGCGTTGGTGAATGTCCAGCAGACCAGAGGCTCACTCATCTGGTAGTTGTAGCTCTGGTGCTGAAATCAGGTGGTCCCACCTCTCCGTGCTGGCGGGCAATAATGGTGGTCTCTGTCACAAGTACTGCACAGATACACTCGAGTAAAGTCACCAACTGAATAGACACTGCTTGGTTGACAACAGAAACTCGCAGCTCTGCAATCAAAGTATGGGCCATGTGTCAAAATCTATTCTCTACCCACGTCTGGACACAACACTGACACAACAACCACATCATACAGACAGGTCAGATCTCTCTGACCAAACAGCACATTTACCATGGTGGTTTTACATCAGATAGATCCTCCCAGACTATAGATTCTGAAAAATATTTATTAGTTTTCTGCCCTAAAAGAGGATAGGTAATATGTTTCATTATTCTCAACACTTGATCTGTCTTGCATAATCCTTGCTGGAGTTTATGTACATTGTTGGTCCCTAGACCCTGACTTGGGCGGGGGTCTAGAGCAAATCCCTACTTGTTTGTAAGGCTAGATTTCGATATGGCAGTATCAAATCACTCGAACATGAAACAATATTCAAAATATATAAGGAAATAATTTCAATCTTACCAGATTATGAATAAATAACACAGAATTGCTAGCAAAACTCAGCTGAGCTGCTGGCTATAGTATGGCGTCCCTAAATTTATTACACTTTCTTTCATATGGAAATCACCACACTTTAAAATCTGTGTCTATCACTGAACAACTATTGAAGAATGGCCCCACTTTCGCGTCTGAGCGCTAATGATATGATTGTCTGTGGCCAATCACTGCCTAGGTTTATTTTTTTAAATTCAAATTTCCTACCATAAAGTCATTTCAGTCATGCTTCAGTCAAGTATGGATGTTTATCTGTTAGTCTGTCCGTCTCTACTTGTGTTTCTACAAAATGTACTTGATTTTTGAACCAACCTTTCTCTCCCCTCCAAAATTTTGTCGTTAAAAGTTATATTTAGACACAGCTACCACCCAAAAACCCTCTCCTCCATACTAAGTAAATTTGAACACCTGCGTTTCGAGGTCGTGTTTTTTTTTTGTGCAATTAGCGACACTTTTAGATTCAATACAGTCTGTCGATGATGTGAACAACACTGTCTTTTGTCATTATCTTCAATATTATCTATCCGTCTGTAAAATTAAGAACATATTAGTTCACTGCTCAGAATAGGCCATCCGGCCAGCTAATTTTTATATTCCTAACATTAATATTAAGAAAAAAGTACTTTTTAATTTTTGTAATATTCCTAACATCTGCGTTTAGCCGCTGAATTCAAATCAAGGGCTTGGTATCGCGCAAAAGCGTCCAATAAATGACTGTGGCGTAACATATCTATGGTCCCTTCTGTCGAGTTGCTTACTTTTTATGTCAACTTGGGAAACGTGACTTTTCTCCGTTCCCCCCCCCCCCCAATTGCGTCTCCTTAGCCTTTCTAGTCTCACGCAATCTTTCCAGTCATATTTTTTTCCTTTTTGATCCGCCGTTCCCCTCCTGTCTAGCAAGTCAGTTATTATTGAGGATGATGACCCGCGGTCTAGGCGATCATGTACTATTCGCAGCCTACGCATTATGTTTTTATCCTTAAATGTTATCTTTGGAGGGATTTTACCGTTGTATCTCTGTCAATTTCACTACACATCTCCCCACTTGAAAACATGCCTATGGCAAGTTCCAAACCAGCGATACACATAGGTAAAATTACTCCTCACGTCTGCCACTACTCTAATTTTGATCACAGGGGTGCCGACTGAGGAAATCTGCACCGACATTCAATTTGCCTGGGATATATTGTATACTAAACTGATAAGGTTGAAGCAACAAAGACCACCTCAGCAATCTTGCGTTTTCATGCTTAGCCTGAGATAAAAATACGAGAGGCTGATGGTCCGTCTCCACCACAAATGTCCTACCATACAGATAGATTTGAAACTTCTTTATTGCCCAGATTAATGCTAAACATTCCTTTTCGCTTGTGGAGTATCCTTGTTCCGCCTTATTCAATTTGCGGCTTGCATAAGCGACTGGTTTAAGTTCCCCATCAGGTGAAGATGATCTTTGCAACAAAGCCCCTCCGAGTCCTACATTACTTGCATCGGTTCTTAAGACAAAGTCCTGTGTCAAATCAGGCAGTTTGAGAATAGGCTTGCTAGTGAGTTTTTTCCTTTAACTCTTGGAACGCTAGTTCACATTGTGCAGTCCAAATAATTTTATCTGGAAGTCCCTTGCGAGTCAAATCAGTCAGAGGAGCACAAATAGCGTTAAAATTCTTGATGTATTTCTGATAAAATCCGCATAACGACACAAATGATCGCACGTCCTTTTTTGTTTGCGGCCTAGGTGCTCTCTGCAGTTTTTCCAAGTTCTTAGGATCAGGGGTCATATTACCCTGATATACAGTGTGTCCCAAGAATTCCAACTCTTTGCATCCAATACAACATTTTGTTGGCCTAGCAGTTAAGTTCGCCTCCCGAAGTCTATCAAACAACATCTCCAGAGCTTCAATGTGTTCTTCAAATGTCTCTGTGGCGACGAGAATATCATCCATGAAATTTGTGATACATGGGTTATTCAGGGGATCCAACAATTTCGCATCATCCTTGAAAACACACTCGGAGCATTTTTCAGTCCGAATGGTAGCATATTGAATTCATAATGTCCATCCGAAGTGCTAAAAGCCAAATAAGGTCTCACTTCAGGCTTCACTGGGATCTGGTAATAGCCTTTACTAAGATCCACTTTTGAAAAATATTTTGCCTTGTTCAGTCTGGCAAATAACTGTTTTGTGTCTGGTAATGGATCCACTTGTCCTTCTGTGACAGCATTCAGTTTCCTGTAATCTATGCACAGTCTGTTTCCCCAGACGGTTTTCTCAACAAAACGACACTAGAACTAAAAGATGATTCACTGTGCGAAATAATCCCCTCCTTCAACAAATACTCTATTTCTTCCTTCAATGCCTTCTCCTTCGCGAACGGAATAGAATAGGCTCTCATACAGATTGGGTTTGAGTCTACCAGTTTCATGTCATACTGTAGCAAATTTGTATGGCCTGGTTTATCTGTTAATACATCTGTATGTTCCTCCAGAACCTTTTGAACTCTCTCCCTCTGGTTTTTAGTCAGGTGCTTACTGACTTTTACCTGTGCTGCTGTTTCACAAGGATGTAATGGGTATTCATGTGAGGTGAGTGGTTCTTTTTGCATCTGGGTTGCAATAGCCAAGGTCAATAAGGGGGTGCTTTCCTGGAGTGGTCTGTCCAGATACTTCTTTAACAGGTTTACATGATAAACTTTTTCCTTCCCCTTTTTGTCAATTTTATAGTTTGTTCTAGACACCTTCTCTAGAACCGTATATGGACCTTGCCAACCAATTTGTAATTTATTCTGGCTTCCGGGTAGTAGAAGCAGCACCTTCTCTCCGACTGCCAGTTCCCTGTCCTTTGCCTTCCTATTAAAATATGCTGCATGTTTCTTCCTGGCTTGTTTCAAATTATCATTTGCCAGTTTCCATCCAGCTTTCAAACGAGTGGTCAGTTCGTTCACATATTGATAAGATGAGGTAACAGTCTCTTCCGCCTTCTCATCTGTCCAGGTCCTTAATAAAGCCTCTAATGGACCTTTTATTGGCCTCCCAAATAGCAGAGTTGCGGGAGCCATCCCGGTTGAACTATGTGGTACCTCCCGGTACGCAAACAATGCGGCGGGCAGGAATTGATCCCACAGATCCGGTTTTTTCGTGTGCCAGCTTTCTCAGGATAGAAATGAGAGTCCCGTTGAACCTCTCTACCTGGCCGTTCCCTTGTGGATGGTACGGACTACAATGAAAGTGCCTGGCTTGAAATAGCTTAAAAACTTCTTCCGTTAGTTTCCCCTTGAACTGAGATCCATTATCCGTCAAGATTTGATGCGGGAATCCTAATCGGGTAAATATTGTAAGTAGTGCCTCTGCTACATGTTTTGAATCAATTGATGGCAGGGCTACCGCCTCTCCCCACATAGAACAAGTGTCCACCAGAGTAAGGATGTAACTGTTCCTCCTCTTGGTCCGAGTGAGAGGTCCTACAATATCCACTGCAACCCTCTCAAAAGGTTTTTCCCACTATGGGCATTTCCCCTAGAGTTGCAGGAGCAGTCCAGTGCTTTGGAGCTACCCTTTGACATTCTGGGCAGGATTTGACATATCTTTTTATATCCTCCGTTATCCCTGGCCAGAAGTAATGACAAGCTATACGCTGTCCTGTGGCGCTGATCCCCATGTGACCACTGAAGGGAATCGCATGCCCGAGTTCCATCACTTTATCTCTATATGAAGTGGGAAGAACCAGCTGGTTGTGACCATTTGTTCCAGTTCCGGCCTTCCTGTATAAGAGTTTGTTCTTCATGAAATATTCCCCCTTGCTCGGAGGTGTGTGGCATTTGGGCAATTTTTTAAAACAGGGCTTGAGTGTCCTATCCTCAGCCTGCGCCTTCCTCATCTCCTCTGGATGAGCATTTATAGGTTCACCTTCTTCCTCCTTCTTCTGTGACCTGGTCTGCACTGTCGCCATGATCACAGGTTTCTCGGGATTCCCCAAGAAGACGTATCTACACCCCAATATCAGAGGGTAGATTGGTTCATCTATCACTGCTGCTCTGATTTCTCCTTCCACATAGCGAGTTTTCACCGTTATCCTTGCGATGGGAAGTGTCATGAGTGGTATGTCCTTAGTCGCCCCTTGTATTTCCACTGTTTCTGTGGTATACTGACTTGGGTCCACTAGGCTAGACTTCACAACTGAATCATAATCCAAACCTGTATCATAAAGGCACCTTGTGGTGACCCCATTACAAATAACATCCTCACAAACTGGGGGGTGATAAGGTTCCTGTTGTCCCTTAGGATTAACCTTTAATCTTTGCGTCCCCGACTTCATTGCAGCAATGTTTGAAGGTTTCCTTCTACAAAATTCGGTGTTATGGTTATCCTTCTTGCACCATTTACACCATCTTTTTTCCTTGGTTCAACGGTTTTCTTTCATTGAACTTTTGGTCATTGAACTGTGAGTTTCTGTCGCGATAGTCATTTCTTGGCCGCTCAAAGTTTGTCCTACCTTTATTTCCCTGCTCTCTATTATCAAATTTATTAAATTGCTGTGGAGCTTTAAAATTGTCTATGTGCTTCTTCTTAGCACCACTTACCTCTGCCTGGGCTGCCTGATACCTCTCAGCAACATTTAAAATTTCCCCCAACTTCTCTGCACCTTGTTCCATGAGAAATTTTCTCATGTCTGGAGCCATGGACTCTCTCAATTGCTCAATCATGATCATTTCTTTAAGATCTTGGGGCTTCCCCAGAGCCGTCCATTTCTCCAAATAGGTTTCTAGTCTAGCAGAGAATTGGTGGTATGTCTCCCCAGACAACAGTTTGGCATTTCTAAATTTCTTACGATAAAATTCACCATTCTTCTCGTATCTTAATAACAAAGCCTGCTTTAACATGTCATAATTGTCTTGGTCTTCCCTGTTCATTTTAGCAAATACTTCATAAGAAGTACCTCTCAATCCCTGTGATAGCTTTAAGCTCCACCTCTCTCTCTCTAACCCATATGTAGTAGCTAATAACTCAAAACGTCCTAGGTACCCCTCTATGTCATCGTCTTTTTCAACAAAATGGTCTAAATGAAACCCCATAGCGGAGTTTGAGGCTCCCAGACTAGGCGTAGCATCTGAGGCAAAAGGGCTGGCACCATTTTCAGGAGCCTGGCCTTGTAATTCCAGCTCCCTTAGTCGTAATTCGTGCTCCCTTTGCAACCTTCTATCTTCTGCCTCCCTTTCGGCAGTCAACCTTTTTTTCTTCTGCCTCCCTTTGCTGTCGTTTTTTCTTCTGCCTCAATCTGCAGCCTCTTAATGTCTCTATCAGCCTCTAACCTCTTCTCTTCAGCTAACCTCCTTTCTTCCCGTTCAATATATTTATCACATTCAGCCGTTACGTATTGAATTAAAATTTGACCATCATTCCCATCTCCTTCGCGGTGAGCACAGCAGCTGATCTAAATTTTGCCAGCTCCGCCATACTTTTTAGACAATATAATAATATACAAGCTAAATTTCTAACCAGTAAATACACTAAGTACTTCTTATGACTATAGTCTAACTAATTCTAACTAACCAGTTAACTAATTAATTATTACTGGCTGTGAAGATTCACCAACTTTTATCTACAGGGACACTTTTAATTTTAAAGGGAATTTTACAATTTATTTCCCTACTTTTATTTCTCCCACCAGGAGATCCTAATATTACTGTGGGGCTAATTATCCCTGGACAAGACCCCAATTTATGTAGTGGTGTTTGATGGTATTGTATGATGGTGATATTACTAAATGTAATTGTATGAGGCCAGCTGTGAAGGCTCCTGAGATAAAATGTAGTTGTGAATTGTCAGAAGGCCTTTCTTGCTACCACTACGACCTCACACTTAATTTTTTTTTTTTAATGAATGTGGCTACGTAAAGTGTCTAGGGTTATGATATGTAGTGTGATGTAATAGGTTATAGATATACCCACAGATATTTAACAAGACTAATAATATTAATAAATGTTAAAATACACTGAACTAACTCACGTGTGTAAAATTTTTTGATAGAATTATATTACATTTATTTTGTTCTGGATCAATTTTTTTAGGTTGACCAGAACTTAAAAGGATTTAGAGATTATGAAAGAAATGCATGGAATATTATATCATAAATGCAATAGTGTACATATATATGTACTATACTAGTTAGTTTTATTAAAATGTTCTAGTAGTCATCTACTTGGGAGGATAGTTACTGTTTGTGCTGTTGGGGTGGCCTCATCACACCTGTCTATATTGACTACACAGTGTCCAGAAAATGGTGGGAATTTTTATGGGGGGTATTAGTAACTACACAGCGTTGGTGAATGTCCAGCAGACCAGAGGCTCACTCATCTGGTAGTTGTAGCTCTGGTGCTGAAATCAGGTGGTCCCACCTCTCCGTGCTGGCGGGCAATAATGGTGGTCTCTGTCACAAGTACTGCACAGATACACTCGAGTAAAGTCACCAACTGAATAGACACTGCTTGGTTGACAACAGAAACTCGCAGCTCTGCAATCAAAGTATGGGCCATGTGTCAAAATCTATTCTCTACCCACGTCTGGACACAACACTGACACAACAACCACATCATACAGACAGGTCAGATCTCTCTGACCAAACAGCACATTTACCATGGTGGTTTTACATCAGATAGATCCTCCCAGACTATAGATTCTGAAAAATATTTATTAGTTTTCTGCCCTAAAAGAGGATAGGTAATATGTTTCATTATTCTCAACACTTGATCTGTCTTGCATAATCCTTGCTGGAGTTTATGTACATTGTTGGTCCCTAGACCCTGACTTGGGCGGGGGGTCTAGAGCAAATCCCTACTTGTTTGTAAGGCTAGATTTCGATATGGCAGTATCAAATCACTCGAACATGAAACAATATTCAAAATATATAAGGAAATAATTTCAATCTTACCAGATTATGAATAAATAACACAGAATTGCTAGCAAAACTCAGCTGAGCTGCTGGCTATAGTATGGCGTCCCTAAATTTATTACACTTTCTTTCATATGGAAATCACCACACTTTAAAATCTGTGTCTATCACTGAACAACTATTGAAGAATGGCCCCACTTTCGCGTCTGAGCGCTAATGATATGATTGTCTGTGGCCAATCACTGCCTAGGTTTATTTTAAATTCAAATTTCCTACCATAAAGTCATTTCAGTCATGCTTCAGTCAAGTATGGATGTTTATCTGTTAGTCTGTCCGTCTCTACTTGTGTTTCTACAAAATGTACTTGATTTTTGAACCAACCTTTCTCTCCCCTCCAAAATTTTGTCGTTAAAAGTTATATTTAGACACAGCTACCACCCAAAAACCCTCTCCTCCATACTAAGTAAATTTGAACACCTGCGTTTCGAGGTCGTGTTTTTTTTTGTGCAATTAGCGACACTTTTAGATTCAATACAGTCTGTCGATGATGTGAACAACACTGTCTTTTGTCATTATCTTCAATATTATCTATCCGTCTGTAAAATTAAGAACATATTAGTTCACTGCTCAGAATAGGCCATCCGGCCAGCTAATTTTTATATTCCTAACATTAATATTAAGAAAAAAGTACTTTTTAATTTTTGTAATATTCCTAACATCTGCGTTTAGCCGCTGAATTCAAATCAAGGGCTTGGTATCGCGCAAAAGCGTCCAATAAATGACTGTGGCGTAACATATCTATGGTCCCTTCTGTCGAGTTGCTTACTTTTTATGTCAACTTGGGAAACGTGACTTTTCTCCGTTTCCCCCCCAATTGCGTCTCCTTAGCCTTTATAGTCTCACGCAATCTTTCCAGTCATATTTTTTTCCTTTTTGATCCGCCGTTCCCCTCCTGTCTAGCAAGTCAGTTATTATGGAGGATGATGACCCGCGGTCTAGGCGATCATGTACTATTCGCAGCCTACGCATTATGTTTTTATCCTTAAATGTTATCTTTGGAGGGATTTTACCGTTGTATCTCTGTCAATTTCACTACAACGTGTTCAGTCATATTTTTCCTTTTTTATCTCCGTTTCCCCTCCCGTCTAAAAAGGTAAACCGTTTCGTCTGCATGTCTAACTAGTTAGTTTCAATGGCGGTAGAAACCGCTGGCATAGGCGAGAATGTATCCTCGTATCTTACGTATAATTTTATCCCTACATTTCATCTTACCCGTTATCTTTATAATTGGAGATATTTTAACGTTGTATCACTGTATTTCATCACAAGGATATTATTCAAATATAAATAGTTTTAAAAATAATTAACATTTTAACACTTTTCATCGTCATCACATCTGCTAAAAGTTAGCTAATAATCTTTAAAAATGTATACATACATACATGCCTAAACGGATTTCGATAAAACGTAGATAGAATGAAAGCTTCATATGGGGAAAATGAAAGGATACCTAGGAAAGAAGGAAGAATATAAGTGTGTAGTGAAAAGAAGAGAAAACAAGTACAGAAAAAGCACAGATCGCCTCAAACCAGGAGATAAAACGAAATCTTATCGGACTTTAGGAGGTACTTTCTAAGAGGTTTTGATGTTACTAAACTATAGGCTATCCTGGACAAATAGATGTATCAGAGGATACCAGGATAGTGCCAGATAAGAGACTGGTCTTATAAGTAATACCCCCTTCTCTGAAAAGAGCAAGGGTGTATAGACATCAAAGTGGGGTCAAGCTATGTAAGTTCTCAGAGAAGATGATGATGATGTAGTACTCTGAGTCCCTAACTGCTACCTCTTAAGATCCAAATTTGGTAAATGATTAAGTGTGTTATTTTATGTGGCTACATCTAGGGTAATTTATTTAATCTAATTTGTAGTTAATTTCAAAACAGAACTTTAACTTTACTAAAATTATTAATCAAGACTATATGAAATGTTTATGTACAATTTAATTGTCCTGAACCTCAATCTTTTTAGGTCAGGAATACTCAAAATCAAGAAAATGATATTTACAAATTAAAATAAATATATTGGAAACATCTGTCCATTTTGTAGAAAGTTCACTGGAATAACTACACACAGTTTCTGTTCAACTGATGGTTAACTTCTGCTAAAGTTAGATTGTAAGTTTCTTTATTACTTGGGAAGGTCTTCTCTATTCCTCATAAAAGGGTTGAAATCTAGTTTGATTTCTCTTGGGTGAATGAGTTTGATAAACTGACATTGGCCTTTATAAAGGACTTAGCTTATAATGTTGCTGCTGCTCATAAACACACGTCAGGATCACCAACTTTGTGACTCCTGGCTGAGAAGATGGGGTCTGGCTCCAGATATATAAGGAACTCTCATCTCCCACACACTTCCTCTCAAGTAAATGCAGCCACGAGGAAATTTCGTGATATAACCCTCAGGTAAATAATTTTACACACACACAAGCTGAACTGGCCTTCTACGGGATCTAGAACTGCTCTCAGATCAGAAGGCAAAGACTTGGTCGTTCTGTCTTTTAGTTGCTGTCAGATCGGTGCAGATTTTTGAATCGAATGGCCCAGACCGTACGACCTTGTTACTATTTATAGAAATACACCCGCCCAATCAGAAACGCAGTCAAAAAATATTTTTAGACTAGTGACTGCTGCGAATCTGAGCGTGTCTGTATAATCTGACTAAATTTTAATATTTTATATTACAGCTATTATTGGACCGATTTTAATTATCCAAAGTGATAATTAAATGGCCAATTGCTATCTGTCGTTATATATAGTTTTTTCTTTGTTATTTCTATGCATTTCAATCTGGGTAATTTTTAAGTAATTAAATTTGGCCTTACCCGGATATGAAAATATCACTAAAATCAATTTTTCTACTACAATAAAATTTTAGCATGCGTGAATATTTATGCTTATGTGTTAAGCAATACCAGCACAATAATTTGAGATATTTCCTTCTGTTTAACTATCTTTAGTTGTTAAGAAATAAAATATCTTCGTTTGGTCAAAAACACAAAATAGCCTCTATTGTCACGTCAACCAACATTTTCTTATCACTACAAAAAAAGGAAACAATTTGATTGGTTGTTAAATTTGTACTATACTCTTAGATAATTTTTGTTGGGCGGTAACTTTTGACTTGGTTCCAAGACAAATTCAAATACACTAGATAAATTGTTGGCGGTAAATTTGACTGGGTTCTTAGACAAATTTCACAGACATAATAAAAAGGGAATGACGCTAACCAGAGATAACCTCCACCGGCATTGTCAGGAAGCATAACCATTAATTAGTTAGCCAAATATATCATGGCTAGTTCTTGCCTGGAAGCTTACGACATACCAGCAAGTACATAAGTGACTTGGCATCCATAAGTGGAAGGCAAAGGTTATATCGTACCCATGTATCATAACATGTGATTTATTCATGTATTTTGTTAAATCTGCACAGTGGACAGTATCTTATCATGCTATCTGTGTAACATACTACCATGAATCATTCATTTATATACAAACACTGAAGACATGGTCGCCTCATGAACAGCAGTGGGTGGTGAGATTGTTGGAACACCATGGCCACCTATTACCTTTTGTTCCAGGTTTTTATGATCGAGTATTATGATCGTTCCTGATCAAGTTTATGATCGTTCATGATCAAGTTCATGATCAAGTTTAACTAAAGACTTTAGGACCGTTGATCCTGCTAACTGAAGCCAAGAGGTCAACCAATCTTCAACACCTTAGTCCCCCGTAGTTATAGGGCGTGCTGAAGGACAGTCTATTGATTCAATTGTGTCTCAGGAACCTCGAACAAATACCAGATGAGTTTATGTGTATCCATCCAACAAATCCTGTGAGCAGTTTCTAAAGCGAATGTCGATGATGATAACAGCTAAAGACTAGATAGCAAGATATATCCAAACTATACTGTGACAGACTTTTATAATTTGATTGGAAGATTCATCCAAGATTTTTTTTTACTATTATTTATTTTAATTTGTAACTATAAATAATCCTACATTTTACCATCTTCCAACACCCATTTCTCATTACAAGAATATGTAGATGTACATAATAAATTATGAAATTGTACTCATTTGACTTGGTAAATTTTTAACTGTTAAATTTTGAGTTACTTTTTCTAATTTAATTATATTATCACATAGGGTTACTATAGCGAAAGTGGCACCGTATACGTCTGAAGCCTAAATCTATTGTCCAGCTCAGAGTATTCACCGCCGTAACTCAATTGTGATACCAGTGCACTTCTCTGGCACTGGGACTTCATACTTTCTGGAGAGAGATTCTACTTCTTCTCTACCACTATCATACACCAGAAAAACCTTTCGCTACAGTTGTTGACAACCATAATAGAAGGGGAAGTTGTTGAAAACCATAATAGAAGGGGAAGTTGTTGAAAACCATAATAGAAGGGGAAGATGTTGAAAACCATAATAGAAGGGGAAGTTGTTGAAAACCATAATAGAAGGGGAAGTTGTTGAAAACCATAATAGAAGGGGAAGTTGTTGAAAACCATAATAGAAGGGGAAGTTGTTGAAAACCCTAATAGAAGGAGAAGTTGAAAGAAAACGGGCAAAAGGAAGACAACGTATTTAAATGGAAGATGGGAGTCACGCTGGTGTAGTGGTTATCACACTGCGCTGGCGATCGGGTGATCCAGGTTCGCGCCCTGACGAGGACATTTGAAGAGTGTCGTCGACCGGGACTTGGACTGGAATAATTCGAGCCCTGGCAAAGACATTTGAAGAAGTGTCAACACAGTCTGACGTTTGGGAAGATGCGTACGTGTTTCGATTTTTTTGTCTTAAAGAATTCGCACTCTTTTTTCAACGTTTTAACGCTACTGATGATAATGTTTGCTCACCCTAGTTTTGAAGCATGCAGTATCCGATACCTTTCGGTGAGCAGTCTGCGAGAAGACGGATTTTGTGAAGATAAGTGGCTGTTTTCTAGTCTATGTACCCTTGTGAGCACTGCATGTGGGTTCGAGCCTTTCTTGCCTCTTCTATATGACTTTTCTATGTTCAATGTTTTATGTTCCATGCGGGCGGCTGGGAAGGTTGATTTGACATGGGATAACATCCCAGATTTAAACCCAAGGTCTACGTCAAATGTTCTGTAGGGACATCGCAGATTTCCCGCAGTGGAAATCCGGCTGATATTGGTCGAGAGATTTTCAGTCCACTACGTTTGGGTCCTCTGTGACAAATTTTGTTTAGGCGTATCGTTGTGATTACTGGTGTTATTGTTGAATTCACATGTACCTTAGTAATTGATTAGTTTTGTTCGTTTATGTCCTTCTCCATCTTACTGTCATTGATTTCTATACAAACTCATTGTATATATACACTGTGGCGTTATTTGTCTCGTCAATTTTTTTTTCTTTCGCAGTCTTATTGCATCTGCAATAATTTTTTCACTTTAGTTTTCGCTATACTATTTTTTTTTTGCACTGCGAACGTTGTCGGTTGTATCACTGTATCCTGTCTCCTTGTTAATTATTCTTTGTATTTTAATCACATATCGTTCCTCTTTCATACTTTGATACATTTTTTTTATTATTGGTTTTTTTTTTCTATTGCATATATATATTTCTCTTATATATATATATATATATATATATATATATATATATATATATATATATATGTCGTAGATTTCCGATAGGAGAATTAAGACTAGGTTTGGTCCCTTCTGAATAGGTTTGAATAGGTGATAGACTCAGTGAGAGTTAGTGAAAGGTAATAGAATTTCCACACACGTGAGATGATAGATTTGATATAGTGGCTGTCTCTGAAAGCGAAAAGAATTCTTCTCTCTCTCACCTATCTTCTACAACAGTTGTTACAGCGTCAGACAGACTACACCAATATACATATTACGTATATTTCTATCACTCACAGGCACGCACATACACGTGACGACAGGTAAACACACAGACGTGGGAAAACTATAACAATGATATATATATTATCTAGAACGAGCTGACCAAACACGATTATTAAGTTCAAGAGCGATTTTATTATCAGGAAAAATCGGCTCACAACATCAAAGAAAGTACATCAAGGAAAATACATATACACATAGTCATAAAAAATCAAGGAAATGTTGCAAGGATGATAGCCCCGTTATAGTGTTAACTCTAGGTTTAGCCCGGCCCCGTTAAGAGAACAGATGATGGCGCCCGAGTCACAGATACATAGAGTTTGAGTCTAAGAGTTATCTTTGTTTTATCTCGTAATTATATGCACAGAGTTTGAAAAAAAATCTGATTTAACCTAAGACAAAACACAAGAACTCTAGCCTTAGCAACAAATTATGCAGATTGAAAAAAAAATTAGGACAGCAACAGGGTGTCAAAGATAAAATAGTGAAAAATATCACTCAAACCAGCGTACACTCATTCATTCCGCCATGGCTTCTCATACTTGTACTCACGACTTTGCTTGCTGCCTCTTGGAACACATTGATTTTAGATTTTCACACAGACTCAAAAAATGCAGTCTTCTGCCAAGAAGTCCCCAGTTCCAAAAGACGTATTTAACTCGGAGTCTCCGGGAACGACTACTTGGGTATGCAAATTTGTTCAAATGTCTGATTAAGTCACCTAACAATTATTCCAGGCGCGGGAGTTAGCAGAGCACAGTGTCAATAGCGTAGGTTTCTAAAAAATGATGAATGTCAGGTCGGTGCCTTCCCTCAGTATAGGATTCACTTTAGTCACACCACAGATTTGTCCACAAGATATAATCTAGTCGGGAAATGATTGTTAATATTCACGCCACCAGGCAGCAAATTATATAGAGTTTCTAGAAGAAATTAAGTGCTGGCTCCAAGGTCCAGTATTTATCATTACAGTCTTTGAAAACCCGTTATAGGGATATTAGTATTTCTGTCTAACTTGCACCGTCAGATCAGTGTTACTTGAGAAAACCCACGTGGTTCAAAATAAGGACTGTCTATTTCTTCACAAGTATGGAAACTACTACTAGGTGCTGGTAAAGTTAGGGTCACCCCAAAACTTTCACTGTGTGGAGGAAAAATAACACATATAATATAATAAACAGAATCTGTACTGGTTAAAACTTACATTTAAACTTGCAAGCAGAGAGCTTTGCTTATCATTTAAACTTCCCGTGACGTAAGTTATATTTAAAAATCAGCAATCCTCATAAATTAAGAACACGTGCGTATTCCGTCACCATTCATGAGGCTGGATTCTAGAGTTTATACGTTAGTTTAGAAAAATACACTCGACTGAGTATTAGCAGTTAAATTAAATTTATAAATAGCTACAATTGCCGTTATAAGCTAGAAATTTTAATTTTATTCTGCTTTCCCCTGAATGCTTCCCTAGAAAATATAATAGCCTACCACTTTATTTCTCTTCTGCGCTAAAGAAATAGATTAAAATGACTTAAGCGATTTAACACTTTAACACTCACAAAATCTATATATCTATCATATTAATTACCTCAACCACAGAATTACAGGTAGTCGCACAACTTAAGAATAAAAATGCTGAAAATATTTCTGGAAGTCTAGAAGTTCGACAAATTGCCGAAACAAACTGAGATCTTCGCTAACAGCTATTCTGTTTTCGAGCGACCTATCTACTGTGGAGTCTATGAGCGAGAATGAAATTAAAGTTTCAAACTTGGCCAATATCTTAAAATCAGACAAAGGGCCCAAACTTACTTCGCCAAGCGAAATTATCTCCCCTACTCCCAACATTTACGTCCGCTTAACGCGTGTCGTAACTGTCACCTACTGACCACGATGTACGCGTGTCAGTTTCAAATCCCAGACAGCCTGACTCCATTGCAGGGCAGTTTTCACACTACAGCTGACCATGGCCTAAGTGAGCGCCGTGTCAGTTTGGGATTTTCCAGACAAATGTCTGGATACTGACCGGTGCAGATGTAAAGTATCACACCTCACCGGGACTTATGCCGAGAAGAAGCTCGCGCGCTCGGTGAGAATGTAGACGATTTGCTACGTCCTGTGTTCAGCGAACCGACTTATCACGCCTTCTGACGCCCTGCAGCCCTGACATCTACGTAATATCGTCCTAGCGCGATTCTCAGTTTTGAGAAAGAAACAGGTAAAGTTTGCGAATTATATGAAAATAATATTCGCAAAACGAATGGATGAAAAAATATACAGGAAAAAAAAAAAATACAGAGATAATAAAAGAGAGAGTTCGAGAGAAAGAATAGGAAGAAAATGTAGGAAATTAAATGAATATAAACCCTACGTGACAGAGCCTCCCCCCTTTAAGATATGGAAGCACTCCATGTCTACGTTATGGAGTTTAATTTCCTATAACCGTAGCTTCGGGGTGTCTGTCTTCTTCCCTCTCCTCTTCCCCCTCCATCTCTGTCCAATTCCTACTCAAGTCCACTCCTCAAAGTTTCCTTCCCCTGGAATGTCTCATATGCGCGCTTGAAAGAGCGTCGCCGCTGCTGACATTTTTGAAAGATTTCCTGTGATAGCGGTGGAATATCCCTGCCACTATCGTCATCTTCGTCAGTTTTGGCGATCGTCAGGAGATGGTCGGAGGTTGGCACTGGTTTTTCCAAGTATCTCTTTAAGAGATTTAAATGGAAAACCTTCTCCTTTCCTTCAATAGAGATCTGGTAGTTAGCCTTAGAAATCTTTTTCAGGACGGTAAACGGCCCTTGCCATCCGATCTTCAGTTGGTTGTTCTCGGTAGGGAGCAACACCAAAACTTTCTCTCCTGCTTCCAGTTCTCTCTCTTCCGCGACTTTCCTGTATCGGTTAGCGTGCTTGGTGCGAGCTCGCTTAAAGTTAGTCGTTGCTAGGTCCCACCCTAGTTTCAACCTTTCCTTTAAAACCGACACATATTTACTTGCTGAGACGACTGTCTCATCCGCCTTCTCGTCTGTCAGAGACTGAAGTAAGGCTTCAAGCGGGCCCTTAATGGGTCTGCCAAATAAGAGTGTAGCTGGCGGAAATCCTGTGGAAGTATGAGGAGATTCTCTGTAGCCAAATAATGCTGCAGGAATACAGAGATCCCAATCTTCAGGTTTCACTTGTGCCAGCTTACTTAGCATCATGGTGAGGTTTCCATTAGCACGTTCCACGAGCCCATTTCCGGCCGGAGTATATGGCTTAGTGTGGATGTGCTGGGTCCTCAAGATCTTAACGATCTCATCCATCAACAGGTTTCGGTATGGAGATCCATTATCCGTCAACACTTGCTGAGGGAATCCCAACCGAGTGAAAATCTGCACGAGGGCTTCTGCGACATGCTTGGCATCTGCGCATGTTAGCGGGATAGCTTCTGCCCATAAAGTGCATGTATCGACTAAGGTCAGGATAAACCTGTTCCTTCTTTTAGTCCTTTCGAAAGGCCCTAAAATGTCGATCACAACCCGTTCGAATGGTGTTCCCATTATTGGCATTTCACCCATGTGGACTGGGGGGGTCCGTTGCTTGGGTGGTACACGTTGGCACTGGGCACAGGATTTGACATATCTGATAATATCAGTATTCACTCCTGGCCACCAATAATGAGTGGTTATACGTTGGTTTGTGGCGTTCTGTCCCATATGTCCGCTAAAGGGAAGAGAGTGCCCCATTTCTAGGATTTGGCTTCTGTACTGTTTCGGTACTAGGAGCTGGTTGTAACCTTGGTCAGGCTTGCCCGTTCTCCGATAAAGTACGCCATCCTCAGAAAAAATGTCCCCGTGCTGTTTGGGTTCCTTAGCCATGGGCAGTTTCCTAAAGCAGGGTGCCAAAGTAGGGTCCTTGTATTGCGCTTCTTTAAGTTCCATAGGTAACAAATTTGGCGCAGGCTCCCGTTCCTTCTTGGTTTGCCCTCTTGTAGTTACTGCTGCCACAATCGGCTCTTCCGGTTTCCCAATACACACGTATCTCCCGCCAAGTATGACTGGGTAGATGGGGTCATCCATAACAGCCGCTTTGATCACACCTCTGACAAAGTCAGAGTGTATCTCCACCAATGCGATGGGAAGCGCTGTAGGTGCATCACTCTTACGAACTCCACAAAGTTTGACGGTCTCTCCTGTCTCTTGACCGGGTTTAACCAGGTTTCTGGCAACAATGCAATCGTAAGAAAGCCCCGTGTCAAATAAGCAAGAAGTTTGAGAACCGTTCAAAATAACAATACCTCGCGTTGAGGGTCTATCCCCAAGAGGTTGGGAATCACTGTCAATAATTCCGCCTTGCGAGACTGTTAATAAGCATCCGATGCGTTTAGGCTCGGTGTGCTCGGTCTGATCATATGTCCCGTGCTCGGGGGTTCTCCCTTTGCCACCTTGTCCTTTCTGGCTACGCTGCCATGTAGGGCGGTCGGGTTGATCAGACTGTTTGGGGTGGTTGGGGTACTTGTTCTTGTAGAACTTGGATTTTTCAGGAGGGGGGTTTTGAGGTCCAGTTTCTCTGTGGTTGTTTTGGTTAGAAGCCTGAGAAGATTGCTCTAGGTTATGTTTTCGAAAATGCTCCTCTGTCGGTTTCCGCTTTGTGGCCGGTAGTTCAGCCAGCGCATTGTGATAACGCTCAGACTTTTCCAAAATGTCTTCAAGTTTTTCTGCCCCCTGCTCAGCGAGAAATCTCCGGGTATCAGCAGACAAAGTGTTCTTTATTTGTTCAGTTAGAACAAGTTCCTCAAGACCTTCATAGGTAGAGGGGAGCTGCGAAAGCTCAAGGCACTTTGTTAGATATCCCTTAAGACGAGATGAGAACTGGTGAAAAGTTTCAGAATTCTCTTTCCGGCTGTTGCGAAACAGTTGCAAAAACTTGCGAGCGTTCATTTCAAAGCGCTCCAGTAACGCTTTCTTCAACACATCGTAGTCGTCTTGTTGGCTACTTTCCAGCTTAGAATAAACATCATAAGCAGAACCTTTTAGGGCCTGGGAAAGTTTCATATTCCAACGCGACCTCTCTAACCCGTACAGAGTTGCAATTTTCTCAAATTTTTCTAACCATGTGTCAATCTTCTCATTTGGACAAGGAAAAGATTCAAGAGTGAAAGACATAGCATTTAGTTGAAGGGATTGAGTGTTAGCAGGGTCAGTTAAGGAAGAATGAGGAGAAGACTCTCCATTGCTGGAGGTAGAGGCAGCACCACGACTTTGGAACTCAAGAGTTTTAAGCGCCAACTCGTGCTGTCTCTGTTCCCTCTCCTTCTCGTGCTGTCTCTCCTTCTCTCTCTCCTCCTGCTGTCTCTTTCCTCTGCTGTCTCTTCTCTCTTTTCCTCATGCTGCATCCTGCGAATTTCCATTTCCTCGTCCATTTTCTTTTGCTGTAAAGCTTCGGCTGCTTCTTCTTTCCTCCTAGCTTCTTCTTTTTCCTCTTTAGCTTCAGCTGCTTTCCTCTCCGCATCATATCTCTCAAGTTCGTCTCTGACAAAAGCTTTCGCTTCCTCTCCTTCCAGTCCCTCCTCTCTCGCTTCGTCCCTGAGAAATTGTCTAAGCTTTGCCCTCTCGGCCATATTATGTCAGTGACTGAGACTAGTGGAGAACGAAATTAGGAAAAAGGATACACTGGTTCCTACCACTTACGAGAAAAAAAACCCAAAAATTCAACAGATGATATATTTAACCCTGGGATACCTCCTCCAAAATAAAATCTAACTATCGCTGCTATTATCGGCAATAAAGCACTCAATGCAAAACACGACTACGCCAACTAAATGGTAGTTAAGATAACTTCTGAAAAATAAGTTGCTACAGTGGAAAAGCAAAAGAATATTGCAAAAATTAAAGAGAAAAATAATCCCTTAATTTTTAAAAATCCACTATAAGTTCGCCCCTGAAGTCAGATCGGGTAAGGGAGGGAATTAATCTGGACAAAAAGTCCGAAACACACTCCTTAACTTAGTTCAAACGCCGTTCTGCCTCAGTACCCAGTGAATGTTATACACTCACCACTTTACCAGCATTTAGTATTACAATCAGCAGTTAACATATATCCCGACAAAATCAACCTGTAACCAAAATGTATATTATTCAAAGATGCTGTGGAAAAAAAAACTTATTAGTTTGTGTTGTCAGCACGCCCGTAAACAGATCGCTAGTCTAGGGGGTAATTATTTTTAAAAGATACACAGTCACAAGACATCACACTCTTACTCTATATCAGAATACAGAATCTTAAGTACAAAATCCAGATAGACGAGTCCACGTTTGTCGTACTCGTCTTCCTATTCTAAGTTCAAAGACCGGAAACGAGTCCCCATTTGTCGTAGATTTCCGATAGGAGAATTAAGACTAGGTTTGGTCCCTTCTGAATAGGTTTGAATAGGTGATAGACTCAGTGAGAGTTAGTGAAAGGTAATAGAATTTCCACACACGTGAGATGATAGATTTGATATAGTGGCTGTCTCTGAAAGCGAAAAGAATTCTTCTCTCTCTCACCTATCTTCTACAACAGTTGTTACAGCGTCAGACAGACTACACCAATATACATATTACGTATATTTCTATCACTCACAGGCACGCACATACACGTGACGACAGGTAAACACACAGACGTGGGAAAACTATAACAATGATATATATATTATCTAGAACGAGCTGACCAAACACGATTATTAAGTTCAAGAGCGATTTTATTATCAGGAAAAATCGGCTCACAACATCAAAGAAAGTACATCAAGGAAAATACATATACACATAGTCATAAAAAAATCAAGGAAATGTTGCAAGGATGATAGCCCCGTTATAGTGTTAACTCTAGGTTTAGCCCGGCCCCGTTAAGAGAACAGATGATGGCGCCCGAGTCACAGATACATAGAGTTTGAGTCTAAGAGTTATCTTTGTTTTATCTCGTAATTATATGCACAGAGTTTGAAAAAAATCTGATTTAACCTAAGACAAAACACAAGAACTCTAGCCTTAGCAACAAATTATGCAGATTGAAAAAAAATTAGGACAGCAACAGGGTGTCAAAGATAAAATAGTGAAAAATATCACTCAAACCAGCGTACACTCATTCATTCCGCCATGGCTTCTCATACTTGTACTCACGACTTTGCTTGCTGCCTCTTGGAACACATTGATTTTAGATTTTCACACAGACTCAAAAAATGCAGTCTTCTGCCAAGAAGTCCCCAGTTCCAAAAGACGTATTTAACTCGGAGTCTCCGGGAACGACTACTTGGGTATGCAAATTTGTTCAAATGTCTGATTAAGTCACCTAACAATTATTCCAGGCGCGGGAGTTAGCAGAGCACAGTGTCAATAGCGTAGGTTTCTAAAAAATGATGAATGTCAGGTCGGTGCCTTCCCTCAGTATAGGATTCACTTTAGTCACACCACAGATTTGTCCACAAGATATAATCTAGTCGGGAAATGATTGTTAATATTCACGCCACCAGGCAGCAAATTATATAGAGTTTCTAGAAGAAATTAAGTGCTGGCTCCAAGGTCCAATATTTATCATTACAGTCTTTGAAAACCCGTTATAGGGATATTAGTATTTCTGTCTAACTTGCACCGTCAGATCAGTGTTACTTGAGAAAACCCACGTGGTTCAAAATAAGGACTGTCTATTTCTTCACAAGTATGGAAACTACTACTAGGTGCTGGTAAAGTTAGGGTCACCCCAAAACTTTCACTGTGTGGAGGAAAAATAACACATATAATATAATAAACAGAATCTGTACTGGTTAAAACTTACATTTAAACTTGCAAGCAGAGAGCTTTGCTTATCATTTAAACTTCCCGTGACGTAAGTTATATTTAAAAATCAGCAATCCTCATAAATTAAGAACACGTGCGTATTCCGTCACCATTCATGAGGCTGGATTCTAGAGTTTATACGTTAGTTTAGAAAAATACACTCGACTGAGTATTAGCAGTTAAATTAAATTTATAAATAGCTACAATTGCCGTTATAAGCTAGAAATTTTAATTTTATTCTGCTTTCCCCTGAATGCTTCCCTAGAAAATATAATAGCCTACCACTTTATTTCTCTTCTGCGCTAAAGAAATAGATTAAAATGACTTAAGCGATTTAACACTTTAACACTCACAAAATCTATATATCTATCATATTAATTACCTCAACCACAGAATTACAGGTAGTCGCACAACTTAAGAATAAAAATGCTGAAAATATTTCTGGAAGTCTAGAAGTTCGACAAATTGCCGAAACAAACTGAGATCTTCGCTAACAGCTATTCTGTTTTCGAGCGACCTATCTACTGTGGAGTCTATGAGCGAGAATGAAATTAAAGTTTCAAACTTGGCCAATATCTTAAAATCAGACAAAGGGCCCAAACTTACTTCGCCAAGCGAAATTATCTCCCCTACTCCCAACATTTACGTCCGCTTAACGCGTGTCGTAACTGTCACCTACTGACCACGATGTACGCGTGTCAGTTTCAAATCCCAGACAGCCTGACTCCATTGCAGGGCAGTTTTCACACTACAGCTGACCATGGCCCAAGTGAGCGCCGTGTCAGTTTGGGATTTTCCAGACAAATGTCTGGATACTGACCGGTGCAGATGTAAAGTATCACACCTCACCGGGACTTATGCCGAGAAGAAGCTCGCGCGCTCGGTGAGAATGTAGACGATTTGCTACGTCCTGTGTTCAGCGAACCGACTTATCACGCCTTCTGACGCCCTGCAGCCCTGACATCTACGTAATATCGTCCTAGCGCGATTCTCAGTTTTGAGAAAGAAACAGGTAAAGTTTGCGAATTATATGAAAATAATATTCGCAAAACGAATGGATGAAAAAATATACAGGAAAAAAAAAAAAAATACAGAGATAATAAAAGAGAGAGTTCGAGAGAAAGAATAGGAAGAAAATGTAGGAAATTAAATGAATATAAACCCTACGTGACAATATATATATATATATATATATATATATATATATATATATATATATATATATATATATATATATATATATATATATATATATATATATATATATATATATATATAAATATATATATATATATATATATTTATATAATTTCCCAAATCTATAATGAATTTAGGAAAGGGTTCTGTTATGAAGAAACATAAATGAGGTAGTTAGTTATTATTATTATCACGAAACCTAAATTGTCGACTAAGTAAGTCACAAAATATACAAAAAATGTTTCGACCAGCTGTATTATTTCTTTATTTTCAGTTTGAAGGTATTCTTCTAAAACCTGAAGTGTTGATTTTGAATCAGTGAAGATTATGATATCTGAGGGCATATGGATTTCTTGTTTGAATTGGCTGTCTATTGCTGTGAGGGTGGTGTTTTACGTCGTAGGTCCATTGGTTCTACGTTTACATCAATTTCACAAGCAGCTGTTGGTGTGGTTCTCATTCCCCCTCATATGAACCTTAGAGCTTGGTTTTGGACTTTGTCCAACTCTGCTTGAGTGGTTTTGCTCATTGCCGACTGCAGCAATAGGTTGTTATCCATGACTGATCTGACATATCCCAGGTACATGCTGTCTGAGATTTCCTTTGTCTGTTCCCCAGCTAGTGCTTGCAAGATGTTTAACTAGGTTCAGGCTGTATCTTTCATTCTGCGCATGAAGCCATTGAGGAGTGGCTGTCTGTCAAGCTCCACTCCTAACCTAAGTAAGCTAGATTTTCTTCTCTGGACAGTAGTTGTCCATCGAGTTTTAGTTGGTCGACAGTAAGGTAAGAGACGGAGAATTCTGGACATTCATTTGAGCAACACAATTATCAGAAAGATACAAACTTGAATAAATGGATGCATAATAGAAGTGTCAAAATGGCATGACAAGATTATTAATAGTGGAACTGAAACTGGTGGTACGAACCATACAAACATCAGTGGAATATGAGCTCAGGCTGATGTTGGATAGAAAACACAAGAAAAATGATAGCATTACAAGGTAGTCCTGGTTTTGGAATCCCCTGGGTAAAATAAAATAGAGGGACACTAAAAATATATAGATACGAGAACTGGAGGCAAATACGAAAGGGATACAGAAAACGTGGAAAGATCTTGACTGAATGGTACAGGACAGAAGGGTTTGGCATGTTTTGTTGAGGATTTGAGCTGAATTTATTGATGACGATTACCTGAAACCTCTAATAAAGTGACACCACTCAATCTGATCTGAAAGCCCTCCGTCTGGACCAAGTGGTAAACTGTATCACCCGACGACACTTAACGACACGGTTGGAAGAAAAACAATTAAACAGTAAAATTAATACAACACTAATTCTGTCTGACGTCTTAAAAACAAAAGTAACGACAACAATCCGCCCTTTCTGTCCTAACGACCGTGGACCTGAATTATATCATCCATCTTAAAGTGACAGAACATGAATCCCCTCAACGCTCCCACTTTCGTCTCACGGTTTGGCGTACACAATTTTTAGATCTAATGACCTGCTTTGTAAATTGTTTGTATTTACCTTCTATCTATTTTCCCATTCTCTGCAAGGTTTCGTGGTGTTTCTGTTCCTTTGTACACTTATTGCTGTGTGTTCTCCAACTGTGGCATTCAAAAAATATGTTATGAATTTAGAGGTAGTGACAGAGACCATTAGTTGTAGTTACAGTTATAATCGTAATATTAGCAATTGAATTATAGAACAGATATAGGTAGTCCCATAGCAAATACTGCCGTAGTGGAGTGAAGATTTAGATACTGCACCATACTAAGTCCAGCTTTTTATGAGGTGCGGTGACCAGTTCGCTTCCTCACTGCCTTTGCCTTCCCTAACAGACTCAAGAGCAGACTCAAGTTTCCTTTCACAGCTGGGTAGACTTGAGCCTGACGCTTTCAGTTGTCGATTTCGGAATCCCGGTAACTGCCGCGAGAGGCAAAAGCTCTAACCACTTAGCCAATCGAACGCTCGTAGCAATAATACCTGAGCTAATCGTTGAGAACACACACTGATAGTCACGTGGAGGGGGTAATGTGACAATCAGAAGTTGTAGTAGCGATAATACAGAAGTATAATTAATAATAGATGTTGTAGTTATAAAAGTAATAGAGTATAATTAATAATAGATGTTGTAGTTATAAAAGTAATAGAGTATAATTAATAATAGATGTTGTAGTTATAAAAGTAATAGAGTATAATTAATAATAGATGTTGTAGTTATAAAAGTAATAGAGTATAATTAATAATAGATGTTGTAGTTAGAGTATAATTAATAATAGATGTTGTAGTTATAAAAGTAATAGAGTATAATTAATAATAGATGTTGTAGTTATAAAAGTAATAGAGTATAATTAATAATAGATGTTGTAGTTATAAAAGTAATAGAGTATAATTAATAATAGATGTTGTAGTTATAAAAGTAATAGAGTATAATTAATAATAGATGTTGTAGTTATAAAAGTAATAGTAGTAGTAATAATAGTGAATAGTAGTAATAGTGGTAGTAGTTGTAGCGATAGTAGAGTAGTAGTAGTAGTAGTAATAGTGGTAGTAGTTGTAGCGATAGTAGAGTAGTAGTAGTAGTAATAGTGGTAGTAGTTGTAGCGATAGTAGAGTAGTAGTAGTAGTAATAGTGGTAGTAGTTGTAGTTGTAGTAATGCCGAGAATAATAAAACAGGACTTAAATCTGGTCATCATAAGTAGTGCCGTCCGAAGGTAAGTACTTCTCAGTAGTACCATTAGTGAAGCTAATACTACAATGTGAATGACAGTGATCTCCATCCTGCCATGGAGAGTTGGAGTCACTCTAGGGTACGAGCTGTAGAGAGAGACACACAAAAAATGGAACAGGATCTGAAGACAGAAATTAAAGGTGTACAAAGACACTTAGCTGATGACACGCGACTGGAGAGTTTGTCGAAGGCCTATGCTTCTTTGGGAGCTAAAAGCTAATGCTAATAATGATGATTACATGGCTATTCGGTATTCCGTTTGCCGGCGTAAGGACAACAGCCACGCACTCTCAACTTCCAGTAAATTTTCTGTTTCTGGAATTGTACTAATTATTAACCCAAACTGTGACGACTTTAGTCAAACATTCTCTATGTTTAAATTGTTATTTCTTCATCCCAATCTGAGTAATTTATATGAAACCAACATTACAACAAAATAAAAATTAATTGGTATTTTGTTATATAAAATATTATTTCATATTAAGATTACAACTTAGAGGTTTATTCAACACATGATGTCATAGTGACCCAGCAATTTTTGATGTCTTTTGAAATGTCAGTAAAAGGATTTTTTATATTTTTGTTTTGTTTTGTTTTTTGGACATAAAAAAACAAACAACTTATTTGTCTTGACAGACTATGGAAGAGAGGGTGTGAATAGATAGAAATAGAGTCACTGGTGGAAATTATTGGGAGAAGATATGCCTACTGAAGGGTAGCAGCCGTACGGTCTTCAGCCTACCTGATGACTAACTTTTAATGGGGCAATCTTTTATCGCCCTCCAATGTTAATAGAAGACTTTAGTCTAATACACAGTTAGGGACATATGAATACTACACCAATGAGAGATAGAAAAGATGCTCTGACCAGCACAAGATGAGGTTTTGTTGTTTTTATTTAACGAACGATATACGACACAAAGCATCACAAAAATCATAGATAATAAAAGGTGTAGACCTTCGCACACAAAAACAATGTCTAAAGGCTACACGACAAGAAACACTAACCATCAAATACCCCCAAAAATAGAAACTGTGGCCACCGCACTCTATCTCACTCATAGATTCATTCAGACACACCTTGACACTCGCTTACTCCACGCTCACTCTTCCTAAAAGATAAGAGTCCTGAACAAAATCTGCGGTTATCCGGACAGGCGCTCCCAGTCTGGAGGTAGACGGCCGTTTCTGCCTTGTTGAATAATAAATCCAGAAAATGCAAAGAATCCTACTTAGGGATAACCTTGCAGTGGCTAGCAATCGTTGTTTTCTTCTGTGGGGTCTGCGAGAAATATCCACAGAAATAATACGACGGGGTGTAAACGCATTCTGTGAGACCTTGCAGTGGCTAGCAATCGTGTTTTCTTCTGTGGGGTCTGCGAGAAATATCCACAGCGACGGGGTGTAAAGGGCTTCACCAATATTGTCCAGATGAATGTCTGGCAAATCTGTAAAAGCCCGTAGGCACTGCGGCTTGCAAGGGCGGTAGAACTAATCCACGGATGCCCGCTCGCTGAGTTGATTGACTTTAAGCCGTCAGCCGGGAAAATGATGGTTGATAACGTAAAGGCCGAGATAGAATCGATGGCAGCTTCTTACAGAAATAAAACGGCTCAAAGCGACTTTGAAGACTCTAGTTGAGGCCGTCGAAAAGAGAACACAGTCCGTTTTTCTTTGATCAGCGCCTGGAAAAATAAGGACAGTCAAAAATATTTACTTATCTTCTCACCGAGAACGCTCAATATTACAAACACGACTTCACATACATGCACACTCTCTTCCTTCCATCTTGACGAACGAATACCCTTCACGTCGATATATATAAACAACTGTATGTCCAACACCTTGCCGGCCCCCACAAATGCCCTGTCCCAGTATTTTTCAGCTACCTTCTTCACTCTTTTTTTAAATGATTCTCCCAAACGTTTTCAATTGGGTTTAGATCCCCCCACTTCCACTCTCTTGCAGCCATGCTTTGGGGGTATGAGCGAGGGTCATTGTCCCCGAGAAACCATGCCTCGCATTTATTGATCGCGCAGGTGGGCGGTCAAGCGTGACACAATCTGACCTTGTTCAAGCGAGGTCAGACCAGTCACTCCAAAACAAAAAAACATGCTATGAAATTGACAGGCGTGTTCAAAATTAACAGCTACTAAAATTAATAGCTAACTGAAATCGAACACTCAATACGGAATTACAGTGTACACATAGAACAGAACAATTAATCAAAAGTGAAATAAATGTACTTAGATATTTGTTTCCTTCATTCCAAAGCTGTAAATTAACATACATACTTATATTTTCTGCCACTAATTATATATATCCATATATATATATGTTTGCTCATTAAGTATATATATTTGGGGCAGAACATGATATATTTAATATTCAGCTTATATATATATATATATATATATATATATATATATATATATATTATATATATATAATATATATATATATATATATATATATATATATATATATATATATATATATATATATATATATATCCCTTCTGTCATCTGCAGTCTATCTTTCCCTCACTGTCTGAAAAACAACGCTGTAATATTTTCTCGTTATGTGTCAATTCCGGCCCACAAAAGTTACTATTAATTATAGAAAATAAAATTAGTAACCCGGGATTTAGACTACGTTCATATATATTAATGATATGCTAGCATCCCAAATTACTCTAAGAAAATTATACCGGTCTTACGAGCTTCAAGGAAATATCTCCGTACGGTAGAAATGACCAATTTCTATCAACAAGGGGTATTAAGTATCCGTAGCTAGAATTCTTTAAGTGCACTGATCAAAAGGGACAGACCCACGTGCTTTAAATAGTAATAGGCAGATGGCAGGTGTTCGGTTCGCATTCCAGATGAAGAGGAGAACAAAACACGTAATCATACGCAAGAGCTTCTGATCGGCTCAAGATTAAACAGAAATCTACGTAAGCAAAACGAGGAGTTTTCTCCGGCTTCACTAAGACAAGGAAAGAGATGACGCATTATACGAACGGCGCTCTGTCCGCGATCAGCGCTGTCACCAGATGAAAGAACGAAGGAATTCCCCTGGGTTTCCCGAATCAAATAGGACCAGGGAAGTCCTACGTTTTCTTGGAGACCAACAAGAAAGATTTGTTTGATCACCCACCGCGTTCTGCGTGCTGGAGACAGGCGTAGATAGTGTCTATAGTGATTGACATACGAGTATATACTGACAGAAATACGAGCAGAAAGAGACAAAATTACAGAAAAGTGGGCGGAGAATTTAGATGGACAGAAAATAGACAGGTCAGCATGACGCAACCCCAGACAGGCGGGCAGTCATTTCTATCAAAGACGTCACATGTATACACTGCTTAGACAGCAGAGATTACGCTGGCTTGATCGTCTCCGCGGCATGGAGGATAATTGCATCCCTAAAGATGTCTTCTACGGACAACAGGCAGATGGCAAAAGAACGTCATCATGGTGCAGCTTTATTCCATCTCTACTTTTGACCCATCATCTTAATGTTATATACTCTTCTTTTGGACTAGGTACCCAAAAACTTTAAACGCGTTTTTCTCAAAACAAGCAGGCGTGGAGATGGCATAATGCGGTACTAAGTCCACGAACTGTTGGATGACTCTACCTGAGGTTCAAAGCTGTGTGCCAGGGCGATTTGAAGGCATTGGACATAAATCCAGCAACTTGGGAGGATAAAGCTGCTGATCGCACCAAGTGGCACGGTACCACCTCAGATTGGGCGGAAGGATGATCTGACAAAAAGCAGAACAGAAAAGAACACGCTGAAAGAAACACTACGGAAAAACAGATGAGGGATGTCACCTCAGGGGAGCATTCCTATAGTCAGTTATGGCTGAAGGGAGCTACTACTATAATCCAATAGATACAAGTGAACATATAACCATTTTAAAAAATAGGAATGAACTTTTGAAACACTCTGTAATATTTTTCTATATTAGTCATCAATTATCTCATCTCATCTCAACCCGTAACCCGTCATGGGTCGTAGGGGTGCCATGGTGGAAGCATCAGCAGACAGGGTCCTCCACTGCTCTCTATCCTCAGCAATGCGTACAAGTGTGGAAAAACCGTGTCCTGCAAATTCTTTGATGTTATCAGCCCAGGATTTTCTTTGCCTTCCTCTTCTCCGTTTACCTTCGACTGTTCCCTGGAGGATCATTTTCGAAAGGGAGTCATGACGAGTTACATGCCCAAACCAGGCAAGCTTTCGACGTTTCACTACTGATAAAAGTGGTTCTTGGTGGCCTGCATAGGTGTTTATTTTCTCTCTAACATAGACATTTGTTTTGTGCTCTTTATAGCAAATGCGCAACATTCTTCTATAACATTTATGCTTGAAAGCCTGAATCCTTCTCTCCGTATCTGCAGTGAGTGTCCAGCTCTCACACCCATATAAGAGAATAGATAATACAAGTGATTTGTATAATTTGATCTTCACGGGAAAACTGATGTTACTTTTCCAGATCACATTCAGTCTTGTCATGGCAGCTGAGGCCATCTCAAGTCTTGTCTTGATTTCTTTACTTGATCTCCCATCACTACATATAGTGGACCCGAGATATTTAAAGGTGTTAACTTCTTCTAACGTTTGCCAATTTAACGTAATGTTGGTCGGATCAATTATCAAATAAACAAAAGAAACATTATTTGTTGTTAATTTCACGGATTTGGAGCAGTCACATTTTTTAATTGAGACTCCGGTACCCATAGTGACTGCTTCATGTGTTCTTTAGTCTACCTCTTCTTCACGTACCCTGGGAATTTCAGATAAAGGACTGCTTAGTGCTATCAGCAGGTCTCTGCAATACGTGTCCAATCCTTCGCCAGCACCTTCTTCTTGCTGGCACTGGCCTGGTTCTTGACATCAGTTCCACATTGGTGACCTTGAGCTATAATTTCAATCCTTCTGTTTTACTCAAGCATCCATTAATAAAAACCTATAACTTCTTAATTGTAGTTTCTTGATGTTCTCCATGTTTCACAGCCATACAATAGGACTGACTTGACATTTGAGTTGAGAAATCTTATTTTTGTGTTGTTCTCGATTTCTTTTAATCTCCTTATATTCCCCAAATGCAATGAACACTTCTATAACCTTTTGTATTATCGCTTTAGTATCATCGTCTGTCCATCCAACTTTGTCTATATTACCGTCAACATCGGAAACAGCGAACATAAAAAAGCAGGAAGATTTATCTCGTAACATAACACTGATTTACTTTTTTGTTTTTCTTTTTATATCATAAACGAACATCTATTATAACAGCCTCCTAACACGCAAACACGTATCGTTTGACATTTTAATAACACTGACAATCACAGATGAAAAGCCCTCAAAGCTGTAGCCTTGAAAGAAAACACATGAAAAATCATGAAATCTCGACTAAACTGGATAGAATCGACCTTCACTGAAAAGACGTAAAAAGCCGAAGGAAATTATTAATATAAAATTATTACGAAAATATTCACGCAAATAAAAAAATTGAAGGCTGCAAGTGTTTTATCCGCGGCTCTAAGTGCAGAAGCGGCACACAAAAATGAAGGAAAATAAAACATGTTAGAAAAGGGAGACAGAGGAACGGAAAAAACCAATACAGTACAATTAAAGATGAAAAAGACACGAAAAAGAGAAAAAGATTACAAAAATGCAGAAGAAAGAAATAATTATTGAATAATGAAAAAAGAGAGAATGTGAGAGAAAAAAGGGCGAAGTAATGAAGTAAAAAGATGGTAAGACAGAACAAGTAATTGAACGAATGAGTGAACGAATAAACGAATGACAGAATTAACGAACACACTTTATTTTCGATGGGTTAAAATTGGATCGCGCAGGCCCGTCTAACATTCTGCTCTCTCTCTCTCTCCCACGCTCTCGCTCTCTCTCTCCTCTCTCTCTCTCTCTCTCTTTCTCTCTCTCTCTCTCTCTCATTTTGATACTGCATCCAGTCATTTACATTGGTCGTGAAACGAGTGTGTGTAAACCCACTTCTAAGTTTAATCATTATGTCGGGATACAAATTTGCCCCAGCCAATCAACGCACAGTCGCTGAGCCAGAATAAATTACACGAAGTTACGCCAGGAAAAAACTTAAGCCCTGTTTTTCGGATGTCGGTTGCGGCCATCTTGTCACCCAATATGGCGGAAAAAAACAGAATAAAATTAGGCTGTACGGAGCATGGTACTAAACCGCATTTAGCTAATCAGCTTGCCACGCCGAGAACCAACCAAAAGCTTTCCTTAAGCACTAGAAGTTACCTCATTTACCTATATATACGGGAGAGATTTTATTCAAAACACACACACACCAAACACAATGCCAGATAGACGACCGACTGAAGAAGAGGAGCTGTCAGCCTTGATTTATTGCTTACCTGCGTGAATTGACCTGGCAGACTGCTTCTCTAGTCGAGTCACTGGCCTGTTTAAATCTTAGAGGGTAAATATATATTTACTATAACTTGTAGGAAAATAGGCCTACAGCAGATATATAATGTTGGTATTGGTTGTGTGTCAGTTATACTACCTACACCTGTATATATTTAAAATAAATTGTTTCACTATGAACGGATCAGGTTACTGATTGTATCTTGGGGAATTAGGCATATTGATTGTTTTTCCTGATATGATTGATGAAGACGAAGACTAATAGGAATCATACTTCAATATGTTGTCTCACATAACTTCAGTCTATTATCTCAGATAACTCCAAACTGAAATATAACCAAAACAGTCCTTGTTAGGACTCAATCTATTGTCCCATCTAACTCCAATCTATTGTCCCATATAACTCCAACCTGATATATCACCAAACAGTCCTCGTTTCATATACTCATATCATTAGAACACAACAATATTGTTAGGATATATGTTACCAATAGCACTTGTCAGAGAGGGCCTGGTATATTATAGGGGGAAGTGTTGCGTGATAAATTCTCGCAACATCGTTTTATTTCAATATCTATTTTATAACGCAAGGGCAACAACTGCTTGGAATTTATAGTCACTTTTCTCGGTAAGCATTTGTCTTCTCGCGTTGGTATTGAACGCAGTTGAGTTTTTGAGCTGTGGTCATTTTTCGCGCCGGACTGCGCATGACTTGTCTTGCTTCTTTGTCAATCGGTTTCCGCCCACCACTAGTGGGAGTGAGCGATTTGGAATGGCGAAAGAGATGCCTCGTTGAAGAGGGGATCTCCGCTATTTTTGTTCTGTCAGGGATGTGTAGTCCTCTTAATGGATATTTCGTTTATTCGAGATAATACCTCTAGTGTTTCCCACATGTCGGGAGGCGTGATATTTCTGTGTATTTCATGAAAGCAAGGTAAATTGACTTTTTCATTAACTCTATTGATTTTGGGTCGTGAGCGATTTCGATTCATAGCCTGTCTGCGAAAGTCGTCGTCACGAGATGTTTTTTTCCCAGCTCACATGTCGCTGCATTGTACTGCATCGGTTGATGCAGGTACCAAGGACCATTACTTGCTACTTTGTTAAATGAACTAGGTTTGGAAAACCTTTATTATCTAGAGGATATTTTTGAGGACATTATTTATACTTCGGCAGACGTGTCTGTCTTGCTGAAGTCAAACTAAGGAGAGTGAACTGATCTCATACATCTGGTTATCTCCTGGCTGTTATAGAAAAGGATGGAGTTGTTCACCTGACTACATTTACAGCACTTTGAAATATAACATGCATCTGACTCATCATTGTAATGCTGTCTACCGTTTATTGCTGTATTGAATGTTGCTGTGATAATGACTGTTTGATGTGCCTACACATTTGCGTAACCATTTTGTCACTGTGGCGTCCACAATAAATAATGAAGAAAAACGTCAACGGCTGTTTCAAGACTCATTGACTTTATACGTCGTGAGTTTACTGACGTCCTATGTGGATTGCCCTGTTATTGTTGCATGAACATTGTTTTGACTGAACACATCTACACACTACACAAAACCAGACATGCGGATACCATCCATCATCATATGGCATCACGCATCATTTGGTGGCCATAAGCTGGTTTGATTCTGGTACCAGCAAACACGGGGGTCCCTTACCCACTTCATTTTCAACAAGAATTCATCAGCATCCTTCAAGAAATTAACATTCTTCAATACAGTCAACATCTTCAAAATTTTCAAAGTACTCGGCGTTGCCCGGTAAAAGTCAAATTTCAATTTTTTGACGGAAACAAGAATTTGACAGTACCCGGCGTTGTTACATGTTGCCGGATAACTCGGACTGCTGTTATCTTTTACGCAAGTCAAGCAAGTGGCTGCTGTCAAGGTTCCAGTGCTGTCGTTTTTTGAGAAGGTCAAGTGCCGGTTGAAACGGGTTGTTTTCTGAAGAAGGCCAAGTACCGATTTCCATCAACTTACTTTTGGATTAGAAGGTCAAGTGCCGAAACAACTCAACACACAGTATGTCAGAAGCTCTTGTACCATCGTGTTAGCAGTGGAAGCAGTTCAGATGTGCCATCATCGTTGGAGCTTCGCTCTTTAGGACGTTGATTGACATCCGTTTTTCTGCTGTTCTACGATTGGAAGCCTATAAGTTAAGTGGCCTGTTTGTATGTAAACTGTGCCCTTATACTTCTGCTGAGTCTTCTGTGTATCATCTCATTCTATATGTTATATGTTTATATGTTATTTGTATATTTATATGTTTATATTTCAGCGGGTTCTCGGTTGGGTGGTGTCTCCGTTAGATTATGCCACGTCATAGAGGTCGTCTATTGTGAGCGTTTTCTGTAGGGTTTGCAAATTTCCGATACTGGAATTTGCTAAGCGACTTCTGTTGCTATTTATGTTAGTTGTGATGACATGTTTTAATATTGTTTTCGTTATTATTTCGCATTCTTTAGTTTTGTTTTGATTTGTTTGTATTTGTTAGCCTCATCTTGACTATATTTTAGTTTCATACAACATTTTTGTTTATACACTGTGGTGTCATGTATTTTGTTTAATTCTATCGCAGATATCGTCACATTTTTTGTGATATTTCATTAATTTCTGCTTTATTTTTAGTTGATTTCTGCGAAAGTTTTTGTATTGTTGCTGATCTTTGTTATTGTTTACATTGTTATTGTTTACATTGTTTGTATTGTTTACATTTTCAATGTTTACATTCTGCATGTGTTTACATAGTCATTGTTTACAGTTATAGTAATTAGTTAATGGGCTATGCTAATGCACTGTTACTACTATACTGATGATAAATGAATGATGAATAGTGTCGTGCACTATTGAATGAGAAGTGCACTTATGATCAAGAATTGAGTGCTGATATTTCATATACAAGTTCTTTGATTGGAGACTTGTTTCCCACAGAGACTGGGATAATATAAGGTGATGTGAATATACAAGTGCTTAATTAAGACTAGTTACACTTAGGTTTGAAATAAATTAGTTAATTATTTCAGGTTTTGGACTCATATGTTAGACAACATGTCTACATTTGAGCACTTTATTGAGCAGGGTAAATTGCTTGGGAAGACTGGTGATAAGTTAGAAGAATTTGCAACTGCTCGATATGATAAAGCAATGGAAGCTGAACAAAAGAAACTGCAGATGCAGGTGGATGAAAAAAGATTCCAAATGGAAATGGAAAAACAAAAAAGGGAATCAGAAGCTGAGGAGAGAAAACTCCAGCTACAGCTAGAAGCTGAAAGACTTCAAAAAGAGGCTGAGAATAAAAGACTTGAAAAAGAGGCTGAGAATAAAAGACTTGAAAAAGAAGCTGAAAATGAAAGACTTCAAAAAGAGGCTCAGGCTGAGGAAAGAAGATTACAGAGAGAGTCTGATGAGAGGAAAGAGAAAGCAAAAATGGAACATGAAGAAAAGGTCTTAGCTTTAGAGTTGGAAAAATTGAAATTGACAAGCATGAGTAATGGTAATGATGCAAACAAGGGTTCATCTTCTGGTAAGGCTAATAGTGATACTTTTAAGATTAAGTTACCAACATTTAGTCCTTCCAGTGATGACATAATGTTCTATCTGGACAGATTTGAACAAGCATGTACAGCTCATAACATAGACAAAGCAAAATATGTTTATCAGTTATCAGGGATACTGACAGGTAAAGCTCTAAGTATATTAAATATGGTGGATGAACCTGACAAGAACAATTATGAGGTTGTCAGTGCCGCTCTGTTAAAGAAATATCAGCTTAACGAAGACGGCTATCGTCTACAATTTAAAAACATGTTACCTGAAAATGGAGTTGAATTCTCCGAGTTTATTGCAAGAATACGCATTACTTTCTCACGATGGGTTGAACTATCTAAGACGGAAAAAACTTATGAAGGACTTATGGACTTAATACTTAGAGACAAAGTCATGTCGTCTGTCAATGAGTCTTTCCTTGCTTTCCTTCATGAACGTAAACCTAAAACAATAAAAGAAATGGAAGATTTCTGTTGCCAATACGTAACTGCGCACCCACACATAACCATGGGTAACTCTAAGGTGAAAGAAGGTTTACCAGTTGCTTCGGCAGCTCCGTATGGTCAAAACTTTGCTCGTAGATCCCAACAAAATTTTGATAGAAAGAGTAGCGGTAATTTCTGTCAAAATCATGGAAATCAATTTCATGGTGATTCTTCTTCGAAGAATTGGAGACAACCTGATAGTACTCGTTACTATCACCCTAATAATTATAAGCATTTCAAAAGAGGATATGGTAATAGAGGTTATTCCTGCCGAAGACCTCAAAACCAAACAAATAGATGTTCGCATCAATGTGAACATGATAGTAATCATGGAAACTGGAATTCGAACCAGTATAACAATTACAATAGAGACAATAATAACTGCAGAGATAATAATAACTCTGATAACTTCAGAGGTAATAATAGTCGGGGTAGATCTCAACACAAAAAAAAGAGATATCAGCAGGCTAATGCTGTACAACAGGAAACTGAGGGAGCCTGTAATCATGTTGTTGATAGTAAAAACTTTGACGCTGTCACTAGTTCTGCTTTTGACTTTGAGAGAGCAAACAAATGCCCCCAATGCAGTACTTTATTCGAACCGGGTACCATAACTACTTTGAGTTGTGGTCACCCACTTCCCGCTCTTCCTGCTGCTGTTGCGCATGACGGGAGGGGTTTTTAATTCTACATAAGGGTCTTGTTAATGATACTCCGGTCTCACTACTTTTCGATTCCGGATGCACCACTATTGGTGTTAGACAATCGCTTGTAGATCCATCTTGTGCTACAGGAAGGGTTATTAAATGTGTCACATTTGGCGCACTCTAGAAAAATATCCTACTGCTGTAATTCGCATTGCCACTCCTTTCTTTACTGGAGATGTGCATGCTTGTCTCTTACCTAATCCTATTGCGGACCTTATTATTGGTCGTATTCACGGAGTTAGGGAGTGTACCCCACAGCAGATTGCTGCTTGGGAAGATAATAACATGCAAGCTACAAATGCAGTAGTTACAAGAGCACAAGCTCTACAAACACCCGAAACTTCACTGAATAGTGATAATGAAGTTGATAGCCAAGATAGTCACTTAGTAATCACTCGTGACTCTTTCATAAAATTGCAAGAAGAAGATTCTTCTTTAAAAAAATTCTTCGTTCTGCGAAGAAAGGTGATCCGAATCAGGATACAAATAGAAAATCTTGGATTGCAATGAGAAACGGCGTACTTGTACGTATGGTACAAGATTCGACTACGTCGGCACATTCGCAAATTCTTGTTCCCAAGAGCATGAGAGTCCAAATATTGCAACATGCTCATGACTCGCAATGTGCTGGACATATGGGTTTTGCCCGTACGAAGTCGAGAGTCCTTGCGGCTTTCTTTTGGCCTTTTGTCAATAAGGACATTCGTATTTACTGCCGATCATGCAAGGTATGTCAGGAGGTCAAATCTAGAGGACCACGACATGCTGCGCCCATCCAGGCTGCTGACATTCCTATTCGGCCGTTTCAGAAAATGGCCATAGATATTATTGGCCCTTTTAAGGTCAAGTCGGCCAGAGGACATCAGTTTATCCTTACATGTGTCGATATGTGCACACGTTGGCCAGAGGCTATTCCTCTTAAGAGCATATCTACTACAGATATCGCAGATGCTCTTTGGTTGATATTTTCTCGCTTGGGGTTCCCCAGAGAAATATTGTCAGACCATGGCACTCAACTCATATCTGACACTATGTCACAGGTAATGTCTACCTTACATATTGAACGATCTCTCAGTAGTATCTACCATCCTATGTCTAATGGGTTAGTTGAGCGTCTGAATAGAACGCTCAAGACTTTGCTTGGTAAGATAACTGAAGATCATCCTCAAGATTGGGACAGGGTTTTACCCGCGGCTCTCTTTGCCTATAGAGAAGTCCCTAATGAACACACAGGATTTTCTCCCTTCGAACTTGTCTTTGGCGCGCGTCCACGCGGCCCTATGTCTTTATTACACGATCTCATCACTGCCGACGATATTAGCGATGAAACTCAATCCTCATATGAGTATGTCATTGCTCTTAGACAAAAGATCATTGAGGCATGTAAGCTAGCAACTGCTTCATCAGAAATTGCTAAAGAGAAGGCAAGGCAGTTTGCTAACAAGAATAGATGTCTACGACAACTTTGTCCAGGTGACAAAGCATTCGTCCTACTCCCCAGTAGGTAAAATAGACTTCTTATTGCATGGAAAGGTCCGTATGCAATAGTCTCTCGGATTTCCGATGTTGACTATGTGGTCGATATTGATGGAAAGCATAAAACTTTCCACATAAACATGCTTTCGGAATTTCACGAACGTCCGGACTATTTGCTGCCTATTTTCCAGGCAACGGATGATGCTCCTGCACCTCACGGTCATTATTCATCCCTGTCTGTCATTCAGGATGAGGAAGCTACCTTCTCTGATGTCAACCTTCCCCTCCCAGTGGTTCCATTACATTCTACGGAATCTTGGAAAAACGTTTCTGTTTCTCCTAATCTTTCTGGTGACGAACATCGACAAGTCTCGTCGATGTTACAAACATTTCAGGATGTTCTCACTGACATTCCTGGACACACAGATGTCATAGAACATGACACAATTCTTACCGACAATAATCCAATTAGGGTTAGGCCGTATCCTATTCCTATACACTTTCAGTCGCAAGTGGAAAAGGAATTGGATGAAATGATTCAATTAAATATAATTGAACCATCGACTTCACCATATTCTTCTTCCATGGTTATTGTCCGGAAGAAGGATAAGAACATACGAATTTGCGTTGATTATCGCAAATTGAATCAGGTCACAAAGTTCGACGCTGAACCGATGCCTTTGTTAGAAGATCTACTGATTAGACTTTCTAATTCTAGATTCTTCACTAAACTTGACTTGTCTAAAGGTTATTGGCAAGTGCCTTTAGCAGAGCATGCCAAACCTCTTACTGCTTTTTTCTACACCTAGGGGTCTATTTCAATGGAATGTTATGCCTTTTGGTCTCATGAACGCCCCTGCCACTTTCGTTCGCATGATGCGTCGAATTCTGTCACATCGTTCGGATGTCATGGCATACTTAGATGACATCTGTCTCTTCAGTGATACCTGGGAAGATCACTATTTAGGGTTATATGACTTACTGTCCACTCTACGTGAGAATAATTTGACAGCAAAACCTTCTAAAGCTTTTGTTGGTTTTGGTGAAATCTCTTTCCTGGGTCATCGTGTTGGTCATGGTCTCTTGAAGACAGAAGACCACAATACTTCCAAAATACTGAACATCTCTGTTCCTAAAACGAAGAAACAAGTTAGGAGTCTCTTAGGTTTAATTCAATTTTATGGGAGATTTATTCCAAATTTATCTTCGATCATGGCACCTCTATCAACATTGTTGAAGAAAGGTTCGCCTAATCTGGTCCGTTGGTCTGAAGAATGCCAATCTTCACTAGACCAAATCAAGAATATATTTTCTTCTCCTCCCATCTTAAGATTACCTACTCTTGATAGGACTTTTGTTCTTCGGAGTGGTGCTTCATCCACTGGGATTGGAGCAGCACTGATGCAAGAATATGCAAATACTCTGCATCCTGTTATGTACATTTCTAGAAAACTAAATGCGGCAGAGAGGAACTACTCGGTTTTAGACCGTGAGTTGTTAGCGATGGTTTGGTCAATTCTAAAACTACAAAGATTCCTCCTGGGCGCACATTTCATTCTAGAGACTGATCAGAAAGCTCTTACAGCTATTCAGACTAAAAATTTGAAGAGTTCGAGATCCACTCGATATGCTATAGCTCTTCAACCTTTTCACTTCACGGTACGAGCTATCCGTGGTGCGGATAATGTGATGGCTGACATTTTGTCTAGATGCCCACATGACTCCAACTCATACTTCTGTCCTATATTTCCTATATATTACAGAGTCATAACACACCTATATTTCTACAATAGATTAGCACATCTGTACTTACTTATATGTACACACTATCGTGCTTTGTTGTCATCTTCTTCTGTTCGTTTTTTAAAATGATAGAGGAGGACTGAGTAGTTAATATAAGGGCCGTTAGTTTACTAAACAGCCACAATTATTAATAATGTATTGTACCTTATGAAGCATATTAGTTATTAATTAGCATTATATTGCTTGTACTTTCTCAGAATGTCATTGTTGAGCTGAGGACTTACCTTACGAGTTCTAGATTGTGTACTTACCCTCGGAATACCAGAGCATATGTCCTGGATCGTCATGTAGTTTAACTTTACTATGTACTTATGTCATTACATGTCAAAGAATGTACTATTTAAATTTTCCTATCAGATTTGTACATCCATTTTTAAAGACAATATTAGAGTATGCTGTTTAATGATGATTATAGTAACTTGCATACGTATATTGTGTTTACATGCTAACGTGATGTGTGTTGGTGACACCTCCCCGATGTGAATATTTTTTGAGACATATTTATGTTTCTGTTGAGGTATATCCTCACCAGACACTCTATAATTAGCCTATTGTTTGGCAATTTAGTTAATTATCAGCGCATAATTCGTGCGTTTTGAGCCGCTTATCGCTTGCTCTTTGATATTGGAAAAAAAAAAATATGTTCCACATTTTTTTTTTATCGGGAGGAGGTGGTGATATGTTGCGTGATAAATTCTCGCAACATCGTTTTATTTCAATATCTGTTTTATAACGCAAGGGCAACAACTGCTTGGAATTTATAGTCACTTTTCTCGGTAAGCATTTGTCTTCTCGCGTTGGTATTGAATGCAGTTAAGTTTGAGCTGTGGTCATTTTGCGCTGGACTGCGCATGACTTGTCTTGCTTCTTTGTCGATCGGTTTCCGCCCACCACTAGTGGGAGTGAGCGATTTGGAATGGCGAAAGAGATGCCTCGTTGAAGAGGGGATCTCCGCTATTTTTTGTTCTTTCAGGGATGTGTAGTCCTCTTAATGGATATTTCGTTTATTCGAGATAATACCTCTAGTGTTTCCCACATGTCGGGAGGCGTGATATTTCTGTGTATTTCATGAAAGCAAGGTAAATTGACTTTTTCATTAACTCTATTGATTTTGGGTCGTGAGCGATTTCGATTCATAGCCTGTCTGCGAAAGTCGTCGTCACGAGATGTTTTTTCCCAGCTCACATGTCGCTGCATTGTACTGCATCGGTTGATGCAGGTACCAAGGACCATTACTTGCTACTTTGTTAAATGAACTAGGTTTGGAAAACCTTTATTATCTAGAGGATATTTTTGAGGACATTATTTATACTTCGGCAGACGTGTCTGTCTTGCTGAAGTCAAACTAAGGAGAGTGAACTGATCTCATACATCTGGTTATCTCCTGGCTGTTATAGAAAAGGATGGAGTTGTTCACCTGACTACATTTACAGCACTTTGAAATATAACATGCATCTGACTCATCATTGTAATGCTGTCTACCGTTTATTGCTGTATTGAATGTTGCTGTGATAATGACTGTTTGATGTGCCTACACATTTGCGTAACCATTTTGTCACTGTGGCGTCCACAATAAATAATGAAGAAAAACGTCAACGGCTGTTTCAAGACTCATTGACTTTATACGTCGTGAGTTTACTGACGTCCTATGTGGATTGCCCTGTTATTGTTGCATGAACATTGTTTTGACTGAACACATCTACACACTACACAAAACCAGACATGCGGATACCATCCATCATCATATGGCATCACGCATCAGGAAGGAAATGGTTGTATCACACCTAGGTGTACATATTATTGGATGTATTCATGTACTGAATTTATATTATTGAATGTATGCATGTATTAGTTTATCAGAAAGAATGTTTTGCAAGTAGACACCTGTCTTGTCTCGCTATTGCTAACTCATACTGAGCCATGTTGCCCTTCATCCTACATGCAGACACCTGCGACACACGCTCATTTCATAAACACTAGAAAAAGGTGGGCTTGATGACAGAAATTAGCCCCTATTTTTACTTGTTACGAGTTTTATTCGTGTCATAAAACCTGAGGTCGTATGTCCAGTCAATTCAGCTGCCGGAACTTCACAGGAGCACAGAGATTGTACCTGAGATACATCTTTAGTCCCCCTCAGTCTTCGGTGGGCTAACGAAACGATCATCAGCGGGTGTTTGATAAGGGTGGTTTATGGCTGACTACTGGCTACTATGAACGGTAAGCCACCAATGTTGCAGGTATAAGTCCACAGTCGTTGCTAGTGTGTAGCCATATGAAGTCCCACCCCTATAGACACCAGGTAGGTTATAGGATGGAGTGTGAGGTGTCTTGTCTGGTTTATGGGGGCTGGCTGCGAGTGTAGGTGATGTGGTTTCACAGGTTCACAACACACGTGGTATGACATGAAAAGTCATAGAAGGGTGTAAACTGCTATTGACGTTTTCCATCGTTTATTTTCTGACGCCACAAGACAAGTACTGTACATCGATTTTACATAAGTCATAGTCACTGTAGTACATGGTAATGTGCATACATAAAGTTCATCAATGGATCCTGCAAATCCTATGAGCTGATATCTATATATACCAGCTTACAACAGCGTCAGCTTCATATCATAATGTACATAAGTCTAACAAACTCCTCTCTGATGCTATCCGTTCAGATATGTAAATGAGTTCACCACTGAACGCACGGGAATGGCGTTTCAAGAGTACAGGTCAGATTGACCTTTGTAGATTTTCTAAGTCTAACCTCGCTGTAGATACCGTCGCTAGCATTGCGAAGTTCAAAGAGCATAGAAAACTGTTCTCTGGGCCTAGCATGACCCGTATACATCTAAATCTCAGGTATGAAGATACCTGGGGTGTAATCTCTAGTAGAAGAACCTCTCCTTCCTGTAACTGGTAACTGAGCAGAGAACGACCAATGTCAAACATCAAAATAGATTACAGATTTGAACATAAGGAGGGTATTACCTTGCTTCGAAATCACACCACAACACATACGCCTCCAGGCGTTTTCGAATCATATAGGGAAAGACCTCGTTAGCAAAACTAACTCACAGGAGGACTACCAATTCCCTATCAAAAGATCACAGACGCAGGATGCGTCCTCTCTGCTCAAAACATCTTGTCGAATCCCCCTGACCGGAAGATTTCTCCAACTCACTTAAAGTTCAGACATGCGCAGAACGCAAACGCATGAGTAACCCTCAAAACGAGACGGTGTAGGAGACATTCCAGGCAAAGATATAACGAAATCACGCCTTATATGGACAGGGAATAAAACATCACCTCTGGTTTCAATCATTCCAAGAAACAGTTGACCGATGCTACCATATAAGGAGAATGACCTGACATCGATCGAAATAATGGACCGGCGAGTCAGGACACAAGAGAAGGTAACCACCATTGAAAATGTAATCACAGTCAAACACGGGTTATTTACCTTCGACCAAGAACAAATTACATGTACAATTCAGGCAAGTTAATTATACAAAGTCTTAGAAAAATTCTGTGCGTAACAGAGTACCGCAACCCCCGGGGAAAATAAATGAAACTTTTTTTTTAAATCCTAGAGCCAGAACGAACAGGCTCCTAACGCACGTATGATGCGCGGATATAATGCCTAATATGAGGCTAGCTCGACGCATGGAGCGACAGGTGAGATTATATCTCACATCCTTATAGAAAATATTTCCCTAAGTGTACACGTATATTCCAGGGAGGTGCCACCAACATACGCCATAGCGATGGCAACATCATTATGCAAGCAAAATTATAGTCATACAAATCTATGAAATTAAATATATTATCATAGTATTAAACAATGAAGTGTCATGAAAACAGCGGTGTCATGTACTAATATACCGCATTAGAGAATTACACATCTTAAATTAAAAAGTACATTATACAAGCATGTAATAATATCATGATACAATGTATTATAGTAATTAAACAGATGTTCCTTGAAGATGTGGACATAACTCGTTCCAAAGTAGGTTAGAACTTGACATACTTCATGGTCCATACTCTCGCAGACGTCAATGATGTGCTGCGAAAATATCAATAACAGAAATCTTTATGATAAATGCTAAATTTCTTAATACATTAATCAAAATACAATATATAAATTTTGGCCATGTGAACTTTTGGCCCATATATTGCTAACTAAGCCTTCTTCCGTTATAACAAAATCGGTAACAGAAAAAGGAAATTATATGGTACAATGCTATAAATTCCCAAAAAGTGAGAACATATGTGCTGATATATTATTATAGTAGAGAACTGTTATAGATCTCGACGTTTATCAGGAAATATATGACAGAAAAATTAAGTGGAATCATGTGGGCATCTGGACAGAATGTCTGCCATCACATTATCCGAACCACGGATAGCTCGCACCGTGAAATGAAATGGTTGAAGAGCTATGGCATATCGAGTGGACCTCGAGCACTTCAAGTTTTTGTTCTGAATAGCAGCAAGAGCTTTCTGGTCGGTTTCCACAATGAAATGTGCGCCTAGAAGGAATCTTTGTAACTTGAGAATTGACCAAACCATAGCCAATAATTCACGGTCTAAAACCGAATAATTCCTTTCTGCAGCATTTAATTTCCTAGAAATATACATCACCGGATGCAGAGTATCCGAATACTCCTGCACTAGTGCTGCCCCAATCCCAGTGGACGAGGCGTCACTTCGAAGAACAAAAGTCTTCTCAATAGTGGGTAACCTAAGGATAGGTGGAGATGAAAATAGAGTTTTAATCTGGTCCAATGAGGATTGGCATTCTTGAGACCAACGGATCAGATTAGGCGATCCTTTCTTCAATAAAGTAGAAAGAGGTGCCATAATGGAGGACAGATTCGGAATGAATCGTCCGTAAAATTGTATCAAACCTAGGAGACTACGCACTTGTTTTTTCGTCTTAGGGACAGAAATGTTTAGTATTTTTGAAACATTGTGGTCCTCTGTCTTTAAAAGACCATGACCAACACGATGACCCAGGAAAGAAATCTCGCTAAATCCTATAAAGGCTTTAGAGGGTTTTGCAGTTAAATTATACTCGCGTAGAGTAGACAGCAATTCATATAAACCCAGATAGTGATTTTCCCAGGAATCGCTGAACAGACAGATATCGTCTAAGTATGCTATGACATCTGTACGATATGAGAAAATTCGACGCATCATGCGTACGAATGTAGCAGGGGCGTTCATAAGGCCGAAAGGCATGAAATTCCATTGAAATAAACCCCTAGGTGTAGAAAAAGCAGTAAGAGGTTTGGCTCGTTCAGTTAAAGGAACTTGCCAATAACCTTTCGACAAGTCAAGTTTGGTAAAGAATCTAGAATTAGAAAGTTTGTTTAGTAACTCTTCTAGCGAAGGCATAGGTTCAGCATCAAACTTCGTAACTTGGTTCAGTTTGCGATAATCAACGCAAAGGCGAATGTTATTGTCTTTCTTTCGTACAATAACCATGGACGAAGAGTATGCTGAAGTGGATGGTTCGATTATTTCCAATCGTATCATCTCATCTAATTCTTTCTCGACTTGTGACTGAAAATGGATAGGTATAGGATAGGGTCTGACTCTAATAGGATTATGGTCAGTAAGTACTATATCATGTTCAATGACATGTGTGTGTCCCGGGATGTCGGTAAGGACATCCTGAAATGTTTGTAACATCGAAGAGACTTGTCGATGTTCCTCAGCGGAAAGATTAGGAGAAACGGTAACGTTTTTCCAAGATTCCGTAGAATGAAGTGGGATCACAGAAAGAGGGAGATTGACATCAGAAAAAGTAGTTTCCTCATCCTGTATAACTGACAGGGATGAGTAATGACCATGAGGTACTGGAGAATCGTCCGTCGCCTGGAAAATAGGCTGCAAATAGTCAGGTCGTTCATGAAATTCCGAGAGCATATTTATGGGGAACGTTTTATGCTTTCCATCAATATCGACAACATAGTCGACGTCGGAAATTTTAGAGACTATTGCATACGGACCTTTCCATGCAATAAGAAGTCTGTTCTCCCTTGAAGGAAGTAGGACGAGTGCCTTGTCACCTGGACAAAGTTGTCGTAGACATCTGTTCTTATTGGCAAATAGCCTTGCCTTTTCTTTAGCAAATTCGGATGAAGAAGTTGCTAGTTTGCATGCCTCGATGATCTTTTGCCTAAGAGCAATGACATACTCATAAGAAGATTGAGTGTCATCGCTAATATTATCGGCAGTGATAAGATCGTGAAGTAAAGACATAGGGCCGCGCGGTTGCGCGCCAAAGACAAGTTCAAAAGGAGAAAATCCTGTGTGTTCATTGGGGACCTCTCTATAAGCAAAGAGAGCCGCGGGTAAAACCCTGTCCCAATCCTGAGGATGATCCTCAGTTATCTTCCCAAGTAAAGTCTTGAGTGTTCTATTCAAACGCTCAACTAACCCATTAGACATTGGGTGATAGATACTGCTGAGAGACCTTTTAATATGTAAGATAGACATTACCTGTGACATAGTGTCAGATATAAGTTGAGTGCCATAATCTGACAATATTTCTCTGGGGAATCCCAAGCGAGAAAATATCAGCCAAAGAGCGTCTGCGATATCAGCAGTGGACATGCTCTTAAGAGGTATAGCCTCTGGCCAACGTGTGCACATATCGACACATGTAAGGATAAATTGATGTCCTCTGGCCGACTTGATCCTAAAAGGACCGATAATATCTATTGCCATTTTCTGAAACGGCCGAATAGGAATGTCAGCAGCCTGGATAGGCGCAGTATGTCGTGGTCCTTTAGATTTGACCTCCTGACATACTTTGCAAGATCGACAGTAAATACGTATGTCCCTGCTCACAAATGGCCAAAAGAAAGCCGCAAGAACCCTCGACTTTGTACGGGAAAAACCCATATGTCCAGCACATTGTGAGTCATGAACATGTTGCAATATTTGCAATCTCATACTCTTAGGCACAAGAATTTGAGAATGTGCAGACGTAGTCGAGTCTTGTACCATACGCACAAGTACGCCGTTCTTCATAGAAATCCAAGACTTTCTATTTGTATTTTGATTCGGATCACCTTTTTTTGCTAGAATGAAGAATTTTTGTAAAGAAGGATCTTCTTCTTGCAATTTTATAAAAGAGTCACGTGAAATAATCAAGTGACTATTTTGGCTATTTACTTCATTATCATCAGTTAATGAAGTTTGTGGTGTTTCCAGAGCTTGTGCTCTTGTGACCACTGCATTAGTAGCTTCAATATTTTGTTCCTCCCAAACAGCAATCTGCTGTGGGGTACATTCTCTAACTCCGTGAATACGACCGATAATAAGGTCCGCTATAGGGTTAGGTAGAAGACACGCGTGGACATCTCCCGTAAAGAAGGGAGTAGCAATATGTATTATGGCAGTAGGATACTTTTCCAAAGTGCCACCAAATGTGACACATTTGATCACCTTTCCTGTAGCACAGGATGGATCTACAAGAGATTGCCTAACATTAATAGTAGTACATCCAGAATCAAAAAGGACTGAGACTGGATTACTATTTACAAGACCCTTATGTAGGATAAGAGAACCTCTCCCGTCATGCGTAACTGCAGCAGGAAGAGCGGGAAGAGGGTGACCACAGCTCAAAGTAGTTACGGTAGTCGGTTCGAACAAAGTACTGCATTGGGGACATTTAGTTGCCCTACCAAAGTCAAAGGCAGAACATGTGATAGCACTAGAGTTTTTATTATCATCAACCTGTTTACATGCTCCCTGAGACTCTTGCTGTACAGAGTTTGTCTGTTGATATATCTTTCTTTTATGTTGAGATCTACCGCGACCATTATTGCCTCTGAAATTATTATTATACTCTCTACTGTAATTGTTATCCTGGTTTGAATCCCAATTTCCATAACTGTCATTATCATTTCTATTTTGATGAGGTCTCCGCGAAAAATAGTTTTGATTGCCTCTATATTGACTACCTCTGCGGAAATGCCTAAAATTATTGGGTGTAGTATACCGAGGACTATCAGCTTGTCTCCAGTTCTTCGAAGAAGAATCACCATGTGATTGATTGCCATGATTCTGAGCATAATTACGGTTACTCTTTCTATTAAAATTTTTTTGAGTACCTTGAAACTTACGCATGAAGTTTGGGCCATATGGTGCTGCCGAAGCAACCGGCAAACCTTCTTTTACTCTAGAGTTGCTAATGGTTACGTGAGGGTGCGCAGTGACATACTGGCAACAGTATTCCTCCATTTCTTTTATGTTTTTTAGGCTTACGCTCATGAAGAAAAGCAAGAAAAGATTCATTGACAGAAGACATAACCTTGTCTCTAAGTAGTAAGTCCATAAGTGCTTCAAATGTACGTTCTGTCTTAGATAGCTCAACCCAACGTGTAAAAGTAAGACGTATCTTTGAAATGAATTCAGAGAATTCTACTCCAGTTTCTGGCAACATATTTTTAAATTGAAGACGATAGCCGTCTTCGTTCAGTTGGTATTTCTTTAACAAGACCGCCCTGACAACCTCATAATTGTTCTTGTCAGGCTCATCTACCATGCTTAACATACTCAAAGCATCACCTCTAAGTATATTGGACAACTGATAAACATACAGTGATTTATCTATGTTATGTGTTTTACATGAACGTTCGAATCTATCCAGAGAAAACGTTATATCGTCACTGGAAGCATTGAATGCTGGTAGTTTAATCTTAAAAGTACTAGCTTTATCAGAAGATGACCCCTTATTTGGATCATTAGCATTACAAATGTTCGTCAACTTTAACTTCTCTAACTCCAAAGCTAAGAGTTTTTCTTCATGCTCCATTTTTGCTTTTCTCTCATCAGCCTCTCTTTGTAACTTTTTGTCCTCAGCTTCTCTTTGTAACTTTCTTTCCTCAGCTTCGGCTTGTAATCTTCTATTTTCAGCCTCTTTCTCTAGTCTTTTATTTTCAGCATCTATTTGTAGCTGAATTCTTCTCTCCTCAGCTTCTTTGTCCAATCTTTTATCTTCAGCTTCTCTTTTATGTTTTTCCATTTCCATCTGGAATTTTCTTTCATCTGCCTGCATCTGCAGTCTCAGATTCTCAGCATCTATCTTCTTTTGCTCAGCTTCTCTGTCTAATCTTTTATTTTCCTCTTTTTGTCTTTTCTCCTCAGACTTTAGTGCTTTAGTATATTGAGTATTTGCATACTCTTCTAATATATCACCAGTGTTACCAAGGGCTTTCCCTTGCTCAATAAAGTACTCAAGTGTAGACATGATGTCTAATATTATGAGTCCCAAAACCTGAAATAATTATCTTATTTCAACCTTAATAGCAACAAGACTTAAATAAAGTACTTGTATAATCACAATGTTTACCCCAATCTCTGTGGGAAACAAGTCTTTGATAAAGAACTTGTATTATCAAATGTATAATAATACCACCAGTCACTTCTTAATCATAAGGGCACTACACGTCTAATAGTGCATAACCACATATCCATCAGTTATTTATCATAACTGCACTACACAGTTAATAGTGCATAACCAAAAACCACCAGTTAGTTATGATAAGTGCACTACACAGCTAATAGTGCATAAGCAAATATTTAACAATAGTGAATGCTAACTAAGAACTATGTAAACAATAACAAAGATTTAAGACAATGTAAACAATAACAAAGATCAAAGAATATACGAAAACATTCGCAAAAGTCAACCAAATAAACAGCGAAAAATAAAAAAAATATCACAAAGAATGTGATGACAAATGCGAAAAGGTAAACAACAAATGACGTCACGGTGTATAAACGAAAATGGTGTATAGAACTGAATAATAGGAAAGAGGAGACCTACAAAATAAAACAAATCACAACAAAACTAAAGAACAGAAAATGTTACAAAAACAAACGAAGAAAAAACACACCTCATCACAACTAACAAAAATAGCAACAGATGTTGCATGCAAATTTTCAATTAAGAAAATTGCTCCTACTGAACGCTATTATAAGACCTCTATGACAAGTTTACCTTATAATAGTCACCTACCCAACCGACCCGCTGAAATATAAACAATAAATATACAAATAACATATAACATGTAAACATATAACAGTAAGAATGTGACAATACAGAAGGCTCAGTTAGAGTATAAGGGCACAGTTCACAAACAAAACAGGCCGCTTATCTTATTAATCTCCTATCGTCAACACGGTGTAGAACAGTTGGTGATCAGCATTCTAAGGATAGATGATCCAACGTTGATCGCACATCTGAACTTGCATCCATAACACAGCAAAGACGACGGTTACTAACTTGAACCTCAGATGAAGTATTGCAGAAAGTATGGAACTTGTACTTCTTAGAGTATGTAACACGCTTCACTCGGCACTTGACCTTCTAAATGCAGCAAAATTGATTCAATCGGCACTTGACCTTCGAACTACAGCAAAATTGATTTAATTGGCACTTGACCATCTGAATGCGGCAAAATTGATTCAATCGGCACTTGACCATCTGAATGCGGCAACGCCGGGTACTTTCAAAATCCATTTAAATGCAGCAACGCCGGGTACTTTCAAAATATTTCACCGAAGATGTAGATTTCTTGAATTAAGTGTAGATCATGAACTTGATTGCTGAGTACTGCATGGGTTAATGATACCGAGAGTGCTGGTACCAAACAAAACCAGTTATTGGCCACCAAAAATGATAAGGGTGGTTTATGGCTGACTACTGGCTACTATGAACAGTAAGCCACCACTGTTGCAGGTATAAGTCCACCGTCGTTGCTAGTGTGTAGCCATATGAAGTCCCACCCCTATAGACACCAGGTAGGTTATAGGATGGAGTGTGAGGTGTCTTGTCTGGTTTATGGGTTCTGGCTGCGAGTGTAGGTGATGTGGTTTCACAGGTTCACAACACACGTGGTATGACATGAAAAGTCATAGAAGGGTGTAAACTGCTATTGACGTTTTTCTGACGCCACAAGACAAGTACTGTACATCGATTTTACATAAGTCATAGTCACTGTAGTACATGGTAATGTGCATACATAAAATTCTTCAATGGATCCTGCAAATCCTATGAGCTGATATCTATATATTCCAGCTTACAACAGCGTCAGCTTCATATCATAATGTACATAAGTCTAACAAACTCCTCTCTGATGCTATCCGATCAGATATGTAAATGAGTTCACCACTGAACGCACGGGAATGGCGTTTCAAGAGTACAGGTCAGATTGACCTTTGTAGATTTTCTAAGTCTAACCTCGCTGTAGATACCGTCGCTAGCATTGCGAAGTTCAAAGAGCATAGAAAACTGTTCTCTGGGCCTAGCATGACCCGTATACATCTAAATCTCAGGTATGAAGATACCTGGGGTGTAATCTCTAGTAGAAGAACCTCTCCTTCCTGTAACTGGTAACTGAGCAGAGAACGACCAATGTCAAACATCAAAATAGATTACAGATTTGAACATAAGGAGGGTATTACCTTGCTTCGAAATCACACCACAACACATACGCCTCCAGGCGTTTTCGAATCATATAGGGAAAGACCTCGTTAGCAAAACTAACTCACAGGAGGACTACCAATTCCCTATCAAAAGATCACAGACGCAGGATGCGTCCTCTCTGCTCAAAACATCTTGTCGAATCCCCCTGACCGGAAGATTTCTCCAACTCACTTAAAGTTCAGACATGCGCAGAACGCAAACACCTGAGTAACCCTCAAAACGAGACGGTGTAGGAGACATTCCAGGCAAAGATATAACGAAATCACGCCTTATATGGATGTCGTGAGAAATTCGAATCCACATATATAAATTAAAAAGTAAATGAAAAGCCTAACACACAAATTCAATAAAAGGAAAGAAGAATGGTAAAGAACAGTGCTGTCACAATGACGGTACTCGAGATCCCCTTGTTTTCTACTTCGTCTGCAAATTGTAACGTTTCACGTTGATAGTAAAAGCCTACTGCAGCATACACGCGTTTCCACAACACAATAAAACGTGTACTGCCTTTCTAAGAAAAACCTTGAGATACGCAAGCTGACCTATATTTAATATTCCATTCATGTCATTTTATACACTAAGTTAACATAAACGAAAAGACAGATGAACTTAGGATAGAAAGAAAGGGAGGGCTGAAAGCCGGAACGCATGCAACACTAACACGCGTCTCGCTATACAATTACTGCCATCACGCGTGTAAGGCCACATGCACTAACTTTTTTTCAAATCGACAGTGATAAAGAACACTACCCATACGAGAGTTAGGTTTAAAAACTTACAAAACGCTTATTAGGAAACGTGACATTCTACTGTTTTATGTCTAAAATCCTGACATTAGTTTGACAGTACAGCAGGACAGGTGGCGGTTCTAAACATAAAAAATAAAAAAACAACTACACGACTATCCTAGAAAATACATATTTTGAACGCAGCCACTTAGCTCCCTTAAATTTGTATATTTGGGTTCCTTAGGACTTGCTGACAAATAATATGTAAAGTGTTACGCAAATAGTCTAGGAATTAACAAATTATAGCCAAAAGAAATAGTGAGGGTGTCAGACAACACCAAAATCAGAATCGCTCAGTGGCAGATTTTGAAACCACCATTGTACGGGAAATAGGTCCCCATGTTAAATCCTATTTGATTGGATAGAAGTACATGTAAGGCTAAACACGATTAGTCGGGCTACAAATACTATTTTTGTTGTTAGGGGAGACGGAAGGAAGGGTACTTTTTTTCAAACGCTTGTGTAAACATGGCTCGATTGGTTAGACCCGCCAATATATGCAATTAGAAGCGTCAGTTCAGCACCACATTTTCAAATAAACTTTCTAAAGCAACAGTGCGTTGAGATTCAGCTTATATTTTTCTAAATAAAAGCCTGAGACAGCGGCAGGTCGGATTTTGTGCCATATTCATTGCCAGTCAACGTAATTGTGTATTATTTCCATGAATTGTGGTAAGCTTGAAATATTTGATATCTTTTTAATGAAAATTGAATGTAAATTGATAATTTATGTCTGTATATGTGTGTGGTTCAGTAGCGAACATGAGGCAAAGCCTATATATTGCTCCAACCTGAACAGAAGGTGTCGGAGAAAAGTAAAACTGCATGGAATTGCCAAACAGTACACTGACACCTATCTTATTGACTAGAAAGAACTAATGCTGGAATTGCAGAGGCGTGGTAACCATTAGGGAGGAGTATACTGGTGTAAATTGTTTCAGATGAAGCTGGCAGTTGGCCTACCGCTCTGAACTCAGTGTTTGTTATGTATTGTGTTCAGTCTGGAAATAGATTATAAATTAGTTATGAAATAGGAGGTACAACCTTCTTGTTTCAGGGACCGTGGTCCTAAAGTTATTGAGCAGCACCTGGACTGAGCTTTGCTGAATCTAGAGGCTGACAGCATACTCCTGGGTCCAGATAGCGACCAGTGAGGTGTCTCCAGAAAACATGGAAGCTATCGAGCAGAGGAGTCTTTTCCTGCCGCCATCACGAAAGATAAGCTTCTGTGGCCAGAGGAGCTCAACATTATGTGTCCCCCTCTAAAATTGACATTATAGTAAAACAGAGGGTCAATACATTGTTTAAATTGATAGGAACTGTGAAGTTTTCCCCATACTATTTCCAAGATAAACAAACACTTGAAGTCATGATGACAAATAACAACATAGCTTGAAAAACAAAACCAGTATTACCTCATAGTACTACTACATAACTGACACACTTAGGAAAATACTAATACAATATGTCACTACAAGGTTCATATTTATAAATTATGTACATATAAATTGTGATTACATTTGATTGTGATTCCTGGTTCACTGTGTAGTTGAATCAGGATATATATTAGTGAAAGTAATTAATACATATATATATTTGAAACTTTACCAGTGACTCATTTAAGATAGTCTTATAGAGTGTTAAATGTGTGTGAGTGTCACAGTGTTGTCAAGTGTGGTGGAATAAATTAAATTGTTTATCTGTCTGTTGTTGTTGTGACTTACACTTCATCATTTACATAACCCTAGACATTCAACGTAGTCATCACAATATTCAAGAATAATTCTGACTGAGGTATAAATGTGGTAGCAAGTAAGGTTATCTGTAAAACACTACACATATTAGATACAGATACCTTCACAGCTGATCTCAGTCAGTACACTAAGTCCCCTAAAAGAATTTATATCATCCCACTTTACCACAATGGACAGGGAATAAAACATCAACTCTGGTTTCAATCATTCCAAGAAACAGTTGACCGATGCTACCATATAAGGAGAATGACCTGACATCGATCGAAATAATGGACCGGCGAGTCAGGACACAAGAGAAGGTAACCACCATTGAAAATGTAATCACAGTCAAACAAGGGTTATTTACCTTCGACCAAGAAAATTACAGTGTACAATTCAGGCAAGTTAATTATACAAAGTCTTAGAAAAATTCTGTGCGTTACAGTGTTGTGTGCAAGAAATTACGGACAGAACCTTTGAGAGATGAGTACACATTAGTACCATTTCCGTCGGCAATTGTGAGCATTTAAGTCTATGAAGAAAACGTGAATTAGCATAGTAAGAGACAAACAGCATAGCTGATAAAATTTACTATATACTGATACATTTACTATACTTAATTAACAGCACAGCTGATACATTTACTATACTTAATTAACAGCACAGCTGATACATTTACTATACTTAATTAACAGCACAGCTGATACATTTACTATACTTAATTAACAGCACAGCTGATAAAAATTTGTTTCCTATAATTGGAAAACTTGTTGTAATATATATATATATATCTATATAAATATAATATTTGTAAATCATTTGTAAACTTACAAATCCATTACATTCCATCTTCCAACATCCATCTTTCAGCACAAGAGTAGATAGTGTATATACTAAATAAATAATAGGGAAATTGTATTTGAACGACTTGTCAATTTTTTTATAATTGTTAAGTAAAATCTGTTTCCTTGTTTTTGTAATTTCACAGTTAGTTACACAGCGGGGGTGGCAATTTATGTCTGTCTCCTCTCCACTAATGTTTCGAGATCAGATTATTCACAGCCGTAACTAATTTGTGATACCAGTAGTTCTCTCAGACACTGGGACTTCACCATTTTCTGCAGAAATTCTATTTCTGTAATTGTCAGTACTATACTGATCCTAGAGCCAATAAAAACCTCACGCCACACCATACGAACTTTTAAAAAATTAATTTAAAGGCATGCAACATTATGAAGGTAACATATTAGCATAATTTGTAGTATCCAATCATAATCAAAATTATGTATGTTTAAAAAACAAAACAACAAAAAAGTAATAAAAACAAACGCAAAAAATAAACAACAACAAAAGAAAACAAAAAAACTATCAAACAAAATCCAAACCCTCCATACAGTATATTAGACAATGATTTAAAGAGAATTTAAAAGAAAAATAGAGAAGACGAAGAAAGCAAAGAAGAGAGAGAGAGAAAGAATAAAGATGACCCAGATCGGGCTGTCTTCCAACTGCGACGCTGAATCAACTTGTCTGTACGTGTAATTTGTTAACAAAATACGTCACGTGTGCGTACCACACAGAACACCGTTTGCATACCTAAAAAACACCCGTTTCTCTACAGCCGGTGCTTCCCAACGGGGCTCCGCAGAACATCATCAGACGTTCCGCGGGTAAGTGCTATTAATAAATATGTATTTTGTATTAAAACAACGTATTTGTTTTCTTTTAACAGTTCATTTCTATCTGAATCGGGGTCATGGTGGCTAAGAGGTAAGGTGTCCGCCTCGAACTCTAGAGGACAGGGTTCGATTCCCAATTGGAGGAATACAATTTATGGAAATTTTTTTTCAGAACCAGTGGTCCTAATAATGTCATTTACAGGACTTTGACATAATCAATAATAAACAGGGCAGAATAATCCTTAAAAAATACACATGACATTAGAAAATGATTTGGGGAAATACCAGCAAAATGGAAGGAAGGTTATCTGGTCAAGTTGCCTAAGAAGGGAAATTTACAAGAGTGCAAAAATTATAGAGTAATAATGTTACTATCAGTGCCAGGAAAAGTATTAAACGGAATGATCCTTGAGAGATTAAAAGAGTTCATAGACAAGCAACTGAAAGATGAACAAGCCGGTTTCGACAAAACAAATCCTGTACAGACCAGATAGCCACGTTGAGAATAATAGTTGAACTAAATCTGGAATGAAATTCACTGCTATACATCGGATTTGTGGACTATGAAAAGGCATTTGACAGTGTAGACAGAGAATCGCTTTGTAAATTGATGAGGCAATATGGAGTTCCCACGAAGATCATTAACTTAACAAAGAAGACCTATGAAGACATGACATGCATAGTTCTTCATGAAGGACAACTTACAGAACTGTTTAGTATTAGAACGGGAGTGAGACAGGGATGCCTCTTGTCTCCATTTCTTTTCTTACTAGCAATAATAGATTGGGTTATTAAAACATTGACATCACACAACAGAAATTGAATCCAGTGGAGTCTGACTAAACAGTTTGGTGATCTGGATTTTGCAGATGACTTGGTTCTTCTGTCCCATAACCGTAATCAGATGCAAGACAAAATGAAAATTCTCGATGAGAGGTCACAACAAGTAGGCCTGAAAATGCACTGGGAAAAGACAAAGAGTATGAGAATAAATGCAAGAAATGATAACAAGGTTGAACTTGAAGAAACACCACAATAAGATGTAGAATCGTACACATTTCTTGGAAGTAATATAGACAAAGTAGTAGGGACAGACAGTGATATCAAAATAAGAATTAAAAAAGCAAGAGGGGCTTTCAGTGCATTGGGAAACATATGGAGAACAAGAGAAATCAAGTCCCACACGAAAATAAGAATCTTCAACTCAAATGTCAAGTCCGTCCTATAGTATAGCTCAGAGACATGGAGAGCAACAAAAACAACAACCAAAATGCTACATACTTTTATAAACGGGTTCTTGCAAAGAATAGAAGGAATGAAATGGTATGACAAAGTCACAAATGTGGAATTGATGACAAGAACCAGACAAGTGCTAGTGGAACAAGAGTTGAGAAGAGACGCAGGCGATGGATAGGACACACATTGAGGAAACCTGTTGATAGCATTACAAGGCAGTCCTTGTTCTGGAATCCACAGGGAAAGAGAGGCAGAGGTAGACCAAAAAACACATGGAGAAGAGAACTGGATGCAGAGGTGAAAAGGTGAGGAAAACATGGAAAGAACTTGAGCGGATGACACAGGACAGGAAGACTTGGCAAGTGTTTGTTGAAGGCCTATGCTCCTTGGGGAGCTAAAGGGTATTGATTGATTGATTGATTCCTATGTACACACATAGGGATTCTCGCTGGTGCTACGGAGTTCCTGCGCCTTGTGTGATCTTGTCGTACCGTTAGGTTTGGAAGTTATTTATGGTCCTGTCTGAGTAGAGTGGATGGTGGTAAGTACGTGAGAAGAAGGTGTGAGAAATAGATTTCACGAGTGAATAGCTTAAGGAGAAGATACGTCTCTTGAATGAGTAAGTTTCTCTAGTCCAGCCTATCTATACGACTATAATTTAGTATAAGACAATCTTACCCTCCTCATATATAAAAATAAGTTTAACTACACACACACACACACAGAGCTATGTGACAACAAACGTGAAAACTACGGTTAATTGGGTATGGATCTGACCAACACACAAAGTTAAGTTTCTTTTGTTGTTTATTATCATTAAACTTGACAACACCAAATATCTAAAGAAAGATCAAATAAAATCAGATTTACATCCATAGGAATTAACAGAATAAATGTGCCCTCCCGTTATTGAGAGAAAAACTTAAAAAGTTAATAACCCAAAGTTCAAAGGTTAGCACTATGTTACAGAATAGACAGTAAAGAAAACCAAAGATTCTACTAAATGCTACTCAATAAAGTAAACAATTTTTAAGCAAAATCCAGGTTAGTACGATCCTGTAACAAAGACAAATATTCGCTCTCTCTCTCTCTCTCTCTCTCTCTCTCTCTCTCTCTCTCTGACATGCAGTGGCCACTCAATCACGCTTACCTAGTCTTGGTAATATCCCGTGGAAATACAATGGTTCCTGAATATACAAAATGTCAGGTGTATTTCCCAAATTGGCCCCAGTCCATTTTCTAACAAATAAGTTTAATAAGGTGGACGCCTAATTTGTTGGTTTATTCCTGGATGGACAAATGTCACTTCGAATAGTTAGTGTAGAAACCGAGATCTTGGGTTCACAGTAAACAGATGAAAAATACTTCCGGTATTGGGAAGCATCTGGTTGAAAAAAACTGTTACAATCGATAAATGATGGTAATTCTATCGGCTGGCTCTGTGGTGAATGCCGATTCTGAAACAGCGTAAATTCTGGATGATACACTTGAATACGACTGTCAGTCGTCAGATAATGTTATTTTTCTCCACAACCCCAGTAGGCTGACAAGATTGAAAAAATATAAGGCTGGGTTTTATAAGTCCAGTTAAATGTACAAGTTAAAATGTTTCTTGTTTATCGTTGGCTCACCAATGAAAAAATTGGTGACGCACAAGCCAAAAGAAGACAACATTAACCCATCTGTAAATGATGAGCAAGACCGCTGGCCGCTCTTGTGATCAGGTCTGCGAGGAATAAAGAAACTTTATGGAAAAATGCTACTATCCTAAATAGCTACCTTTATAACACGGATGGGGACAAGACGATCTCTTATCTACTCCGTCAGTCCTGATTAAATTTAAAACGCACACGGTGACTTTCTTTACACCTATACGGTCAGCTTTTCGCTAGCGCGGCGATTTTAGGTCGGATGAAGGTATGCAACCCTCCCCCCCCCCCTCTTTTACGCGCGTTAACGATATGCGTACAATGTCAATTATTATTTAATTGTCCATACGCGCACTTATATAAATATCGCCTTTCGTTAATAGCTATGAAATTATCGGCGTCTGTTGGTCATCGTATGGTATTAAATAATAGTCACTTACTATAAATACACAAAATGAAATTTAGCGTGAATTCTATTCTGCCACTATCAGTCGCGCATTGCATGAAATATCAGTCAACTAAACCGTCTCTTCTTGTATGAGAAAGTGGGTGGTAAAATTAACATTATAACTGAAACATCTAGTATAAAATAGCTACGCGTTATTTTATTTCACTGGTTTCAACAGCTAGAACTATAAGGGAATTATAATGGTGAAAGCTTTAACTCTTTAACGCGTAAGCACTAATTTTCTATTACCAGAACATCAGAATGACAATCCCCACGAATGCTATTAACACATCTTCCACAATGGTTTTAGACTACGTGTTTAGACTATACGAAAATTCTGAGTGACCACTGATACCAGGTTTAGGAGACCACAGTTTAAATATCCTAATGGTTATCTATCTCTACAGGATGCTACTTTTCACACTATTGTGTATAGCAGAGAAACAGAAGCATGAATCCCCCAGATGAAAGTTTTACGGTCGCTCTGTCTGGCGTTAGACCGCCATCAGAGATCTAAATCCGTGTAACGGGGTTCTCGTAAATTTAGCTTGTATCTGAAGTTCAAATCTCGGGGTTTCCCTCTGTGTACGAACATCAAAGAGTACTCGGGGAAAGGTTTTTGCCTGTGTGTCTACTTCAAAAAGGTCCGGTGTTATTCACATGCGGTCTGTCAGGTATCCGATGATTGGCAGATCAGCTCGCGTGAGAAACGTAATAAACAAACCTCATTCGCTACCTATTATGACTGGCAGGTCACGAACGTTTATAAAAGCTTCGTTTGTTTATGGTCAAAGAAAAGAGGCGTGGATGAACAATATCCTTGAGTGAGTAAGACAGGCAGAAAAATGCGTGGTTTTCCTAGCAAATCATAGGACGCTAACGGGATTACAAAGGCTGTCAGATTACTGTAGGATATATTTCTATTATACGTCAAAGTACTAAGGAAGGAGATGGGAGCACTGATGGAGTTGTCCGTGTGCAATGAAGATAGTCCTTAAAAAAACCAAACCAAACCGTATACATGGACCTGTTTTCTACCTGAAAGCTTTCTAATGTCTAACAAATGATTGGCGACACTGAACAAATTGTATTTTGTATACCAGAGAAAAATTATTCAGCATGTTTATTGGTGGGTTTAAAACAATAATAATAGTAAGCCTTATTGGACAAAGAAAATTGCCTACGTTACGACCACAATGTCTTCGTCAGGGATAAACAAAGAAAATCAGAAAGGAAAGAAAGAGGGAGATAGTAAGAAATATAAAAAAAATAAATGAGAATAATACAACCCTTTCATCGTGAACTCGACTACCCAAAATGGCTTCTACATCCTGGCATGGAGCGTTGGAGTTACTGGTCTTGAATCCACAGGGTATGAGGGGTAGAAGAAGACAAAAACAATTAAGGGGGAGTAACTACATTGAAATGCTATTTTCGTTATTAATCACAGGATTTCTATGAAAATTCATATACTTAACCTACATCAATCACAGACTTGACTTAACCTACATCAATCACAGACTTGACTTAACCTACATCAGTCACAGACTTGACTTAACCTACATCAATCATAGCTACGCATAATGAAGAGTTTGATGGTATTACATCCTCGGTTGTCATGGAAACGGCCGCCATATTGGATTTCATTGTTCTATTTCAATTTCCAAAGGCTTTTTTTAATTTGTTAATCGATCATTACCAAGTTTAAACAACATCTTTATCATTATATTTTAAAACTTTTGTCAGATTGGATTTTTTATACCATAAGTAGATTTTGAGATATATAATTTTAAAGTTTGTATCTATAAATAATCACCATTTTTTTTTAATTTTACATTATTTCCAATTAATCAAAATGTTGAAAAGATATCAAAAATTGGATATGACAAAAGTTTTATTATCCTATGGAAAGTATTTGTGCTAAATCTGATTTTGATTTACAAATAAATGCGGAAGTTATAAGAACATTAGTACCTTAAAACAAGGTTCTGGAAAAATCTAGATGTTCTTTATAGGAAAAGCATCATTTCTGAAGAAAATACTATTTACAAAATCATAATGTTTTCTGACAAATAATTTTCACAGATTTAGATTCAGGGAAATATAAATTATACGAGTATAGACTAATCCCAATTTTCATGTTTCTGCTGTTTTGACTGAAAATTGCCTCCCTCTCCTCCCCTTAAAGGTATGAGGATGTACAAAGACATTAAGCTGATGATACCCGACAGGAGAATTTGTTGCAAGGCCTATGCTTCTCGGGGAGATGAAAGCTAATGCTAATAATGATGATTACATGGCTAGTCAGCTAGTCAGTATTCCGTTTGCCAGCGTAATGACAACATTCAAGCATTCTAACCTTCCAGTAGGCATCTGTGTCTGGAATTGTATTAATTATTAACTGGAAGCTGTGGCGGCTTTGGTAAAAGAGTCACTCCCTACTTATCCATTTCTTTTTGTTCACTACTATCTAATTAATTTATATGAAACAAACGTCAAAATAAGGTGAAATAACTGTTATGTTATTACATAAAATGCTGCATCCATTAATCTTAAACGTCACGTGAGATTCTACCTGCTCACCTCATGACCTCACATCCTACAGCAATTTTTGTTCTCTCATGAAATGTTAGTTTATTGAGCATTTATAAATGTACTTATTTTATTTGTATTCTAGAAATAAACAATAAAATATTGTTACGTGGGGGTTTTCTTCTTGTAGTTAAGTTTAGGATATAGAGTTACAAACGTACATACATCATGCTGATAAAACACGAATGAAGACGGGTATGGTCGTTACAAGACATCACTGGCCGAAGAACACAAGTCGTTGGGTAGAGGGTCCACAAATCATCTTTATATTTATTATACTTCTTGAACAACATCATCATGGTCATGGCAAATATGTAAGGCGTACATCGTAGTTAATTCTCCATCTGTCTCGTCTCAATCATACAGTCCTGGCCGCTGTACACCCAAGTAATGTGGGCCGGACGACGTGAATATAATAATAACTTGATTTATCTCTTAGAGCGCTGTCTCCCTCCCCGCGCGAGCCGAGCGAGCGACGAAATGCTCTGTTCAGTCAGACAGTTATCTGGTTGATCCTGCCAGTAGTCATATGCTTGTCTCAAAGATTAAGCCATGCATGTCTAAGTTCTTGCCGCAGGCGACCTTTGTCTTTACTGACTGTGTGTGGTACACCACTTTGAGTGGAGACCTCCCAGTAACAAAGACTGCTGTGTCCGTCTCAGATTTTGCTCTTTTCCTCAGACCTACGGGTCCTGAGTGTTCCTCTATAAATGCCTTTGTGCAGATGAGGAAGGACATCCCTCGAAACCTTCGGGTATGTGAGGCTCTGTCCATTTTGGCTGGAATGACGTCTTGATGGTTCGGTGGTTTTATAGCGAATATGAGTACACATGAGGGCATTTTCGGGCACAATGGGCTAATCACCTGTTTGCCAAGTCACTTTGATTGCATGTCCTGCCCATGGGCCTTGTGCACTTGGGTCCCCTCTACACCTCGTTTCACGGGGTAGAAGAGGTTCCGATTATGAGATGAGATGAGATTTATCTCACTTCAAAATAGGACGCTCAGTGTGAGCAACCCTGGGCCCATGTCGGTAAGGAGTCGGTAACTGGGACGGACGGATGCCTTCGCATACCTGGGATGCGTGGTGACACCAGGCGGCGGAGCGGGCAGAGACATCGGCGGCAGAGTGAACAAAGCGGGAACAGCCTTTTTTTTTGGTCTGGGCAACATCTGGGGGTCCTCTCGGTGCAGCACGGGCACAAAATTGGGATTGTATCAGAGCTGTGTGCTTTCTGTGCTTCTCTGTGGCGCGGGGGGCTGGAGAGTTGCAGAGAGGGAGGTCTCGGGGTTGTCCTCTTTTCACACAACATGCCTAGGAAAAATTCTCCGAATCTTTTGGCCCATTGTCATCACCGGCCGGGATCTGCTTGCTCGGAGCGGGCGGGGGGGGAGACATGCGCGCCATCGTAGCTGGCAGACACTGGAGCTGGGTTGGCCATGTCCTCAGGGAAGACCCCGATGCCATCGCGGGGGCAGCTGTGCTATGGACCCCTGGGGGGGGGGGGCGAGAGAGAGGCCGACCGGGAACAGCTTGGCGGAGGGCTGTGGAGGCTGGGATGCGGAGAGTGAACCAGAGTTGGGGCACTGTACGAAGGATGGCCGCCGACCGAGCAGGGTGGAATCAATTTGTTGTTGCCCTACAAAACGCCACCAGGCGTAATGGCCACTGACTGCTTTGACGGTCGGCGGCTAAGGATCAAAGAAGAAGATAAAATAGGAGGTGGAACTTCTCAATAAGCTCAGACCATCTTTAGAAACATAGTGGCGGCCTTCGAAGTTAATATGCCACTTGAATAAATATCTTCCTCCGCAATACTTGGAGCTTGAATAAAACACGTCTTTCTCAGACCGCTTGAAGTAACGAAAGGCCAAGAATATTAACCGTTAGCATAAATTAGTGCAAAACGCGTTACGTCATTAACAACTGGGGACGTATTAAATATGCAGCGTTCAATATAAGTTAAAACCCGTGCAAAACACTAGTTACCACAGAGAGACATATTACCGCAAAATAACTGGCAATAGCCTATGTGTGGCAACGATACAAAATATATTAATATTCGTTCTTTAACAAATATATCACTTAAATGTTAAATGTTACTTATTGCTCCTTCTTTCGACGTTTGTTTGATATATATCTAATGGATACAAATATGGATTTAAACATTTAAAAATAGGCAGTGACGGTGTAGTCACGTTGTAGTTAAGCAAGGGTTTGTTTGTTTATTCTTTTGTTTGCTTTTCATAAGTGTCCTTAAATTTCTTTTTTGTATCTTTTCTTCCTATAAATATAAAAAAGGTGCAGCTAGTCGCAAGGTAGATACCAAGGAAGTACAGTCGGAGTCGCGGAGTCGGTCGTTTTTAGAGGAGTTGAAATCTGAGTTTGAGTCGGTAAAACATGTCGCTACTCTAACTCCGAAACTTTACGAGACTTAAGCTCAGGCATATCCTATTTTTAAAAGCCAATTCACTTTAAAGAAAACAATTTTCATATTTTAAAATATTTTTTAAGTCTTTGTTTTGTATTATTGTATGAAAGAATGTATAGTTTAAAAAGAAATCTACGAAAGCCACGTATTTATTTATTCACACATACACCATGCACATACATACAACTCCATATGTGTGCACAATTTTATGTCATATGACTAGTAAAAAACAAAAACTGAAGTCGAAGTCTGAGCCAGGAGTTGCAGTCGGAAAATTTTCTCACCGCTGAGAGTCTACTCCACAGCTCCTGGTAGATACTGGTAGATACTGGTAGATACTGGTAGATACTGGCAGATACTGGTAGATACTGGTAGATACTGGTAGATACAGCCGTAATGTACTGAAGTGTTAGAAACGTTATTATACTATGTGGTGCCTAGTTAGCAGGTAGGATAGTGAGATTCGCTTCCGTGGCTAGGCGGTGGTACCGTTTGGAAGGTTCTAGGTTCGATTCTCCGGTAAGCCACTCACTGCTGTTGTTTTTCTGTTGTCTAGTTTTCTAATTCTTTAATTTCTCACGAGTGCCTGAAACATTGTGACGGTATTGCCTCCCCTGCTTTGCAGTAGTGGTACAACAGTGACCAAAACTCAAGTGTATCTAATATGGGCTTCACAGGTGTCTACCTTTGCACAAGATTACTCTTGGCAGATATGTTGATAGAAGGTTAATGACACTTCTATCACAAAGTAGTGTTCACAAGATATTCAGATAAGCGAAAACAATGCTGCATTTGGCTAAGCGCGTTAATTCTAGAATCTGCCGACAACTTTTGTGAAGGATTAAGCAATGGTTTATGTTAGCTCGTTTAAGCCCCCACCTCTGATTAACTCAGGGGAATTCTTATTATACTGGTTTAGCTCTGTTTAGAGTGTGTGTAGTAAATTGACTGAGACAATCATGCAGTACATTTAAAAAGGATTAAATCGTAGTTAAATTTGTATAATTACAAATAACAAAATTTAATAATCACTTTAGGTTTAACAGTTAAAAATGTGAATAGTTATGGATAAAAAAAAGTTATCATCACGGTTGTGAGGAGGTGTAAATTGTAAAAAAGAAAAGTTAAAGTGGCAGCATATTGATTGAATGGTTCTGCTCCTTCTGATGGGTTGGTTCTTGTTACACTGCTCACGCTCGTCGCTGGTCAAGGTTAAAAGCGCCGCACGTTCACAGAACATCAAGGAGTAACGGCTAACCTGGTCCTGCGTCTGTCTATAAGACCCTCTAATGATGGCGTCTCGCATAACGCTAGTCCACTTCTACCTTCACTTGGTTCCAGAGATAGTACTTTATGCTGGTACCACCAATAACTGGATGAAAGAATAGAAGCGAAACGCTCTCTTAAGTATTGCGTTTTCCGACACTTAGTTATGGGCCCCCCTATTTCTATTTCACCATCTCATTTAACTCAGAATTATTCTCGATGAGTATTAAACTTAAGCTCTCGTGAGAAACCTTTCTTTACATTTAAATTGACCAGTTATAAATATTGATTTTACATTTAAATGAAAAAATTAATAATACAGATAGAATATGTTTACATTTACATTTCCACTGTTTAAAAAGTGCTCACAATATAAATTGAATATGTTGTCATTTATGTTTACACTGATTGAAAAGTTTGAAACTTCCATTAATTTTAAAGTGAATATGTTGTCGTTTACATTTACACTGTTTGAAAATGTAGATATTTTACTTAGAATTACATCATATCTTTAATCTTTCCCTCCCTGCTCCATATGGAACCTGGGACTACTTTATCCTTTTTAGTTCTCTTTACGAAACTAGCAATAAAGCAATCACCAGCCCTTGGCAGTGGTGGTTCATGAAAGCATCATTCTATATGCTGAGGTTGCCAGCCTTAAATGACTTAGACATTCCTAGCACTTTTCACACATTAAAATTCACATGGTAATTTACACATATATGTTAGTTCACATGTTAGTAATGAAATATAGAATGCAACCCCACAACTTACGTCAATCTTGGCTCACAGACGTTTTTGCTCAGATGAATAAGTTAAGGCATTGGGTTAAGCCCCTTACACGTGTAATTGGGGTCGTTAATTTAGCACTAAAACTCCTTCTTTGACTTTGTATGTTCAGTTTCCTCCGAGTCCGGTTCCTTATAAAAATGGATTTCCTGGGCTGTATTACGTCTTACAAGGTATTCCAATAAAAGTCCGGTCTAATAAACGGAAATCCTGAATTTTCTTCTGGCAAGTCTGGTTGTTCTTGGCAAGCGATTCCTCAGAGTAAATTTTCACAGTGAAGGAACATTGAACAAACGCCAGGTTATATCCACTGTCCTACCCCGCTCTGTTTGTTATGCAGCTCAAATGATCAGCCAATCTGATTTGAATATTTTGCATGACTCATCTAGTGCAAAATTTCAAACATTACTTTTCTGAAAATGGGCTGTAAACATTCGTTTGCCCTGTGTACGAACTCACAGACATGTCGTTAAACTCATACGACGACGTGTGTCAGATGTAACATTTATTACTTTCTTATTTCTTACAACGTAATGTCGTGGACAGGAAATGATTATATCATGCGTGTCCGTCCCAAATTTTCCGCACAGACGGGTAATCTTGTTATCTGTTGCCTGAGCAAACGAAAACCGACTACGGGCGAGTAATTTTATCACCCAACCCAGCTTGAGCAAACAAAATCATGCGAAACTGAGCAAACCCACTTTGGTTTTCACGTACTCTAATCTCAGCAAATCTGTGCCGCATCAAGCAAAATGGAATTATCACCTACAAGGAGTGTCAAATATATGTCCAAATAACTTCTACTTCGCAGAGAATGAAAGAAAGAAAGTGTGACAAATAGAAAGCGCGAAATAACATCAGTACCGCAAATGTAACTGATTACTGCCATGGTGAAATTGAGATCGGGAGGGGCCTCCCATTCTGTGACAAACATACCTTTATGTGTGTTATATTTTTTTATTTACTGTTTACAGGCCTCGAGTTTCCCCTCCTTATTTGTTTAAATCTTCATACTATACCAATTTATTTATTTACTTACAATATGCTATACCTAAGCGTTATGGGGTAAGGTGATCGGTTGCCTTCCTTAAATCGCATTTTATAACAAACAAAGGACAACAATTAAACATTAGGATTAGTCTATATTAAGATTATTCATATTCTCCTGAGTATAAATATATCAAAATCATTTGTCAGAACACATTCTAAGTATGTGTATTTTGATTCTGCAAATTGTATTTTCTGAAGAAATGTTGCTTTTGCTAAGAAAAATCATGAATTTCTCAGAACCTCGTTTTATGTTACTAATTTTCTTATAACTTTTTTCTTGGTCAATATATAAGAGATTAGGCATAAATACTTTTAACTGGATAATGAAACTTTTTGCCAGATTCGACTTCTGATATCTTATAAACATTTTGATTTTTTTGCAAATAATTTTGTAAAATCTTGAGAGAAAAAAATTGTGACTACTGTTAGATACGAAATGTAAAGTTTAGTATCTCAGGATCTACTTAAGGGGGCACACCCACCCAGAAATGGGTTATCTTTTTAAAAAATTAACAGAAAAATAACTAACAAACTTGTTGACATAAAATTTGGCCACATGTTACAAGAGATATTATATTTTATGATGAACAAAGTTTACTTTATAAATTTAAATGTTTTATGTGAAAAAAAATTTATTAACATGAAGTGATGAAAAAAAAAAGAAAGGAAAACCCCCAGTGCACCTGGGAATGAATTTCACTCACATAAAAGGTGCAAAGAAAGCCAAACCAGCAGATGATGTGCATAACATCCCTACCTATGGCGTTCATTCATTCATTCATAACCCTCCACTCCCAAAGGAGCATAGGCCTTCAACAAACACATGCCAAGTCCTCCTGTCACGTGCCATCATCTCAAGTTCTTTCCATGTTCTCCTCATCATTTTCACCTCTGTTTCCAACTCTCTTCTCCATGTACTTCTTGGTCTTCCTCTGCCTCTCTTGCCCTGGGGGTTCCAGAACAAGGACTGCCTTGTAATGCTATCAATAGGTTTCCTCAGTGTGTGTCCTATCCATCGCCATCGTCTTCTTCTCATCTCTTGTTCCACTGGCACTTGTCCAGTTCTTGTCATCAGTTCCACATTGGTAACCTTGTCATACCATTTTAATCCCTCTATTCTACGCAAGCACCCATTTATGAAAGTCTGTAGCTTTTTGGTTGTTGTCTTTGTTGTTCTCCATGTCTCCGAGCCATACAATAGGACTGACTTCACATTTGAGTTGAAGATTATTATTTTCGTGTTGGATCCGATTTCTCTTCATCTCCATATATTTCCCAATGCAATGAAAGCTCCTCTTGCCTTTTGTATTCTTTTTTTGATATCGCTGTCTGTCCCTCCAACTTTATCTATATTACTGCCAAGATATGTGTATGATTCTACATCTTGTATTGGTGTTTCTTCAAGTTCAACCCTGTTTTCATTTCCTGCATTTATTCGCATTATTTTTGTCTTTTCCCTGTGTATTTTCAGACCCAATTGCTGTGACCTCTCATCGAGTGTTTTCAATTTGTCCTGCATCTGATTACGGTTATGGGACAGGAGAGCCAAGTCATCAGCAAAATCCAGATCATCCAACTGCTTAGTCAGAGTCCACTGGATTCCATTTCTGTTGTGTGTTGTCGATGATCTCATAACCCAATCTATTGCCAGCAAGAAAAGAAATGGAGACAAGAGGCATCCCTGTCGCACTCCTGTTCTTATCCCAAATGGTTCTGTAAGCTGTCCTTCATGAAGAACTCTGCACGTCATGTCTTCATAGGTTTTCTTTATTAAATTAATGATCTTCAGGGGAACTCCATAATGCCTCATCAATTTCCAAAGTGATTCTCTGTCCACACTGTCAAATGCTTTTTCGTAGTCCACAAATCCGATGTATAGTGGTGAATTCCATTCCAGACTTTGTTCAACTATTATTCTCAAAGTGGCTATCTGGTCTGTACATGATCTGTTTTGTCGAAAACCTGCTTGTTCATCTCTCAATTTCTTGTCTATGGACTCCTTTAATCTCTCAAGGATAATCCTGTTCAATACCTTTCCTGGCACTGATAGTAACATTATTCCTCTATAATTTGTGCACTCTTGTAGATTTCCCTTCTTAGGCAACTTAACCAGATATCCTTCCTTCCATTCTGCTGGTATCTCTTCTTTTTCCCAGACTTTACCAAGTAATTTATATAACATCTCTGTAGCCGTGTCGATATCTGCTTTGATGGCCTCTGCTGGAATGCCATCAGGTCCAGACGCTTTTCCATCTCTTAGAAGCTTTATGGCTTTCCTTATTTCTTCCTTCGTTGGTCTTTCACCGTTAATTTGTAGCTCTTCTTCTGCTGGCTGGATATCCGGGGGATTTTGTGGAGCTGGTCTATTGAGAAGGTCCTCAAAATTTTCTGTCCACCTCTTCATTTGCTCTTGTATATTGCTGAGCAGTTTCCCATTTTTATCTTTTATGAGGCAACTTGTTTGCTTGTATTTCCCTGTTAGCTTCTTTGTGCTGCTATACAGTTCTCTCATATTTCCTTTGGCTGCAGCATCTTCTGCCTCTCTTGCCAACTCCTCAATATACTTCCTCTTGTCTCTTTTGATACTTCTTTTTACTTCTTTGTTTGCTTCTGTGTACACTTCTTGAGCCTTGGCTTTGGAACTTCTGGTTTTGCTTGTGTTTAACTCTGCTTTCTTGTTTTTTCTATCTTTTTTCTTATTGATGGTTTCTGTTGTTATCCATGCTTTTTGTTGTCTTTCCCTTTTCCCCAGTATTTCTTCACATGTCTCCTTCCATACCGTTTTGACTTGCTGCCAATAGTCTTCTGTATTCTCTACATCTTCCAACTGTTGGAGCACTTGGAATTTTTTGGATACTGTGACCGCAAATTTGTCTCTTGTTTCTTGATTTCTTAGCTGTCCTACATTAAATTGTTGTCTATAATTTTGCATTGTTGCATATCTCTTGAGTTTCATTTTTACTTTGGCTATCAGAAGATGGTGATCTGATGCCACATCTGCTCCTCTATATACCTTTACATCCTGCAATGATGAACTAAACTTCTTCTTGATGCATATATGATCGATCTGATTTTCTGTTCTATGGTCTGGTGATATCCATGTTGCCTTGTGTATTCTCTTATGTGGAAACATGCTTCCTCCTATAGCCAGTTGATTTGAAGCACAGAAGTTTGCGAATAGTTCTCCATTTTCATTCATTACTCCTAGCCCATGTTTTCCCATGACTTCTTCAAATCCGGTATTGACTGTACCTATCTTTGCATTCATGTCACCCATCAAAATTGTGATGTCTCTTCTTTTTACTTTATCCATAATTTCCTGTAGTTTAGTATAAAATGCTTCTTTCACAGACTCTTCTTTGTCATTAGTTGGTGCATAACATTGGATGACATTGACATGAATTTTCTTTTTAGCTGTTTTGAAAATAGCTGTTATTATTCTGGGTCCCACAGCTTCCCATTCAATGAGTGCTTTCTGTGCTTCTTTAGATAACATAAGAGCTACCCCTTCACTGTGGTGTGAACTTTCGTCTTCGTGTCCTCAGGACAGCACCAATTCACCTGTGATGAGTTTCTTCCTGTCTACCCCCTTCCACTTTGTTTCACACATTCCCAGAACCTCGATTTTGTATTCCCTCATTTCTGCTGCTACTTGTGCCACTTTCCCTTGTTCGTTCAATGTCCGAACATTCCAGGTGCCAAATCTGGAAGTTCTCCTAGAAGAAAGAAGGTTAGTCAGCAACACAGACTCCTTTCGGCTTTCTCTGTGTTGCATCATACGCCTCCCCGCGAGAGGACCTTCCCCTGTCTTGGATGGCTGTGTTTTATTTTCTTTATTTGACTTGTCCATATTTGATGAAGTTTTTTGTGGTTTAAATTTTTTTTTACAGGATGGGGTAACCGGCCCCATGCCCAACCCTCCTTAGTCGCCTTCTACGACATGCTTGGCAGGGGACAGTGTTACTATTCTTTGCTCCCCTTTCGGGCCCCGGTAACACACGGGTGACCTATGGCGTGAACCACCCAAAAATGTCTACCCCAATGAGTTTTGTGGATATGGCTCTTGCAATATGACCCTTTTAAATAGCACAAATTTAGAACTTTGTATAGCAATATCTCTGTTTCTATACCATGTAAGAAAAAAGTGGAGGTTCATGCCATAAAGGATAACATGGGCTATAAGTGTGCAAAATGTGAAGGCTATAGCTTTAAAATTGTAGAAAATATCACCGGAACTGTGAATCGCAAGCCCTGTTTTCGTTATAGTTTAGTTTTTAAAATGTTAAAACACTTATCTGATTCTCTTTGAACATTGATAACTCATAAACTATTACAGATAAACACATAATTCAAAAAGAATATCAAAGTAAAAAGGCTTATAAATATTTAAAACACAATTATTATATGAAAATCAAAAATAACCTTTTTTGTCTTTTTCTGGGTGTATATGCTCCCTTAAGTTATTTAAAAATACAATCTGACACACGTTTTAATTAACAAGGATGAGCTTCCATTTCAACGGTGGTGCTCATAACTCACCAACTAAATAAGCCTAAGTGAATTGAAATATAACAGTAAAATACATGGCCGCCGTTTCCATGGCAACCAATAGCATTGTACTATAAAATGTTTGATATGCAGTGCTATCACTATCGTAAGTCAGTACCGCACATTTGTATCGATATCCCTCAGTTATTTATGAAAATAGCATTTTGCTGTTGCTCCTCCCCTTAACTCAAGAGTGGAGTCAAGTACCAATTTACAGCTGGGAAGACTGGAGCGGGATATTATCTGCTTTCTTGACGGATTGTCAAAGGACGGTTGAAAGCTACCTCAGCCTGATACAAGCATAACTTTTGAAGTAAAGAGTTTTATTACAACCAGATAAAGAAATAAATGGGATGCAGAGCATCCAGGACACACCCAAAATGATGAATTTTACCAGCTCAGCAGAAGAGAACAAGTGATAATCTTCAGACTCCGCACGGGCCACAACTGATAAAATGATTGCTGAACATCTGCTTCAACTATACCCAACATATGAGGAACATAGAAAGCACATATGGAAATCACCAGTACCATAGAAAGCACATATGGAAATCACCAGTAACATAGAAAGCACATATGGAAATCACCAGTACCATAGAAAGCACATATGGAAATCACCAGTACCATTTTCTGAAAACCTCTACGGGGATGCTAATAACATCAAGCTAACTACTGTGTCACAGAGTGCTCGAAGGTTATGTCTAGATTATTTTAAAATTCCTTACTTTTCTATTCCTTCCCATTTTGTCTGTTTTTCTCTACGGAAATATTTGCACCTGTGTTCGTTTCTTTAGCTGTTTTTTCGAGTCCTCATTAATAGCCCTGTCATTCGATCCAAAATTTTATCTTCTTCTTCTAAGGCCCTTAAAAGCAGGCTTTAGGGATGTCTTATACGATTTATTAGCTTGGTAGAAACCAGTGGTTCCCAGAGTATTATATTTCCGTGTTCAGTGGTCAACTGGAGACTCACGATAAATCATGGTACGTGTCTAAACATGAGCCGGGAAATAATTAACTCTTGGCGTGGGAATCAGGAAATATTTTAACTTCATGCGAACGAATGCTGAATTTTAAGATCACTTGCTGAGAACCGTTGGGAAGACAACGCACGCTTATAAGTTATAGAATAGAAACCTCAACTTACCTCATATCGACAAGTATATTGTGACTGAGTGTAAAACGCTACTAAAGTTCTATTTCTTAAGCTGTGATAAAGTCCTGAGCGGTAAGCAAACTCTCAGTATTCGCTTAATTAGCTAACTCTAATATCAAGGGATTAGTTAATGGATGTAAAGTGTGAAATACTAAATATTGTGGTTTTATTTCTTTACATTAGATTGATAGCTATTTTGCATTTTATGTATTATGAATGTTATTGATGCATTATAATGATGTAAGTACTGGCTGATATGAGAAAGTACTACAAGCTAATTGTATTAGGAAAGTGATGAAGAAAACTGTTGTGAACGAGAGAAGAACCGTGTTGTTCAACGGACGAGTGAATGAAATAGCATTCCTCCAATGCAGTCACGCATGAACGCACACGGCCAGGCGTCTGCTTATAACAAAGGTTGACCTTACTGACCCGACCTTATTGTGAGACTACCGCTAGACAGGAATTTGTAAACAAACGGACAGTCGCTTTTAAGGAAGACTGACTGTTATGGTTTCAGGTAAAATATATATTTAGGCACCATTCTGAGACGAAATGTTCCAGAATGGCTGTAGGAAATATATCTGTAAAACAAACAGAAGATTGATTGCCTGTATTGTCTTCCACAGCCCAGTTGCAGAATCCTAGCCAGTTTCTGGATTTTGATTTCTGTCAATTGTTGCGAGTAAACCACCTAGTTGCTCTATGCTACAGAGAGAACTAGTGCTTACGTCTCAAACCCTCGAGCGGTGATCACAAGTCAGCAACCCTGTGCAGTCTATAGCAACCCTGAGCAGTCTATCGATTTAAGCAGTCATACACCTCGTCAGCACCTGAACATCACTGCACAACCAGGTTAACGGAAAGCCTAGTCATCTCTTGGACTGTTGCTCAACTGAATCAAATTCTCCAGTTGGTAATCCCTACCTACTGTGACGCCCAGGAGAAGTCCAAGCAGATAAGTCTACGTAAAACCCAGACCAAAATCAGAATTCACTTATCCACGAATAGCCATTCAGGAATAAACTTTTCGTCAGTGAGGAAAATAGCCTCCTATTCTTATCTGAACCAAAGACACTGACAGTTCTAAATTTCCTAGTATTTCTTTTCAAAGTACATGTCAACATTGATTTTATATTTCTACTGTAATTAAAGTAATTGTGTACATTCTGTAACTCACCATCATTCTGAGTTTGACTTAGTAGATTGTATGTTCTGTTCAGAAAAACATTCTCAACCCTCTTTGTATTACTTATTACTACTAGTTCATCTTCAAAAAGATTTGAGTAAGAAAGAGTTAGTCGTCGCCAGAAAAATACAAGAGTTGGCAGTCTAAAGGTGAGAGAATCACTGACACCAACCTGTGCCCTTCTGTTAACTCTTTCCCTCAACACTAGCTCACATCTGTGAAAACTAGTGTATAAAGGTCGATGCGCTTTCTACACATCTTCCTTACTATAATAAACTCTTTATGCGACAATTGGATTCTCATTCAATGTCAATTGGAGTGCACAATCAACTATATCTGCGACATACTGCTGTCTTTGAAAATATTCAAGTAGACGTCTGAGAGTGTTCGAAGAAGAAGAACCTGGTAACATTTCCTCTAGAAGCAAACGCTTTAATCACCAGGCCAGTTGAAGTTACTTTTTTTTCACATAAAAATATCTTATAACAATATTTCTTCCAAGTTATTAATTGATATCTCCGATGGCCAACTAGCAGATGGCAGAACAGTTGGGCGACCGCAGCTGAGGTTTAAAGATGTGTGCAAGAGAGACATGAGGGCACTGGACATAAATCCAGAAACGTGGGAGGATGAAGCTGCCGATCGCACCAAGTGGCGATGCTATTTACGGCGCCACCTCAGATTGGGCGAAAAGAAGCTCACACAACAAGCAGAAGAGAGGAGAAAACGTCGAAAGGAGCAAGCGAAAAATAAGCAGCTGAAGGCTGGAACCTCAGGGGCGCATTCCCATTGTCAGTTATGACTGAAGGGGCTATTATTATTATTATTAATTGTCCACTCTTGAAATAATTGCAAACGCATTCACTCATCAGTCTTCATCTCCTCAAGAAACATAGACCTTCAACAACCTTTCGCCAGGTCCTCCTGCTCTGTATCTCCTCAAGAAACATAGACCATTAACAAACTTACGCCAGGTCCTCCTGCCCTGTATCTCCTCAAGAAACATAGACCTTTAACACACTTACGCCAGGTCCTCCTGCATGTATCTCCTCAAGAAACATAGACCTTTAACAAACTTACACCAGGTCCTCCTGTCCTGTATCTCCTCAAGAAACATAGACCTTTAACAAACTTACGCCAGGTCTTCCTGTCCTGTATCTCCTCAAGAAACATAGACCTTTAACAAACTTACACCAGGAACTCCTGCCCTGTATCTCCTCAAGAAACATAGACCTTTAACAAACTTACACCAGGTCCTCCTGCCCTGTATCTCCTCAAGAAACATAGACCTTCAACAAACTTACACCAGGTTCTCCTGCCCTGTATCTCCTCAAGAAACATAGACCTTTAACAAACTTACACCAGGTCCTCCTGTCCTGTATCTCCTCAAGAAACATAGACCTTCAACAAACTTACGCCATGTCTTCCTGTCCATTATCTCCTCAAGAAACATAAACCTTTTATCTCCTCAAGAAACAGAGACCTTTAACAAACTTACGCCCGGTCCTCCTGCCCTGTATCTCCTCAAGAAACATAGACCTTTAACAAACTTACGCCAGGTCCTCCTGCCCTGTATCTCCTCAAGAAACATAGACATTCAACAAACTTACGCCATGTCTTCCTGTCCATTATCTCCTCAAGAAACATAGACCTTTTATCTCCTCAAGAAACAGAGACCTTTAACAAACTTTCGCCAGGTCCTCCTGCTCTGTATCTCCTCAAGAAACATAGACATTCAACAAACTTACGCCATGTCTTCCTGTCCATTATCTCCCAAAGAAACATAGACCTTTTATCTCCTCAAGAAACAGAGACCTTTAACAAACTTTCGCCAGGTCCTCCTGCTCTGTATCTCCTCAAGAAACATAGACCATTAACAAACTTACACCAAGTCCTCCTGCCCTGAATCTCCTCAAGAAACATAGACCTTTTATCTCCGCAAGAAACATAGACCTTCAACAAACTTACGTCAGGTCCTCCTGCCCTGTATCTCCTCAAGAAACATAGACCTTCAACAAACGTAAGCCATGTCTTCCTGTCCATTATCTCCTCAAGAAACTTAGACCTTTTATCTCCTCAAGAAACAGAGACCGTTAACAAACTTACGCCCGGTCCTCCTGCCCTATATCTCCTCACGAAACATAGACCTTTAACAAACTTACACCAGGTCCTCCTGTCCTGTATCTCCTCAAGAAACATAGACCTTTAACAAACTTACGCCAGGTCCTCCTGTCTTGTATCTCCTCAAGAATCAGAGACCTTTAACAAACTTACGCCCGGTCCTCCTGCCCTGTATCTCCTCAAGAAACATAGACCTTTAACAAACTTACGCCAGGTCCTCCTGCTCTGTAACTCTTAACGAAACATAGACCTTTAACAAACTTACGCCAGGTCCTCCTGCCCTGTATCTCCTCAAGAAACATAGACATTCAACAAACTTACGCCATGTCTTCCTGTCCATTATCTCCTCAAGAAATATAGACCTTTTATCTCCTCAAGAAACAGAGACCTTTAACAAACTTTCGCCAGGTCCTCCTGCTCTGTATCTCCTCAAGAAACATAGACCATTAACAAACTTACACCAAGTCCTCCTGCTCTGTATCTCCTCAAGAAACATAGACCTTTTATCTCCGCAAGAAACATAGACCTTCAACAAACTTACGTCACGTCCTCCTGCCCTGTATCTCCTCAAGAAACATAGACCTTCAACAAACTTACGCCATGACTTCCTGTCCATTATCTCCTCAAGAAACATAGACCTTTTATCTCCTCAAGAAACAGAGACCTTTAACAAACTTACGCCCGGTCCTCCTGCCCTGTATCTCTTCAAGAAACATAGACCTTTAACAAACTTACACCAGGTCCTCCTGTCCTGTATCTCCTCAAGAAACATAGACCTTTAACAAACTTACGCCAGGTCCTCCAGTCTTGTATCTCCTCAAGAATCAGAGACTTTTAACAAACTTACGCCCGGTCCTCCTGCCCTGTATCTCCTCAAGAAACATAGACCTTTAACAAACTTACGCCAGGTCCTCCTGCTCTGTAACTCTTAACGAAACATAGACCTGTAACAAACTTACGCCAGGTCTTCCTGCCCTGTATCTCCTCAAGAAACATAGACCTTTAACAAACTTACGCCAGGTCCTCCTGCTCTCTATCTCCTCAAGAAACATAGACCTTTAAATAACTTACGCCAGGTCCTCCTGCCCTGTATCTCCTCAAGAAACATAGACCTTCAACAAACTTACGCCAGGTCCTCCTGCACTGTATCTCCTCAAGAAACATATACCTTCAACCAACTTACGCCAGGTCCCCCTGTCCATTATCTCCTCAAGAAACATAAACCTTTTATCTCCTCAAGAATCATTGACCTTTAACAAACTTACGCCAGAACTTCCTGCCCTGTATCTCCTCAAGAAACATAGACCTTTAACAAACTTACGCCAGGTCCTCCTGCCCTGTATCTCCTCAAGAAACATAGACCTTTAACAAACTTACGCCAGGTCCTCCTGCCCTCTATCTCCTCAAGAAACATAGACCTTTAACAAAGTTACTCCAGGTCCCCCTGTTCTGTATCTCCTCAAGAAACATAGACCTTTAACAAACTTACGCCAGGTCTTCCTGTCCTGTATCTCCTCAAGAAACATAGACCTTTAACAAACTTACACCAGGTCCTCCTGCCCTGTATCTCCTCAAGAAACATAGACCTTTAACAAACTTACGTCAGGTCTTCCTGTCCTGTATCTCTTCAAGAAACGTAGACCTTTAACAAACTTACGCCAGGTCTTCCTGTCCTGTATCTCCTCAAGAAACATAGACCTTTAACAAACTTACACCAGGTCCTCCTGCCCTGTATCTCCTCAAGAAACATAGACCTTTAACAAACTTACACCAGGTCCTCCTGTCCTGTATCTCCTCAAGAAACATAGACCTTCAACAAACTTACGCCATGTCTTCCTGTCCATTATCTCCTCAAGAAACATAAACCTTTTATCTCCTCAAGAAACAGAGACCTTTAACAAACTTACGCCCGGTCCTCCTGCCCAGTATTTCCTCAAGAAACATAGACCTTTAACAAACTTACGCCAGGTCCTCCTGCCCTGTATCTCCTCAAGAAACATAGACCTTCAACAAACTTACGCCATGTCTTCCTGTCCATTATCTTATCAAGAAACTTAGACCTTTTATCTCCTCAAGAAACAGAGATCTTTAACAAACTTTCGCCAGGTCCTCCTGCTCTGTATCTCCTCAAGAAACATAGACCATTAACAAACTTACGCCAGGTCCTCCTGCCCTGTATCTCCTCAAGAAACACAGACCTTTTATCTCCTCAAGAAACATAGACCTTCAAAAAACTTACGTCAGGTCCTCCTGCCCTGTATCTCCTCAAGAAACATAGACCTTCAACAAACTTACGCCAAGTCTTCCTGTCCATTATCTCCTCAAGAAACATAGACCTTTTATCTCCTCAAGAAACAGAGACCGTTAACAAACTTACGCCCGGTCCTCCTGCCCTGTATCTCCTCAAGAAACATAGACCTTTAACAAACTTACGCCAGGTCGTCCTGCTCTGTATCTCCTCAAGAAACATAGACCTTTTATCTCCGCAAGAAACATAGACCTTCAACAAACATACGTCACGTCCTCCTGCCCTGTATCTCCTCAAGAAACATAGACCTTCAACAAACTTACGCCATGACTTCCTGTCCATTATCTCCTCAAGAAACATAGACCTTTTATCTCCTCAAGAAACGTAGACCTTTAACAAACTTACGCCGGTCCTCCTGCCCTGTATCTCTTCAAGAAACATAGACCTTTAACAAACTTACGCCAGGTCCTCCAGTCTTGTATCTCCTCAAGAATCAGAGACTTTTAACAAACTTACGCCCGGTCCTCCTGCCCTGTATCTCCTCAACAAACATAGACCTTTAACAAACTTACGCCAGGTCCTCCTGCTCTGTAACTCTTCACGAAACATAGACCTTTAACAAACTTACGCCAGGTCCTCCTGCCCTGTATCTCCTCAAGAAACATAGACCTTTAACAAACTTACGCCAGGTCCTCCTGCCCTGTATCTCCTCAAGAAACATAGACCTTTAAATAACTTACGCCAGGTCCTCCTGCCTTGTATCTCCTCAAGAAACATAGACCTTCAACAAACTTACGCCAGGTCCTCCTGCCCTGTATCTCCTCAAGAAACATATACCTTCAACCAACTTACGCCAGGTCCCTCTGTCCATTATCTCCTCAAGAAACATAGCTCTTTTATCTCCTCAAGAAACATAGACCTTTAACAAACTTACGCCAGAACCTCCTGCCCTGTATCTCCTCAAGAAACATAGACCTTTAACAAACTTACGCCAGGTCCTCCTGCCCTGTATCTCCTCAAAAAACATAGACCTTCAACAAACTTACGCCAGGTCCTCCTGCCCTGTATCTCCTCAAGAAACATAGACCTTTAACAAACTTACGCCAGGTCCTCCTGCCCTGTATCTCCTCAAGAAACATAGACCTTTAACAAACTTACGCCAGGTCCTCCTGCCCTGTATCTCCTCAAGAAACATAGACCTTTAACAAACTTACGCCAGGTCCTCCTGCTCTGTATCTCCTCAAAAAACATAGACCTGTAACAAACTTACGCCAGGTCCTCCTGCCCTGTATCTCCTCAAGAAACATAGACCTTCAACAAACTTACGCCAGGTCCTCCTACCCTGTATCTCCTCAAGAAACATAGACCTTTAACAAACTTACGCCAGGTCCTCCGGCCCTGTATCTCCTCAAGAAACGTAGACCTTTAACAAACTTACGCCAGGTCCTCCTGCCCTCTATCTCCTCAAGAAACATAGACCTTTAACAAACGTACTCCAGGTCCCCCTGTCCTGTATCTCCTCAAGAAACATAGACCTTTAACAAACTTACGCAAGGTCTTCCTGTCCTGTATCTCCTCAAGAAACACAGACCTTTAACAAACTTACACCAGGTCCTCCTGCCCTGTATCTCCTCAAGAAACATAGATCTTTAACAAACTTACGTCAGGTTTTCCTGTCCTGTATCTCTTCAAGAAACGTAGACCTTTAACAAACTTACGCCAGGTCTTCCTGTCCTGTATCTCCTCAAGAAACATAGACCTTTAACAAACTTACACCAGGTCCTCCTGCCCTGTATCTCCTCAAGAAACATAGACCTTTAACAAACTTACACCAGGTCCTCCTGTCCTGTATCTCCTCAAGAAACGTAGACCTTCAACAAACTTACGCCATGTCTTCCTGTCCATTATCTCCTCAAGAAACATAAACCTTTTATCTCCTCAAGAAACAGAGACCTTTAACAAACTTACGCCCGGTCCACCTGCCCAGTATTTCCTCAAGAAACATAGACCTTTAACAAACTTACGCCAGGTCCTCCTGCCCTGTATCTCCTCAAGAAACATAGACCTTCAACAAACTTACGCCATGTCTTCCTGTCCATTATCTCCTCAAGAAACATAGACCTTTTATCTCCTCAAGAAACAGAGACCTTTAACAAACTTTCGCCAGGTCCTCCTGCTCTGTATCTCCTCAAGAAACATAGACCATTAACAAACTTACGCCAGGTCCTCCTGCCCTGTATCTCCTCAAGAAACATAGACCTTTTATCTCCTCAAGAAACATAGACCTTCAACAAACTTACGTCAGGTCCTCCTGCCCTGTATCTCCTCAAGAAACATAGACCTTCAACAAACTTACGCCAAGTCTTCCTGTCATTTATCTCCTCAAGAAACATAGACCTTTTATCTCCTCAAGAAACAGAGACCTTTGACAAACTTACGCCCGGTCCTCCTGCCCAGTATTTCCTCAAGAAACATAGACCTTTAACAAACTTACGCCCGGTCCTCCTGCCCTGTATCTCCTCTAGAAACATAGACCTTTAACAAACTTACACCAGGTCCTCCTGTCTTGTATCTCCTCAGGAAACAGAGACCTTTAACAAACTTACGCCAGGTCCTCCTGCTCTGTATCTCCTCAAGAAACATAGACCTTTAACAAACTTACGCCAGGTCCTCCTGCCCTGTATCTCCTCAAGAAACATAGACCTTTAGCAAACTTACGCCAGGTCCTCCTGCCCTGTATCTCGTCAAGAAACATAGACCTTTTATCTCTTCAAGAAAAAGAGACCTTTAACAAACTTACGCCAGGTCCTACTGCCCTGTATCTCCTCAAGAAACAGAGACCTTTAACAAACTTACGCCAGGTCCTCCTATCCATTATCTCCTCAAGAAACATAGACCTTTTATCTCCTCAAGAAACATATACCTTTTATCTCCTCAAGAAACATAGACCTTTTATCTCCTCAAGAAACATAGACCTTAAACAAACTTACACCAGGTCCTCCTACCCTGTATCTCCTCAAGAAACATAGACCTTCAACAAACTTACACCAGGTCCTCCTGCCCTGTATCTCCTCAAGAAACATAGACCTTCAACAAACTTACGCCAGGTCCTCCTGCCCTGTATCTCCTCAAGAAACATTGACCTTTTATCTCTGTGGTAAAGTGGGATGTTATAAATATTTATAGGGGACTTAATGTACTGACTGAGATCAGCTGTGAAGGTATCTGTATCTAATAAGTGTGGTGTATTACAGATGACCTTACTTTGCTACCACATTTATACCTCAGTCAGACTTATTCTGGAATATTATGATGACTACGTTGAATGTCTAGGGTTATGATAATGCTGAAGTGTTCACAACAACCAACAGACAGATAAACAATTTAATTTAATCCACAACACTTTACAACACTGTGACACTCACATACATATAACACTCTATAAGACTATCTTAATAAGTCAAGGGTAACTTTTAAAAATATGTATTAATTCCTTTCAATAATAGATATCCTGGTTCAACTACAAAGTGAACCAGGAATCACAATCAAATGTAATCACAAGTTGTATGTACACAATTTATAGATAGGATCTTTGTATTGACATATATTATTATTGCAATATGTGTGTAAGTTGTGATGTAGGACTATGAGGTAATACTGGCTTTTCAAGCTAAGTTGTTGTTTGTCATCATGACTTCAAGTGTTTGTTTCTGGTGGAAATAATATTGGTAAGGTTCACAGTTTCTTTTGATTTGAAACAAATAAATGTCCCTCTTGAATTAAGGTAAAGTCACTTTTAGAGGGGGGGTATACACAAGATTGAGCTGCTCTGGCCACGAACTCTTAACTTCTGTGTGAGCGGTAGGAAACAGTCTCCACTGCTCGCTTGCTTCACCGTGTTCTTGAGAAACCACACTGGTCGATATATTGACCAAGGAGTATGCTACCAGCCTCTGGATTCAGCAAAACTCAGACCAGGTGCTGCTTCAATACGTTAGTACCACGGTCCCTGAAACAAGAAGGTTGTACCTCCTACTTCAGAACTAATTTATAATCTATTTCCACACTGAAGCACAATACATAACAAACACTGAGTTCAGCTCTGTAGGCCAACTGTTAGCTTCTCATGTAACAACATTCACCAGTATTCCTCTCCCTAATGGTTACAACGCCTCTGCAATTCTAGCTTTATTTCCTTCTATTCAATAAGATAGGTATCATAGTACTATTTGGCAATCCCATGCAGTTATACTCCTCTCCGACAAGTTTTGTTCAGGTTGGAGCAAGATCTAGGCTTTGCCTCATGTTTGTTACTGAACCACACACATACAGACATAAATTATCACTTCACATTCAATTTTCATCTAAAAGAGATCAAATATGTCTAGCTTACCACAATTCAAGGAAATATTAAACAAATACGTTGACTGGCGATGAGTTATGGTACAATTCCGATCTGCCTCTGTCCCAGGCTTTCATTAGAAAAATTATGAACTGGATCTCAACGCACTTGCTTCTACACAGTTTAATTTCAAAAAGTGGCACTGAACAGACGCTCCTAATTGACTATATCAACTGGTCTAGCCAATAAGACCATGTTTACAAAAGCATTTGAAAAAATTTACCCTTCCTACGTTTCCCTTAGCAACCAAAAATAGTATTTGCAGTCGACTAATCATGTTTCGCCTTACATATAATTCCAACCAATCAAATCGGATTTAACGTAGTGGCCTCATTCCCCTAAAGCAGTATCCAAACATGAGCAAATATGATTTGGTGCTGTTAGACAACACCCCTATAATATTCTGGCTATAATTTGTTAATTCCTAGACTATGTGCATAACACTTAACATATTCTTTGTCAGCAAGTCCTAAGGCACCCAAATATATAAATTTAATGGGGCTAAGTGGCTCCGTTCAAAATATGTATTCTAGGATAGTCGTGTATTTGTTTTTTTATTTTTTATTGTTTTAGAACCGCCACCTGTCCTGCCTTTTCGACTGTTCTGTCAGTATAAAGTCAGGATTTCAGACGTAAAACAGTAGAGTGTCATGTTTCCTAATAAGCATTAAACATGTTTTCAAAACCTAACCGTGTATTGGTAGTGTTTTTTATCACTGTTTATTTGAAAAAAAAGTTAGTGCTTCATGCCTTACGCGTGGGATTGGCGTTACTATTAATCGCGAGACTGTGTGGTAGTATTGCCTGCGTTCCTCCTTCTCTCACTTCTAAGTCCGTCTGTCTTTTCATTACGCAGTGTATATAATGACATTAATGCTAGTATTATATCTAGGTCATTAAGCAGTGTGCGTATCTCAAGGTTTTCTAAGAAACACAGTACCGGTTTTATTTTTTTGAAACGCGTGTAGTTGATGCAGTAGGCTTTACCAGTAAACGTGAAAGCGTTACAACTATGCAGACGGAGCAGAAAAGGGGGGATTTTTGTACGCCATTGTGACAGCACTGTTCTTATACCAGTCTTCTTTCCTTTTATTGAATTAATTCGTTAGGCGTTACATTTACTTTTTAATTTATATATGTGGATTTAGAATGTTTCACGACAAATTCTCCCCACTTAAAACAGACGTTATATGTCAGTCTATAATTCTATATACACATAGAGAAATTTAATATTATTCCTGGGGCTTACGGTGATTTTCATCACACGGATGGCGGCTTAGAAAATCCGCTTCCAGGTTGGTTTTTCCAGAAATATACTCTATGCTGAATTGGAATGGCTGCAACAGTAAGGACCATCTGAGTAACCTTGAATTTTCATGCCTAGCCTGCGCTAGAAACGACAAGGGTTTGTGATCCGTTTGCAACTTGAATGCCTTCCCATACAGATAAACATTGAATTTCTGGATCGCCCATATTACTGCAAGACATTCTTTTTCGCTAGTTGAGTAATTGGTTTCAGCTTTATTCAACTTTCTACTAGCATATGCCACTGGGGTTAATTCCCCATTCAGTGCATCTGATTTCTGTAACAGGGTCGCGCCCAACCCGATATTATTTGCATCCGTTCTCACAATGAATTCTTGACTTAAGTCAGGTAATTTCAAAATAGGTTTGCTAGTGAGCTTTTCCTTCAGTTCCTGGTATGCCAATTCACATTGTGCTGTCCATGTAATTCGATCTGGATTTCCTTTGCGTGTCAAAACAGTTAACGGTGCACATATGGAATTAAAGTTTTTGATATACTTTTGGTAGAAACCACATAATGAGACAAAGGATCTCACGTCTTTCTTGGTTTGTGGTTTCGGGGCTTTCTTTAGTTTCTCTAAATTCTTGGGGTCAGGGGTCATGTTTCCCTGATGGACTGTGTGTCCCAAGAATTCTAATTCTTTACATCCAACGCAACATTTGGTTGGTCGGGCTGTTAAATTCGCTTCTCTAAGTCGATTAAACAGCATGTTCAGAGAGTCAATGTGTTGCTCAAATGTTTCTGTTGCTATAAGGATATCATCCATGAAATTTGTGATGCATGGATTATTCAGGGGATCCAACAATTTTCTCATCATTCTAGAGAAGACACTAGGCGCATTCTTCAATCCAAATGGCAATCTGTTAAACTCATAGTGTCCCTCTGAGGTACTAAAAGCTAGGTATGGTCTAACCTCAGGCTTTACTGGAATCTGATAGTATCCTTTACTCAGATCCCCTTTTGAGAAATATTTAGCTTTATTTAGCCTGGCAAACAACTGATTTGTATCCGGCAATGGATCCACCTGACCTTCTGTGATAGCATTCAGTCTCCTGTAATCTATACAGAGTCTATGTTCTCCAGAGGGTTTCCTTAAGAGCACCACACTGGAACTATACGAAGATTCACTGTGTGAAATGATTCCTTCCTTCAACAAATAGTCTATCTCTTCCTTCAAGGCTTTCTCCTTAGCAAAAGGAATAGAATAGGCTTTCATACAGACAGGTTTGGGGTCTATCAGTTTCATATCATATTCCAATAAGTTTGTATGCTCCGGTCGGTCTGTTAACACCTCTGTATGATCATCTAAAACCTGTTGCACTCTCTTCTTCTGATCTTTCGCTAAGTGTGTACTGACTTTCACCTGTGCAGCTGTCTCACAGGGGTGTAATGGATATTCAAATGATGAAAGTGGTTCCTTTTTCATCTCCATTGCAATGGACAAGGTCAACAAGTGTGTCTCTTCCTGATTTTCTCTTTCCAAATATTTCTTCAGGAGATTCACATGATAGATTTTTTCTTTCCCCTTCTTATCTATCTTATAATTTGTTCTAGACACCTTCTCTAGAACTGTATATGGACCTTGCCATCCAATTTGTAACTTATTCTGACTACCGGGTAGAAGAAGCAGTACCTTCTCTCCCACAGCCAAATCTCTGTCTTTAGCTTTCCTGTTGTAGTAGGCAGCATGTTTTTTCCTGGCTTGTCTCAAATTTTCATTGGCAAGTTTCCAGCCAGTTTTTAAACGAGTGGTCAGCTCATTCACATATTGGTATGAGGATGTAATATTTTCCTCTGCCTTTTCATCAGTCCACGTTCTTAACAGAGCTACATATGGACTTTTAAATTCACAAACTTATTTCTCCTGGCACATGCCAGGTCCCTTCCACCCGAAGCACTGTAGTGATGATGTTTCTTCCCAGAATCATCATTCACAAAACGACCGCTACCAATTTTTTTCTTCGGGCTTTCTCCCCACTTAGAATTCTTGATGAGAGATTTCCTCTCTACATCTTCTTCCTCCAGTTTACATAAGTCCGATTGAGGGATTTTCGGCTTATCCTGGGGTAAGACATCTTTTTGCACTCTCTGCATAGTGGCCATCGTAAAACAGTCAATTGAAGATTGTCCGTGAAAAGGGGCTTCCCATTCCCCTTGGTCCACTTTATTAAATCTATTTTTCTTTTCAATGTCAGGCCTACGTTTGCCCTATGGCGTGTGGAGGTCCTGAACACATTTCCCACTTGTGGGTGTTCCCTCATGTGCTATGCTACACCTTTCTACAAAATTTTCAATGTCCCACCTTGCCTTGGGCCAATAATAATTTTGAGCTACCCTTTGGATGATGGTACCTATCTTCTCATGGTCCCCATCTTTTCTCACATGTAAGCTCTTTATTAAGTCTGTCCTATACCTTTTAGGAAGTACCAGCTGTCCCTGACCTTTGGATCTAGTTCCAGTCTTCCGGTATATCAGGTTGTTCTTCATATAGAAGTCTCCTTTTCTTGAAGGTGTGTGACACTTGGACAATCTTCTAAAACAAGGCTTGAGGGTCTTATCCCCAGCCTGTGCCTTCTTCATCTCTTCTGGAGTGGTATTTATCATAATATCCTCCTCCTTTCTTGAGGTCGACCTGACCTGAAAGGTGGCCATATACACAGGTTTCCTTCTGCAATGGTCAGTGTCATGATTGTTCATCTGACAATTCTTACACCACCTCCTTTTTTGGTTGAAAGATTTTCTTTCATCAAATTTCCTTTCATCGAATTGTGGGGTTTTATTTTTATTGTCATACCGTGGCCTATCAAACTGGTGCTTACCTTTGTTCTGATCTCTAGGATCAAATTTATTAAAGTTCTGTGGTGCCCTAAAATTATCTACCTGTTTCTTTTTTTATTACTTGTTACCTCTGCTTGAGCTGCTTGATACCTTTCAGCAACATTTAGTAACTCACCCAGCCTCTCTGCACCTTGTTCCATGAGAAACTTTCTCAGGTCTGGAGCCATGGACTCTCTTAGTTGTTCTATAAGGATCATTCCCCTAAGATCTTGGGTTTTCCCCAGAGAAGTCCATTTCTCCAAGTATGTCTCTAACCGTGCAGAGAACTGGTGATAGGTTTCACCTGACAGTAGTTTAGCATTCCTAAATTTTTTTCTATAAAATTCACCATTCTTTTCATATCTTAACAAAAGAGCCTGCTTTAGCATGTCATAATTTTCTTGATCACCTCTGCTCATTTTGGCAAAAACTTCATAAGCTGCACCACGAAGCCCTTGTGATAACTTTAAGCTCCACCTTTCTCTCTCTAACCCATATGTGGTAGCTAACAGTTCATATCTATTTAGATAGCTCTCGATATCATCTTCTTTCTCAACAAAATGATCTAAATGAAAATTCATAGCTGAGGTTGAGGCTCCCTGACTATCAGTGGCATCAGAGGTAAAGGGACTGGCACCATTTTCAGGAGCATGGCCTTGAAATTCCAACTCCCTTAGTCGTAACTCGTGCTCCCTTTGTAATCTCTTATCTTCTGCTTCCCTCTCTGCAGTCAATCTTCTTTCCTCTCTTTCTGCCTCCAATTTCTTCTCTTCATACTGGAGCCTTTTAATCTCCCTATCTGCCTCCAATGCCTTAGCCTCAGCCTCGATCTGCAACCTCTTAATTTCTTTTTCAGCCTCTAACCTCTTATTTTAGGCCAATCTATCAGATTCTAATTTTCTTTCTGCTTCATATTTTCTTTCTTCACGTTCAATAAATTTGTCACATTCAGTAGTGACATAGGCAATCATAACTTGCCCGTCCATTCCTAACTCTTTAGCAGCCTGCACAGCAGCAGATCGAAATTTTGCTAGGTCCGCCATTTTCTAACAGGCAAAGGTATACAATATTTAACTAAACAATTCAATCTATAAATAATTATCTAAGGACAACCACAGGCACTGAGAGCTCAACCTTATTTATTTTCCACCCAAGGATAGTCAATTTATTATATATTCCCTGAAGTGAATTACCCCCAATATATATAATAGGGAAAGATTCAAAATCCCGGACAGGACCCCAATATATATGGTAAAGTGGGATGTTATAAATATTTATATAGAACTTAATGTACTGACTGAGATCAGCTGTGAAGGTATCTGTATCTAATAAGTGTGGTGTATTACAGATGACCTTACTTTGCTACCACATTTATACCTCAGTCAGACTTATTCTGGAATATTGTGATGACTACGTTGAATGTCTAGGGTTATGATAATGCTGAAGTGTATGTTCACAACAACCAACAGACAGATAAACAATTTAATTTAATCCACAACACTTTACAACACTGTGACACTCACATACATATAACACTCTATAAGACTATCTTAATAAGTCAAGGGTAACTTTTAAAAATATGTATTAATTCCTTTCAATAATAGATATCCTGATTCAACTACAAAGTGAACCAGGAATCACAATCAAATGTAATCACAAGTTGTATGTACACAATTTATAGATAGGATCTTTGTATTGACATATATTATTATTGCAATATGTGTGTAAGTTGTGATGTAGGACTATGAGGTAATACTGGCTTTTCAAGCTAAGTTGTTGTTTGTCATCATGACTTCAAGTGTTTGTTTCTGGTGGAAATAATATTGGTAAGGTTCACGGTTTCTTTTGATTTGAAACAAATAAATGTCCCTCTTGAATTAAGGTAAAGTCACTTTTAGAGGGGGGGTATACACAAGATTGAGCTGCTCTGGCCACGAACTCTTAACTTCTGTGTGAGCGGCAGGAAACAGTCTCCACTGCTCGCTTGCTTCACTGTGTTCTTGAGAAACCACACTGGTCGATATATTGACCAAGGAGTATGCTACCAGCCTCTGGATTCAGCAAAACTCAGACCAGGTGCTGCTTCAATACGTTAGTACCACGGTCCCTGAAACAAGAAGGTTGTACCTCCTACTTCAGAACTAATTTATAATCTATTTCCACACTGAAGCACAATACATAACAAACACTGAGTTCAGCTCTGTAGGCCAACTGTTAGCTTCTCATGTAACAACATTCACCAGTATTCCTCTCCCTAATGGTTACAACGCCTCTGCAATTCTAGCTTTATTTCCTTCTATTCAATAAGATAGGTATCATAGTACTATTTGGCAATCCCATGCAGTTATACTCCTCTCCGACAAGTTTTGTTCAGGTTGGAGCAAGATCTAGGCTTTGCCTCATGTTTGTTACTGAACCACACACATACAGACATAAATTATCACTTCACATTCAATTTTCATCTAAAAGAGATCAAATATGTCTAGCTTACCACAATTCAAGGAAATATTAAACAAATACGTTGACTGGCGATGAGTTATGGCACAATTCCGATCTGCCTCTGTCCCAGGCTTTCATTAGAAAAATTATGAACTGGATCTCAACGCACTTGCTTCTACACAGTTTAATTTCAAAAAGTGGCACTGAACAGACGCTCCTAATTGACTATATCAACTGGTCTAGCCAATAAGACCATGTTTACAAAAGCATTTGAAAAAATTTACCCTTCCTACGTTTCCCTTAGCAACCAAAAATAGTATTTGCAGTCGACTAATCATGTTTCGCCTTACATATAATTCCAACCAATCAAATCGGATTTAACGTAGTGGCCTCATTCCCCTAAAGCAGTATCCAAACATGAGCAAATATGATCTGGTGCTGTCAGACAACACCCCTATAATATTCTGGCTATAATTTGTTAATTCCTAGACTATGTGCATAACACTTAACATATTCTTTGTCAGCAAGTCCTAAAGCACCCAAATATATAAATTTAATGGGGCTAAGTGGCTCCGTTCAAAATATGTATTCTAGGATAGTCGTGTATTTGTTTTTTTATTTTTTATTGTTTTAGAACCGCCACCTGTCCTGCCTTTTCGACTGTTCTGTCAGTATAAAGTCAGGATTTCAGACGTAAAACAGTAGAGTGTCATGTTTCCTAATAAGCATTAAACATGTTTTCAAAACCTAACCGTGTATTGGTAGTGTTTTTTATCACTGTTTATTTGAAAAAAAAAGTTAGTGCTTCATGCCTTACGCGTGGGATTGGCGTTACTATTAATCGCGAGACTGTGTGGTAGTATTGCCTGCGTTCCTCCTTCTCTCACTTCTAAGTCCGTCTGTCTTTTCATTACGCAGTGTATATAATGACATTAATGCTAGTATTATATCTAGGTCATTAAGCAGTGTGCGTATCTCAAGGTTTTCTAAGAAACACAGTACCGGTTTTATTTTTTTGAAACGCGTGTAGTTGATGCAGTAGGCTTTACCAGTAAACGTGAAAGCGTTACAACTATGCAGACGGAGCAGAAAAAGGGGGATTTTTGTACGCCATTGTGACAGCACTGTTCTTATACCAGTCTTCTTTCCTTTTATTGAATTAATTCGTTAGGCGTTACATTTACTTTTTAATTTATATATGTGGATTTAGAATGTTTCACGACAATCTCCTCAAGAAATATAGACCTTCAACAAACTTACGCCAGGTCCTCCTGCCCTGTATCTCCTCAAGAAACATAGACCTTTTATCTCTTCAAGAAACAGAGACCTTTAACAAACTTACGCCAGGTCCTCCTATCCATTATCTCCTCAAGAAACATAGACCTTTTATCTCCTCAAGAAACATAGACCTTTTATCTCCTCAAGAAACATAGACCTTTTATCTCCTCAAGAAACATAGACCTTAAACAAACTTACACTAGGTCCTCCTACCCTGTATCTCCTCAAGAAACATAGACCTTCAACAAATTTACACCAGGTCCTCCTGCCCTGTATCTCCTCAAGAAACATAGACCTTCAACAAACTTACGCCAGGTCCTCCTGCCCTGTATCTCCTCAAGAAACATAGACCTTTTATCTCCTCAAGAAACAAAGACCTTCAACAAACTTACGCCAGGTCCTCCTGTCCTGTATCTCCTCAAGAAACATAGACCTTTAACAAACTTACACCAGGTCCTCCTGTCCAGTATCTAATCAAGAAACATAGACCTTTAACAAACTTACGTTAGGTCCTCCTGTCCTGTATCTCCTCAAGAAACATAGACCTTCAACAAACTTACGCTAGGTCCTCCTGTCCTGTGCCATCAACTCAAGGTTTTTCCATGTCTTCTTCATCCCCTTCATGTCACTTACCAATTCTCTTTACCTTGTGTTCATTGATCGTCCCGCTACGTCACTTACCCTGGAGATTCCAGAACAAGGACTGCCTTGTAATGCTATCAAAAGGTTTCCTCAATGTATGGGCTTTCTATTGCCAGTGTCGTCTTTTCATCTCTTGTCTCATTGGCACTTGTCTGGTTCTTGTCAGCAATTCCGCATTGATGATCTTGTCATACTACATCAATGCTTGCAGTCTACCCAGGCACATTACTTTTTAATTCTGAATGCAAATTTGACACATTCCTTAGCGGCCACACTTCTCATTTGATACAAACATGGTGAAGTAAGTGAGTCTTTGTCCATAGTTTTGTCCTAAGGATATGTTCAATTGTCTCCGTGGTGCATAATTTTGTCGTGATAATCCTTCAATTTATTTTAGTTACTTTATTTGTGGAAGTGAGTCATAGAAATTGTTAACCATCAGGAAAAGACCTGCAGGTCACAGGCATGTGACTTTACAGAAGACAGTTAAGATAACCATAGACAGCTATATATATATATATATATATATATATATATATATATATATATATATATATATATATATATATATATATATATATATATAATACTGAGAATATCCTAAAATAAACCAGTGTGGAAGCAAACGTAATACTCACATTCAGAAGCAGCAATTCACTTTCATTGGGCATGTTATGAGGAGAGGAAAGCTGGAATATATCGCGACATCAGGAAAGATTAAAGGAGAAAACGAAGAGAGAGACAATTTATCATAGTTTCTGTTTTTTATTAAGTGGGCAGTACCAGCGTTGCCACCCGTCTAGGTGTCAATTTCCTTCAATAATTGAAGAACGCCAGTAATATTTCGCCCTAAATCGGCCAAAATTACCCCAAAAACGCCCAATGTAGCCATAGAATCGCCAAAATAGCCCTAGTCGCCAATATCTATGTTTTTTTTTTTTTTTTTTGTTATTGCTATTGTTGTGTTTACCGGACTACTCCATTGTGCTTGTGTGCATTCTAGCTCAGGAATTTTTTATTTTTTAAAGAAAAGTCTTCCGATTTTCGTTATGCGCTTGTGTAAAACTTTCATGTTTCTTTCTTGTATCATTTTCTTAATCCGTGGTGCTTAGTTGGTCGTACTGATTTTTTTAGGAGCCGACGCCGTGCACGTAGTGAGGTCAACAGTTTAGTTATGCGTAAATTTTTGTCTAAAACATTTCTTTGTTGTACGAGTTTAATGAAATGAGTGGCACATCTCTATTGTTGTTGCTGTTTTTAACCGACAGGTAGGGAAGACTTTTTGGCGACTGTTTCGTGTCATGAGTGGGTGTGACCCAGTTTGTGAATTCCATCAGAAGTAGTTGAATCACCAGGGTGTTGATAAATGCGTGGGTCTTAAAACTCTGTAGGTGAAAAAATGTTCAAGAATGGACATTTAGCCGTTTTTAAAGTCAGAAGTAAAAGTTGATTGACAGCTTCTGTGAAGTTCAGTAAGTTATATTTTTGTCTGTAACAAATATATTCCTATATTAGCGTATGTGAGGTAGAATAACTGTCTTACAAAGTACGGCTTTCGTACAGGAGGAAATTTTAACTGTTGTATCTTACAATGTTTTTAACACAGTTATAATAATTTTATTAACATTCGTGGCTTTCACAAAATTTATCGTAAGTTTTTAACCCTACTGTATTTTTTACTTAGCTTATGTCGTAAAATGCGACTAATACATGGTTCTGTATGGAGCAGTCTCATAATGTAAAATGAATTGATACATAAACTACATCTGCAAGACAAATTAATGCTCATGCAACGTATGATAATATGAAGTTTCCCACCACCCCTGGCTTTAAAAACAGTCTTACATTAAATTATCAACAATAAAGTGCTATCGTTTTCTACGCGACGGTTGCGTTTCTGAAAGGCGCCCGTTATTTGGAATTCGTGTAAAGTGAGATGATTGTCTGCACAAAAATGAAGTACGTTACAGTTAGTGTGATGCTGCTGCAAAGATAAAAAATAAAAATAATGAGTTTTTTATAAAAAGCACAGCCTAATAGAATTGAACAAGTGGTAATCTTCAGGTCACACACAGGTCACAGCATATTGAGATATCATCTATTCAACAAGCTAAAGACAGGAATTAACGATGAGCGTAGGTGTGGCACTGATAAAATGACTGATGAACATCTGCTGAAAAAGTGACCAAAAATGAAGAACAGAGAAAGCGCACAAGGTCGCCACCAGTACCACTCCTGGACAAACTCTACGGAGATACCGAGAACCTTAGGATGACCACTGCTTTCATTAAACGTTTTAACTTTGAAGTCTGAAAGTGTACGAAGAAGACTTTACAAAGAACAGGGAAGCAAACATTTGACATAATACACACAAAATAAAAAGATTAATTATGACGGTGGTAATTATATACCAGAAAGTTTCTTAGTTTTAACGACCTTTTTCGCATTATTACCCTGCTCGCGATATTTGAACTCGTGTAAATTAGGGATCGCGTATGTCGCGTATATCGCGAGCGCAGTGTATCGTTTTGTCATAGTTTATGTAATTTATTCTGCAATCATCACACTTGTAACAATTATTACTATGAATGAGATGTAACAATTATTACTATGAAAGAGATGTAACAATTATTACTACGAAAGAGATGTAACAATTATTACTACGAAACAGATGTAACAATTATTACTACGAAAGAGATGTAACAATTATTACTATGAAAGAGATGTAACAATTATTACAATGAAAGAGATGTAACAATTATTACAATGAAAGAGATGTAACAATTATTACTATGAAAGAGATGTAACAATTATTACTATAAAAGAGATGTAACAATTATTACTATAAAAGAGATGTAACAATTATTACTACAAAAGAGATGTAACAATTATTACAATGAAAAATTATTACTACGAAACAGATGTAACAATTATTACTACGAAAGAGATGTAACAATTATTACAATGAAAGAGATGTAACAATTATTACTATGAAAGAGATGTAACAATTATTACTTTAAAAGAGATGTAACAATTATTACTATAAAAGAGATGTAACAATTATTACTACAAAAGAGATGTAACAATTATTACAATGAAAGAGATGTAACAATTATTACTATGAAAGAGATGTAACAATTATTACTTTAAAAGAGATGTAACAATTATTACTTTAAAAGAGATGTAACAATTATTACTATAAAAGAGATGTAACAATTATTACTATAATAGAGATGTAACAATTATTACTACAAAAGAGATGTAACCATTATTACTATAAAAGAGATGTAACAATTATTACTATAATAGAGATGTAACAATTATTACTACAAAAGAGATGTAACCATTATTACTATAAAAGAGATGTAACAATTATTACTATAATAGAGATGTAACAATTATTACTATAAAAGAGATGTAACCATTATTACTATAATAGAGATGTAACAATTATTACTACAAAAGAGATGTAACAATTATTACTACAAAAGAGATGTAACCATTATTACTATAAAAGAGATGTAACAATTATTACTATAATAGAGATGTAACAATTATTACTACAAAAGAGATGTAACCATTATTACTATAAAAGAGATGTAACAATTATTACTATAATAGAGATGTAACAATTATTACTACAAAAGAGATGTAACCATTATTACTATAAGAGATGTAACTATTAAATAAAAGAGATGTAACAATTATTACTATAATAGAGATGTAACAATTATTACTACAAAAGAGATGTAACAATTATTACTACAAAAGAGATGTAACCATTATTACTATAAAAGAGATGTAACAATTATTACTATAAAAGAACTGTTATTTTTTCTTTTCTCTGCTCGTTTTCTTGTTGTTCTCTACCACGTTCTTTGTCATCATTTTCTTTCTCTTCTTCTTTCTCCTACTTGTGTCTTTCTTCATACAATCATTCTTTATCTGTCTGTTCCCTGTGGAGTATAAGTATACAGCAACTTCGTGCTAATTCTTCCTATCTTGTGCCATCCCTTCAATGTTTTCTTTATCCCATTCATGCTTATCTGCAATTTTCTTCATAAGTTTTTATTTTTTCGTTGTCTCTCTATCTCTTTGACCCTGGGGTTTGCTAAACTAGACCCCATAGCAGATACTGCAGTAGGGGAGTGAAGTGTTAGAGACGTCACTACACTAGGTCCAGCTTCATAAGATGTCGTGACCAGTTCACTTCATCGCTGCCTGTTTCTTCCCTAACCCACGAGCAGAGTCAGGTACCCTTTTACAGTTTGGGGCGTGATGGCACCGTGTTTCCAACCAAGTACATTTGCTGTGCTGGACCAGCGCTCTGTTTAGCGCACTAAACATGGATACCTAAATGTGGTGAAAATACAGTGGTACAACGATAAAATACTCCATTTATAAAGATAAAAGTTAAAAATAAAATGTAGGGATTAAATATAGATAAGATACGCTGCTACTTCTTCGCCCACGCCATCGTTTTCTAGTGTCATTGAAAACAAACTAGTTATAACATGCAGACTAAATGCCTATTCGTTTAGACGGGGTAGAAACGGAGAGAAAAGGAAAAAATGATGCGGTCTGCACACGTGCTTGAATCTAAAGCCTAGCAGACGCAATTTGTAGTTTTAAAAAAAATTACGCCATTAGTTGACACAATGTAAGAAATTAGACTCGAAAACGACCTTAGCTCTTGTTAGAAACAGACGTATCTTAGACGTTCTACGGTAAATAGTCGTTTTAATTTGAATATAGCGGCAAACGCCGTGAACGAGTGGTAAAAACAAATTTCAAGACTAACATGGAAAAAATTATGTATTTCCTTAATAATAAGTTTAGAAGAATAAAAGTTAGCTAGTTTGATAGTCCATCTTTCCCTGAGAAATAAAATATTTTTAATTACAAAGACGGACAGATAACACGGAAGATATTGACGAAAGACTGTATTGTTCAATACAGACGAGCAGACAGTTATTTGTGCATACTTCTCACTAAAGTTACTTTTTGACACGTCCTTGAGACTAAAGCAGAAAAACAAATTACATGTGGACAAGGGGCAGACAAGGCGGGTAGAATCTAAAAATAACTTAGCATAGAAATCTTATACGTAAGTGAGACAAAATTTGTGTAGTTATTTGTTGTAGTTGGTCCAAAACCAAGTGTAATTTTGGGAAAACCCAAGTTCGGACGGACAGACCGACAGAAATACACTAAACACTAGATCGAAACTGGACTCAAATTAGACATTTAGGTTTAAATATTTAAACTGTAGAGGGGAAGTACTCTGATTGGACAAAAGAGTAATATTATTGACAAACATTAGCCGGCAAGTGCCATTTTTGTGAAGACTGTCCACCTAAGCAGATCGTTGATGCTACGAAGTGTGACGCCCATTAAAGATATAATATTACCAGTGGGACGCCATAGTCTAGCCAGCAGCTCAGCTGAGTTTGTGCTAGTACAACGTATCTGTGTGTTTTCATTTTGAATTGTGGTAAGGGAAAATTTATTATCCTTTTATTTAACAATTCTGAGTGATTGATACTGCCATATAATGAAAAATGATTACGACAAGTGAGTACTTATTCTAGGTCCCCAGCGACAGACCAGGGCCTAGAGGCGAATGAATAAAATGAAAAAACATATCCAAGAATGTAGAATACAGATCTTTATTTCAGGAGATCAGTGGGAACATATCACCCACCTTATTATATGGAAAAAAGAAAGAGATTAATGAAAATATTTCAGATGCAGTGCAGTTCATAGAGGAATGGGAAACTGGTGCTATTTGATAACAGCCTGGGTGAGATGTGCTGGTGTTACGCACAGATCTTCATTTTTTTCTAAAGTCATTATATGATCATTTTTTTTTATCAAGACATTGTATGATCATTTTTGATAAAGACATTGTATTGTTAGATACTGAAAGTACACTTAAGTTTCTTGTCGGTCAAAGCTACATAACTCAGGATATGGAGAGTATCATTCAATATGATGTTACCTCCTCTTGTGTCGAGACACGGTTGGTCCACATTTTTATTTAACGAAGTGTGACCATTCTCCTTATTTGGTAGTATCGGTCAACTGTTGTTGGAATGTCTGAAACCTGTATTTAGGTCTCTGTTCATGTCCATATAAGGCTTGATCTAGTATACATCTGTATCTCGAATGTTCTTAGATCGTCTTGTATGATCGCTATTTCTAGTGTATAGGTTCTGCGCATGTCCGGACGCGAGGGCGTCTGGGAATCTCTTTGTCTGTGAGACGATGTAAAGCTGTGAAGCAGAAAGGACGCGTTTTGGCGTCTCTGTGATTTGTTAGGGATTAGGAGCCTTATTGTGAGATAGTTAGCTTACAAGGTCCTTCCCTCGAGTATTCTAAAACGCCTGGAGGCGTATGTTTTTCTGTGGTGTGGATTTTCGAACGAAGGTAATGCCTCATTTACATCCAATCTGTAACTTTACTTATGTTTGACAATGGTCGATCTCTGCTCACGTATTTTCACAGAAAAGGAAGGTTCTTCTAATAGATATCACACCCCAGGTATTTTCATACCTGTGATTTATATGTATACTGGATATCCTAAGCCCGAGGAACAGTTCTACGTCTTATGAATATTGCTAGGTCAGCGATCACATCTTTTGTCGGAGGTTAGACTTAGGAATGTTAAAAAAGGTCAGGTTGATCTGTACTCCAAGTATGCTATTCACGTGCGGACAATGGACTTATTGTATACATCTGATCTGCTAGCATCAGGAGGGGAGTATTCATTATTATGTATAGACATTGATGATCTGCAGCTGACACTGTTGCAGAATTAATATTTATGAACTTTATGATACCGAGTACACTGAAGTATTGTTTACTCTATGACTGATGAGGATTGGATCCTACATGAATATCAGTTGGCACCAATATTATTTCTGAATGCTACAATTGTTGAACTGTGATGTCTTATGACGTATGTAACGTGACTGTCATTGTGGTGTGCAATAAAATGGAATATAAACGTCACGAGCAGTTTACCATTTCTATGACTTTGCATGTCATTTTGCCTGTGCTGTACCCTGTGGACTATCCAACTACTTACACACGGCAACAATAAAAAAACCAGATAGGACACCCTACCATACAACCACAATCTACCCGGTGTCGATAGGGGTGGTACTTCAAGTCAGCCTAAATCCACCCTTATCAGCTGGGTCGGTCAGAGAGATCTGACCTGGTCTTTGTAGTTTATGTATTATTGTGTGTAAACATGGTGAAGTAGGCAGTGTGTTAACACAGGGCCTAATTTTGTGGTTTCAGAGTTTCTTTGTCTGGCACTGTGCTAGTGCCAGATGTTCTGAAGATATCCAACGGTGGATGAATAAGAAGCCTATCATTTTACCTCAGCACATGCCAAGTGAACAACTTTAGTACATCGTCACAGGCCAGTTAAGTATTGAAGACCTGGCCTGCTGCTGATTCATCAATATCCATAAATAAATAACGAACTTTGCCACCATTTACCCTGTTAAAAAACCAATGAACAGTAATAACAAAGACTGGGTATGATGTATACACCACGACCCGACATCCAGTACTAGTTTTCCCAAAGACTCTGTAGTTGGTATTAATATTAGCAAATTTCACTTATATATCTATGTACAAACCTTTCATGTAATGATTCAATTATATGCTCTTTTATTGATATAAATTCATATTGTTTCATACGTCCTGACCAGAAGAAAACTTGGGTCAGGACTAAATAAATTCGAAAAAATTGTAAATTTTAAATTTAAACACAGTGTTAATTGACTTGATCATAGAGTTTATTATTAGACCTAGTGTTTATATGTGTGTGTCTGTGTACTTAATTACCTGCACACCACATTTCAGTGCCCTAGACATTAAACGTAGCTAACATACATAATAGCAGAATAAGTCTGTTTGAGGTCATAGGTGGTAGCAGAAAGGTATCCTGTAAACTCACATAAACTGTTATCTTCAGGGAACTTCACAGCTGACCTCATTCAGTACACTAGGTAACATAGCAACCACACTTAATAACATCAAAACCACCACACTAAAGGATAATGTACATACTTGTTTTTAAAGGATTCTTTTTTCGCTGTTTAATTATCCTTGGTATAGTTAAGATGGTGTTATAACAAACTGTTGGAAAATAATAGGGACGGGAGCCTTCCAAGACTGAGTCCCTAGATAGGGACCTCCTACCCGAAGGGCTAACATTGAACGCAATTCCTTAATACGCCAATGTCGATCATTGTTACTACTACCTGTTACTGCGATTTCTACTAAAGCTGCTACCACCACGACAATTAATGCTACAATTGCTACTGGTATTACAACTCCTACTACTAGTACTACTATCACCACCACCATTAATACTTATCGCTTCCGTTCCTAGCATTAGTAGATCTAACACAAGTACATATCAATCACTACTATCTGTTTCAACAGTTTGTGCCACTACTCAATCAATTTATCATCAATACCCTTTAACTCTCCAAGGAGCATAGGTCTTTAACAAACACATGCCAAGTCTTCCTGTCACGTGCCATCCGCTCAAGACATTTCCACGTCTCCCTCATCATTTTCACTTCTGTCTCCAGTTCTCTTCTCCGCGTATTTTTGGTCTACCTCTGCCTCTCTTACCCTGTGGATTCCAGAACAAGAACTGGCTGTTACTGCTATAAACAGGTTTCCTCAATGTGTGTCCTATCCATCTCCAGCGTCTTCTTCTCATCCCTTGTTCCACTGGTTCTTGTCATTAGTTTCACATAGGTGACGCTGTCATACCACTTCAACCCTTTTATTCTACGCAAGCACCCATGTTATGAATGTCAGCACGGGCTATTTGTTTAGCAATATCAATTATTATTATTGTCATGATTACACGTAAACAAAGCCAGAAGCCTGGACAAGCAAGTTAAAAAAATAAGCTTTCGTTAACTTTCTGATTTCACACCTTGCTACATTTATGTGGCTAGTTCAGGGCCGGATTATCCGTTAGGCTGAGCAGGCCTACGGGCCCGGAGTTCTTGGGAGTCCGTGAATAAGTTTTAAAAAAATTTTAAATTGCATAGACTTTTCAATAAAATGTGTTTATTGTGTTTACCTCAATAATAATAGGCATAATACTAATAAACATTAATAAAAAATAACTACCAATAAAAGCGGTAAGCAACGCTTACACACTAACGTACAAGTCTATTAATAATACTAATATATAGGCTACCATCACCATCATAAGGGGTTTCCGAAAATAAAATTATATTTAAATTATTGTTTATTAGCCTAGAGGTCCTTCTTGCCTTAATTCGGTCCTGGGCTAGTTCTTGCTTGCTCTCATCATAATAATAATGGAGATATTAATTATGAATTTCTCTCCTCAGCGTGGTTCCATGAAGGACAAATGTGAACGAATCTGATTAACAGTTTCCTCGTCAGTCAAAGACAATGAAAAGACGTCAAGACTAAGCATTTTGTGCCAGAATTAGCGAAAAGTTAACGTTCATTAACTGTTTGGCTGTGAGTGAAGGAAATTATTTACACACCACCTTCTTACTCATCCTGCCCAGGTGTTTCGCACATATGAAACAATCAAAATCCAAAGCTAAAGGTAAATTTAAAGGTAGTCCTAAAGCAGAACTGCCGGAGACAAGTGAAGTGTTAGAGACTTCTCCATACTAGGTTCAGCTTTTTATGAGGTGGGGTTGCCAGCTACCTTCCTCGCTGTCTTTGCCTTCATTAACTCAAGAGACGATTGAGGTACCCCTTTTGCAGCTGGGTAGACTGGAGTGTGAACACTACAGGTTCCGATCCCGGAACACTGTAACTGTTCCACCAGAGGAAAGCTCTGTAACCGCATATCCAGTAACACTCCATCAAAATCGTCCATCATGAGCAGTGGTCTTTCTCACAGATTTACACTCTATCATGTGACGTCATTGTTTCTTGTGCTCTTGTCGTCACATAAACGAGTGACGTGCCAGGAACCTGCGACAGATGTGTCTCCGTACTGTGCGTACCTACTGGCGGCACAAGCAGGAACAACAAAAGCTATACCGGCCGGTAATAGAGTATCGCCCTTTAAGATCTACACACGAGCTAGAGCACCAGAGGTCACTTCTGGTCAACCAATAGAAGGTGAGTGTAAAAGAATATATATTCAATACCATAATACCCTCCGTAAGTACGTCGGTCGGTCGGTCGGTCAGTCACATTTTGCACACTGTCATTTGCGCACTTTTTTCTATTTTCGAGAGAGTACATTAACTTTCACCCACAGCTAAGGAGGTGCAGCTGAGGTT